>CP139506.1:327321409-327798991 GCA_021014915.2 Artemisia tridentata subsp. tridentata | reverse complement strand
ACCCTCAATAGATCTATCCACTCACCCTCGCTTGCTCACAATTAACGGTTCATGATAATAATAGGGGACTTTAATCTGGGCAATGATGTAACTTAAACAATGTAAATGAGTTTGATATTTTGGTTCGTATGTAAAAATAGTGCAATGTATTCTCCCCCGAGAGTTTAGAAATTAAATAATCAATTGAAAACGGGGCTATGAAAACTCACCTGATGCGATAGCAACAATGACAATAATGGATATGCTTAAATGAGGCTCGGTCTCTAACCGTAACCTAATATGAATGATATGATCTAATGTAAGTCATGAATTTATGCTACACATGCAAATACGTATGTTATCGATACCACTCGTGAATTTTGGAAATAACGTTTATGGTCAAAAAATATATTTTTGACGTCTCGTTATGTTATAAAACACTTTTCGTATAAATACGTTGTAACGATACCCCACGATCGTCATTTGGTGATCTATCGATAAATATAGAGTTTACGTCGTAATTTAATATTTTTCACAAGTTATAAAAATGACTAAATGGCCTCGAAAAACTAGCCATAAAACGGTGTACGTTGAGTGTTAGGAAATAAGCTCGACGTTTTTAGAAACCTTGTAACAATGTCTTGAAGACGTAGCATTGAAATTTTGTCCTTACGCGTCTCGATCAATGAGAAAAACGGCTCTCAACATGGTTACTTGCAAAAACTGTTTTTAACTTAGAAATATTTTTCTATTAAAAGCTGATGGAAATATGTTGAAATCGTCGGGTTTCAAACGCTCGTATCTTGGTCGTTATAAGCTCGTTTTCCGCGTTCTTTATATCCACGGATTCGTGTTACATCTAACTAATATATTCTTGGCATGCCGGCTCGTCTAGATCACGTCCAATGCCTCGTTTTACCCGTCGAAATTCGTGTAACAGCACGAAATTTTCAGAAAAATAGTTTTCGTCGTCAATCTTAGAATTAGTGTATCTTTCTCGTCGTAAGCTCGTTTTTGCTCATTCCGGCGGCCACGGTTTCGTTTTTGAAAGTATTTTCTAAATATTTAAGCCAAAATATTCCAATGTTTACTGAGTTTTCCATATTTCACAAAAATGGACAGCACCTCATTTATACTTTGATAAAACCAAATTTTCTAGTTCAAGGCTTGTTCAAAACACTTCCAATCAACACCATAACTACTCTAAGCCTATCATACATCTTCTTAGGGTGTCATGGGTTCCTAATCATCACCAAAAATGGTGGATCTCATGAGATTATAAATGAAAATCCTTAAATCTATTTTTTAGAGAGAAAATAAACATTAAGTGGTATCTAACATATATATATTTGCATTATTAGTTACTAGAACATAAAAATATAGTAAATGAAAGTATAAAAAGTAGAGAAATTTATTTAGATAGTTACTTGAAGTATTGATGAGTTTTGGTGAAAAATGCTTAAGGAATCTTTGAGGTTTTTATTTCAAAACCTAAACTAGGATGTAATTGAGATTAGAAATACTTGATCTTGTAAAAATTGATGAACTCTTGCTTGTTCTTTGTTGTTTGGCCGAACCATATGAAGAAGGAAGAAGATGAGAGAGTTTGATATCTTAGCTAGTTTATTTTTTACTTGTATGTGAAATTAAATTATTGGAAGTATATGCATCTAGTTAGTTTTAATTGTTGTCAACATACTCAAGTGTAACATGGACTTAGGGGCTGGGGGGGGGGGGGGGGGCGGCAACATCAAAGAAAAGAAGAAGTATGTGGGCTAATTAAAGCCTTTGTCCCCAAAACACATGTGCTAGTTTAGTTTAAGTGTGCATTAAGTGTTACCGGGTACCGAGTTAACTAGAGATAAATCTTGACGAAATAAATAAAGTATGACGAAGTTGTAAAAATTATAAAATCACATTCCTTGCAAGAATCGGGTGTTCAAATAGTTGTCGTGTTGAAATTTCGCAAACCCGTGTAAATATACGTTAATTGAAAATCACACAAACCTGTGTATGACCTAATATGAGATGGTGTTACTGATGATATGTAGACTACTCTAGTCTATATGAGCGTGTCCTTAATGATGATGCATGAATACGCAGTTAAACCATAATGGTTACGCGAATTTGAATACCCGTAAACCTAGTTTACGAAATGATGAATGATAACCATGAATAGTGATTTCTCTCCGGGAATGAATAGTGTTCTGTAAATAGTAAAAATTTTGAAAGCATCTCAAAGTCGCAAACTGGCTTCAAAAATGATGAATAGTGAATGATAAATAGTAACCCGTGAATAGTAAATTTCGGAGTTTGGAAAATGACCTAAAATTACGAGTTATCACACATTTAGATTATTTTTGTATAATATTGTATTAGTAAATACAGTTAACGCATTATTTGGTTTTTAAGAAAGTGTTGAAAAGATGGGCAAAAAAGTGTTTGAAAGTCCACCCGACCCAACCTGGTATTGTTGGACATCAGAAAACATACCAAAAAATAGCCTGTTTCTACCCAAACCTGTTTTTGACACGTTATCCACCCCACCATCTTACCACTTCTCGTGACAACTATATAATTCTGTACTTACCATGGCGTGTATGATAGAATCTTAAACTAGAAACTACTCACTTGCAAACCCCAGTATTGTTTAATGATGCCTAAATTTACATGCATAAATATAACTAAACAATAAAAACAATCCTATATTGGAGAAGAAGGACGATGAATAAGTATTGCTGCTTGTGATGGGCTTTAACTTTAACTGCCATACCTCAATAAATTTAAATTATAAAAATATTGAAATATTTAGAGCGCTAAGACCAACCTGATACTTATCTGCGCTCCTCTTCAATAAGCTTTGACTCGTGTTCCAGTTTTCTAGCTATATAATCCTTGATGAAAGAGGGACTGAGACATGGATTCGAGGAAAGTGTCTGCAAAACCATAATAGGAGGCAAAATATCATCTCTTTCGATAAACGTAAGAACTTCCCTCACTTCTTTGGAGCAGTCTTCCCCAAGTTCACCAAAGTGCTTCAACAGATTTGCCTACGGAGTAGGGTCACCTCCCTTCCTTGAGTCCCCCAGCCTCTTACAGCAGGCAATCAGCCCCTCATGATCATGTGACCGCATGTAACAAGCAATCACTTCTTTAAAAAGTTTCAACTTCTCATAAAGATATTGTAGGCCTTACTTAAAAGCATTCATTTCACACAGAATTATAGCCAGGTCAACATCATAGAGCGGTTGTTCTTGGTCAGACGGCCATGCACTCTTGAGCAATACAAGCCCTTTTTGATGTTTTTCCTTGCGATCCTTGTCCACGTTTGTATCTTTATGTTCAGAAGGTATTTTTCCGTTAGAAACTAGTCCCAGTGAACTCTCTGGTTTGGAAGTGCCATTCTCAACGACAACGAGAAGTTCAAGTCACTAAAAAAATATGGCTCCAATAATGTGTTGTGAATTTCTACTTGAGCGGGTGAGTCTTTGACTTAAACGCCTCCTCCGCTTCCGCGGTCCACTGGAAATCACTCTTTTTTGTGCATTTTTTGAGTGTCTTGAAGAAGGGTAACGATTTCTTCACTGATTTAGAGAGGAATCTATTTAGGCTTGTTAAGTTTCCATTTAGCTTTTGTGCATCTTTTAGACATTTGGGAGATGGGAGGTTTAGAACAGCTTCTGCTTTATCCGGGCAAGCTTTTATGCCTTTAGTATTGACAGTGTAACACAAGAATGTTCCTTCCTCCATACCAAAAGTACATTTCTTAGGGTTTAGCTTCATGTTTATCTTTCTCAAGGTTCGGAATGTCTCCTCAACATCTCTTATTATCTCGTCTTCCGTACGGCTTTTTATTACCAAGTCATCCACATACACCTCCAAATTTCTGCCAATTTGTTTGTAGAAAGCTTTGTCTACCAGCCGCTGATATGTTGCTCCTACGTTCTTGAGTCCGAACGGCATTTTTTAGTAGCAAAATATCCCTTGATTTGTGATGAATGTTGTCTTCTCTTCATCATCTTTTGCCATTTGGATATGATGATAGCCCTTATATGCATCCAGAAAACATTTGAAGGGGTATCCGCAGAGGGATTCCACCTACCAGTCTATTTCTGGTAGCGGATAACAGTCTTGCGGACATGCCTTGTTTAGATCCTTGAAGTCTACACACATTCTCCAGTTGTCGTCATGCTTTTTTACCATTACTGGATTGGCTAGCCAACTATGATAGTGTACTTCCTTCATAATGCCGACTTCAACAAGTTTCTAGACTTCTTCTTGTATTGCCTTGCTTTTTTCTGGTGCCTGGCCTCGTTTCTTCTGCCTAACAGGGGTGCACCCTTCGCGGACGTTTAGGTGATGTTCCGCTATATGCCGTGGAACACCCGTCATGTTCGCTGGGCACCAAGCAAACACGTCTAGGTTGCTCCTAAGCAAGTCACACAATTTCTTTCGACCTTCCACTGTTAAGGTAGATCCTATAGCCACCGTTTGCTCCGGATGTTCTGGGTGAATTGCAACTTTGATTTGTTCCTCCATTGGCTTGTTGATGACGGGAGGTTGCCCTTCTGGTCCAGAAACCATTGTGCATTCAAGCGGGATAGTCTTTGTAACATCCCCAAATCAGATCCCAGCGAAAGGGATATCTGGGGTGCTACGTATTGGGATCACAACACAAGTAATAGAGAACGGATTATCTAATCCGTTTTAAAGTTTCATTAATCAAAACATAAGTTTTACATAATTAAGAAATGCGGAAAACAAGGCCCATAATGGTTTTAAGTTGTCCCATATTACAAAACATTGGTCATGAGTGTTATGTGTACACTCCAAAAGTGTGCATATGCCCCTGCCAAGCGCTGCCTTGCATCATCATATATCAAACAATTAAACACCTGAGAAAAACATGCTAAAAAGTCAGCAAAAAGCTGGTGAGTTCGTAGGTTTACATAAAGCAGTAAAGTTGGACCAATAAGTTTACGAGTTAACATTATAATGTGCATAATGTTATACGAAAATCTACTACGCTGCGCTAAGTTCCATGTTACCGAAGCTACGACAGATAAAGCGTGCAAAGTGTAGTCATGTAACGAATGAGACGTGCAAAATGTAGTCACGTAATATGCAAAATGTAGTCATGAAATGAATGAGGCGTGCAAAATGTAGTCACGTAATATGCAAAACGTAGTCACGTTACGAATGAGGCATGAAAAATGTAGTCACGTAATAAATAACGCAAAAGTTTAGTTTGGTCCATAAAAGAGTTTGCATGTTTCTCACCCCAAGTTTTGCAAAGCAAAGTAAATTTAAAGTGTGGGGCTATAAACTCACCTCAGAAAATAGTCCTCTGAAATGAAAAGTCAAGTAGTAGCAGTGTGAGGCACCGACACGCGACCTAAATTAGTATGGCAACTCTTAGTTTACAATTTTTTGTACTCACGACTCAAAGTGTTTAAACAAGTTTAAGTGTTTACAAGTGGTTGTGTTTAATGTTGCTTGTGTGGCAAATGCTTAAAGTTCAAAAACAAAATGTTTTTAAATGTTATATTGAGTTGTGTATAACATATTAGTTTCCGAAAGTGACGAAACATATTAGTTTCCAAAAGTGACGAAACGTATTAGTAAGTATTGGCTCTTGGACGAATGTACGATTATATATATATGGGTATATAAAAGTATATGTGATGGGTAAATTTACAATTTGGGAGTAACCGGACAACTAGGTACGGAAAGTATTCACAATATAAGTAATTTTTCAAAAATTACAAGTATTTGGTGAAATAATATTAAATACTTTATGTTAAGTATTTATATTAAACCGTTTCGCGATACGACATATATAAATATAAATGTGTTTATATTTATCCAAAGTTAGTGGATGATAAGTTAGAAAATATTTATATAAATTTTTGTTATAAATCTTTTCTTATCGTTTTAGTGTTCGTCTTTTAGTCGGGTTTTAGTAATAAACACTAAATATATTATTTTACCAAAAATGTGGACAAAGTATGTTGAAAAACATAAGTCTTTACATTTTTATCAATGTTATAAAAATGTATTAGAACGGGTCGAAAAATATAAGTTAAAATGATAATATATATATATATATATATATATATATATATATATATATATATATATATATATATATATATATATATATATATATATATATATATATTAAAGAAAAATATCAAAAATGTAACTTACTGGTCGAACTCGTGACCTCTCATTTGCAAACAAGTATGTTACCCGGCGGGCTAGGGCCCTTATACAGTTAACATCTCCATTTATTTTATTATATCACGTTTTTAGGCAGTTTACTATAACAGTTTGATATTAGAAAAAAAAAGGTAAAACTCATAAAGGTTCTCCACCCAGACTTGAACCCGGGTCAGGGGTAAGAAATGAACAACGTACTTGATTGAACAAATAATTGCACAACCAAGCCTTCGATGGTGATCAAAGGAATAATGGGATGTTGAGATTGCGCCTAGCTTGTTCTTAACCTGAAATAAGAAATACGAAAACAGTACGTTAAGTGATTGCGCAGGGGTTGGACCCTGCGAACCACCTCCGGCGTGCGAGTAAGTATGTGTAATGGTAATGTAGGTCGTAAATTGAGAGAGTGAAGTTAACTTACATTGTTCATGCCCGACTAAGCTATTTATATGGGAGAAATAGGGCTTAGTGGGCGGTTTGCACATAATTCAGAGATCATGGGGGCGTCCCATGAAATATGGTAACCGCTAGGGCTTTGTAGCCCACGATCTCTGTTTTGGCGGGAAAGCCAAGGGGAAGAGGAGACGTGGGTTTGACCAGGTCAGGATAGCTCTCCGTGCTAGTTCCTTCGAGAGGAATACCCCAAAGGGCTTAGGGCTTCGATTGGCGGATTCCCACATGGTAACCAGTTCGCAGGCGAATGGTTTTACGCCAATGAAACGTGTTAGGAGATTAACCTGGGCTTCCTAAGAGAGGGCTTTCTACAGGCTCGAAGGGGAGTCCTTCGACCCGTTCGGAGGGTACATCATCAAGCCCCCCAGTCGAAAGTGATATATACGTACGAGTATAAATTGCATTCGACTCAAAAAACAAACTACATGTTAGTCCTTCCGTTACAAAGTCGTACGAGTAGGGGATAAATGCTTAAACAACCTTGCGCAATAAATGCGGCTAATAAATATGCAACTACCATACCCTAGCTTCATCAGCTAGGATATCGGTAACCACAAACTTATTTTCAAAATTCGAAAGCAAATTGGAATTCGTGTCAAACTCATACTATGACTACACATGGATGGCTAGGATGATGAAACAAATAAAAATATACATAAACCCTTTATGATTCTACCTGATCGTACTGTTTCTCTTTGCCCCAAAGTACACATACACAGTGCTTGTGCTTCGTGCTTCTGCTAAGATTAAAGGTAATTATCCCTCCTTAGTCTCATTATTTCGAATACAAGATGAGTATGGCTGCAAAAAGAACCATTAGGCAACAAAAGTGTACCTTATCAGAACAGGCTTTGGCGGATTTTCTTGAAAAGTATCCCATGCCTAAGAAGTATAAAGTGATACTCCCAAACGAAAACCAAAGTATTTTTGACGCCCCCATTGGGTATGTTGGGTTATATGTTCATGCTTTTACAGAATCCAACTTTAGGATTCCTATTCATCCACTGATCTTAGAATTTTTACAGTATTATCAAGTACACATTTCCAGGTTGAACCCCTTTGGCTTAGCCAAGCTAACCACCTACATTGTCGTATGTAAAGCTTATGGTTATGAGTCCACACTTAACATGCTTAGGGGCTTTATCAACCTTTGCCCTGGTGGTGATTGGTTAACCTTAGGTAAAAGAAGTGAACCTGATGTGCCTTGCTTAATAACAAAACCCTTTGCCAATATTAGAAAATGGAAAGGTCTGTTTTTCTATGTGCAAGATACTATCATACCTCCCAATTATCCGGCGTTGCTAGATAAAGACAATCGTTTTGACGAGAAACGCTTTGATGATCCTTTGCCGCACTTCGTAAGAAGCTATCCCCTCTACCAACGTCTTGAACGTCACCCATTTGATGTGCAAACGTTTCCTGAGCCAATATTGTTTCTGGCGGGCATTATAGATCATTAGGAAGGTTCTCCCTTGGAACCTGAGATAATCTGCAATGGGAAAAGTATGTATGTACTTATTCAAATAAATTAATGACTTATCTGATGGTATTTATCTCATTTCTTTTTTCTGTAGGGATGGCCTTCAGAAACTTCGTTGTAGCCCGTGGTACTAGAGAGTTTAGTTTTGTCCCCAAAGAGCCGAATAATGTGAACCATGAAGTAGGTTCTCCATCGACATCAATTAATAATGACGAGACTCCACATTTTGTGGAGACTGTAGCAGACTCCGATGATCCCCTCATCAAGGAATTTCAAACAAGGCTCGTAAGGTCCTCCGGTCTTTCAGATAGGAAGAAAAGTAAGAAAGCAAAAGTTGTTATGTCTGTGAAGACTCCTCCGAAGAGGAAATTATCCCTTCCTACTCCTCCGACAAGAATGGTGAAGCCCAAAGGCTCTCATTCTAAAACCTTTATACCTACTCCTCTGACGATTCCTGAGGATGATACTCCTGGTAAGTTATCATGCATGCGTAATAAGTGTCCTTCCTTATATAACTTGTGCCTCTGTCTTTCGCAGGTCTTCCCGATGTTAACGAACTACCCAATTCAACTGCGTGCCGCCACTCGGTTGAAAAAATGACACCTGCTAAATGGAAGGAAATCTTGGATAACATGTCTATGGAAGAGCTTTGCAACTTTCATTCTAAAAGTTATGCTAGGTAGGCTGTTTTGGATAATCATTTGAATTCTAGGACAAGGGAGTTGGTACAAACGGTGTTGAATGTGAGGGTGAAAATGGATGCTATCTTAGCCAAAGAAAAAGCTAGGGATCATGAATATGATAAATTGGAGGCTAAGTGCAAAGAAGTGTTGGAAAATTTTGAGAAGAATCCTTTTGTACAAGATATGCGAGCCAAGATTGACAGACTCGAAGGGCAATTGAAGGAATCCCAAGCAAGGTGTGATAGGTTGAAGGTTGAGGAGTCTAAGGTGTCCATCTATAGAGCCCAAATTGAGATGCTTGAATCCAAATGTACAAGTCTGGAAGCCGAAAGGTCTAGGCTGATTGAGCAGGAGGCCAAGCTTTGCGAGGAAGTCGATAGTCTGAAGTTCCAGTGTCGAAGCTTGAAGAAAGACCGAGCTGAGGTAGTTTCGAAGGTTGTTCCTCATGTCGCAATGGAATTGCATCATAGCGATGAGGTGGGGGAAGCTATTGGGAACTAGTGAACGCAGCCATCTTTTATGGTACCTGCACCGCTTTGGAAGAAATTGCTCAAAAAAAGAAACCTGTGGTTCTGTCGGAGGTACCATATTATCGCTCTGATTCTGAGAAAGAATTTGATGAGGCTGGAGATGCATTTACGTCAACAGAGTTCCCTTTCCTAGCTGAGGTAACCAAAGATCCGTTGGCTCCCATAGAAGAACTTTTGGCGAGGAAGCCAATGAAAGTCCACCCTCCATCTTCAACGAAGAAATCTATCTCTGCTCTGCCTTAAAAGGGTCTCTATGCATAGATGCTCCATCATGTTTAATTTTCATTTAAGACAATTTATCTTTGTTGCTGTATGGGTTTCGACCCATGCGTTAGACAATTGTTTAAACTTGTTTTTGCTTTGACCATTGTTGGCCTTATCAATGTTAAGTAGGGATAATAATCCGCTATGAATGCCATGCTTTTCTTCTCGTACGCTTATTATAAACATACATATACAACC
The DNA here is from genome assembly GCA_021014915.2 of Artemisia tridentata subsp. tridentata. Taxonomy (NCBI): domain Eukaryota; kingdom Viridiplantae; phylum Streptophyta; class Magnoliopsida; order Asterales; family Asteraceae; genus Artemisia; species Artemisia tridentata. Next base: position 327,789,182 of record CP139506.1, on the reverse strand, counting down.
TAAGAGTATAACCTTATTGTGTGTATTTTGGACCAAGATTTTTCGCAATCATATAATTTGACTGCGATAGAGGGTCGCGACCCACTCCGTCTTTATCCTTAAGTTGCAGAGGGCTTCTATTACCCTAAGACTTTATAGGAAAGTTAATGTGAATTGTAATGGGTGGCGTTTGTTTATTCAGACATTTTATGTCTGAATCTGAATATCATGTCTGAATCTGAATTAGTGGTCCAAAAGTCTGAATCTGAATTATTTTAGACTGTTTGTTTTTCAAAAACGTCTGAATGTTCAAATATTCGGTTTTTACAATTCAAGTGAAAAATAACTATATTTTATAAAAAACAAACTTAATTAAAACTTTTATATTAGTATTATAATCATAAATATGATATATCTATATAAATTGACAACGAAAAAGTCAATATAAATTGATAAAGCAACCATCACATTCGCATCTAAAGCAACCATCACATCTAAAGCAACCACCACATCCTCACACAAAATATTATCCACGATAAGAAATGAACACGTGAACCCACAGTGACCAAAATTACAGATCCACAAAGTGAAGAAAACCATGATCTTCCTTCTTTATTCTACAAGTACAAGAACTACAAGTTATGTGATCGTATTGTTAAAATCGACAAATGGGGTTAACGTTCTTCATGGCTTGTGAAGAACGAGGGTGATAACTGGTGGGTGGCGGTGAAGATGGGTGGTGGCCGGTGGTTGGCGACAGTGTTGTGGCATAGTGGGTTGAACAAGAAGTGTTTCTCTTTTTCAGATGTATTTCAGACATTCGCAAACGTCTGACTGAATCAGAGCTATTTCAGACGTTTACATCTCTGAATCTGAAAAAAAAACAAACGGTCTGATGTCTGAATACCTCTGACCGAATCAGATATCAGAGGTATTCAGACTTTTTTTAGCAAAACAAACACCACCTTAATGTGAATTGTAATGGATGCTATTTGTATACAAGACATGTGTCTTGCTTCATCCTTCGACATTGAAACTTGTAAAGTACTTGGCTGAACAAATCTTTGTTGTATAAAACGAAACAAGAGATTTTGAGGGAAATAATTTATATCATTAAGTGGGTAGGGAGGATTACATCATTCTAAAAAATGAACACTAAGACACCTACCATTAATGCTTTTTTCCCAAATGAGAAGAATGCGTTACATGAAATTGAAAAACAAACTGATTGTTTTAAATGTAGTAAGTTTTATATGTAAAACTTACGAAGATTGGTACCATTCCAAGTCCTTTCCATGGCCTCCCCTTTTAGCGTTGCGAGCTTGTAAGCACCATTGCCGTAGGCTTCCAATATAACGTAAGGTCCTTCCCATGTTGGCCCTAGTTTTCCTTCGTATTCAGCCTTGCTTGCGCTGTTTAAACGAAGGACATATTCACCTGGCTTGAACGTGGAGGGTCGAACTCGGTTATTATAGTACTTTTCAAACTTCTGTTTATAGCTAGCCTCTCTGATCGAGGCTATTTCTCTTCTTTCTTCCAGGAGATCGAGGTTTTCACGAAGCCTTTCATCATTTGTTTTTCCTTCAAAGTTCACAATGCGTTCTGTTTCGATGCTGATTTCGGAGGGTATGACAGCTTCCATTCCATAGACCAGGCTAAAAGGAGTTTCCCCATGGCTCGACTTGGGGTGTGTCCTATGTGCCCACAGAACTTGGGGTAACTCATCTACCCACCCATGATGACTTTGTCCGAGTCTCTTTTTGATACCATCGATGATGTCCCTGTTCGTGACTTCAACTTGTCCGTTACCTTGAGGATGGTATACGGAAGTGAACGACTGCTTGATTTTTAGGCCTTCACAAAAATTTGGGAATACTCCTTCGGCGAATTGCTTCCCGTTTTCGGAGATGATAATGTGTGGAACACCAAATCGGCAGATTATGTGTTCCCATACAAACTTCTCCATATGCCTTCCTGTTACCGACGCTAAAGGTTTGGCTTCGACCCACTTGGTGAAGTAGTCTATAGCCACGACCAAGAACTTTATCCCTCCCGGAGCTACTGGTAGGGGTCCGACTATATCGATTCCCCATTGACAGAAGGGCCATGCTGAGGTGACAGATGTCATGTCTTGCTTAGGCATTCTTGGAACTTTGGAGTGAATCTGACAAGCTTCGCATTTTTGTATTATCTCTATTGCATCTCTATGCATAGATGGCCAATAATACCCTAGCTTCATTACTTTTGAAACAACGGAATGAGGGCCTGCATGCAACCCGCAAGATCCTTCGTGAACCTCATAGATGATGTTCGAAGCCTGTTTTGGTCCCACACGACGAAGCCATGGAGATAGGAAAGATCTCCTATAAAGGTTATCCCCAATGAGCCTATATTGGGGAGCTTTGATCCTTACCTTTCGAGCAAGCTTAGGATCCTCTGGCAGAATACCACTGATTAAATACTCCCTAATCAGAGTCATCCAATTGGTGCCTTCCTCGAGTATGACGTCAGAAACTTCGCCTCGTTTAATTAACCTATCAGTCAATACTTCTACCAAAACTTCCTTCGTTAGATGAGCAAATGCCATTTAATCCAACTTGCTTAAAGCGTCTGCTTTCTTGTTTTGATTTCTGCAAACATGTGCTATATCATATGTTTCGAAGCCCTGAAGGAGTTCTTTAGCTTTTTCCAAATATTGCTTGATGGTGGGTTGCCTTGCTTCGTAGGAGCCTTTAACTTGGTTGGTGACTAACTGCGAGTCTACAAAAACAGAGAGGTTACGAACCTCCATGTCCTTTGCAAGTCCAAGACCGGCTAACAAAGCTTCATACTCGGCCTCATTATTGGTAGCTTCGAACTCAAAACGCAATGCGTAAGTGTATTCCCTTCCTTCCGGACTAACTAGCATTAAACTTGCTCCTGAACCATCAGAACTTGATGCTCCGTCTGTGTACAATTTCCACCCTACCTTCATCTCTTGGGGCTTCTCCTTAGGAATTTCTTTATCTTGGCTAGGTCTGGAGGGTGTTTCAGCGAGAAAGTCTGCAAGTATCTGACCTTTGACGAAGTTTTGACCCTTGTACTCTATCTCATGTTCTCCCAATTCGATAGCCCATTTAGCTACCCTTCCTGATTTCTCAAGCTTCGACAGTATCTGCCTAATGGGCTTGTCAGTCAATACCGTGATGGGATGAGCTTGAAAGTATCTTCGAAGGCGTCTTGCAGCATAAACCAAGGCTAAGATTAGCTTTTCCAACTACGGATAGTTTAATTCAGCTCCTTGTAGGACCCTACTAATGAAATATAGGGACTTGTTTCTTCTCCCTTTTGGCTAGGAGCACCGCACTGATGCTTTCGAATGATGCCGCAATGTACATGAACAACACTTCGCCTTTGATTGGGGCCGTAAGTGTTGGTAAGATTTCCATAAATTCCTTTAGCTTTTCGAAGGCTGCTTCCGCCTCACAACTCCATTGGAAAGTCTTTTTATCTGTACACCCCTTTAGTGTTTTGAAGAATGGTAAAGACCGATCTGCCCCTTTCGACAGGAACCTGCTAAGTGCCGCAAGCTTCCCATTGAGGCTTTGAACTTCTTTTAGTGACTTCGGAGCTTGAAGATCAGTGACGGCTTTTACCTTCGAATGATTGGCTTTAATCCCTTGTTTAGTGATCAGGTGCCCCAAGAATTGTCCTTCCTCCACGCCGAAGGAACACTTCTTGGGGTTAAGCTTCATATTGATTGCCCGTAATTGATCGAAAGTCTCTTGGATGTCGGACAGGAGGTCCTCTTCGGTTCTGCTTTTTATCACCATGTCATCAACGTAGGCCTCCAAGTTCCTCCCGATTTGCTTGTGGAAGGCTTTATCTACTAAACGTTGGTAAGTTGCCCCTGCGTTCTTCAGACCGAAGGGCATTTTCTTGTAGCAGTAGACACCCTTTCCTGTGTAGAAGGCTGTCTTTTCTTCATCTTCCTCCGCCATTTGTATTTGGTGATACCCTTTGTAGGCGTCCAGAAAACATTTCAGACGGAACCCTGAGAGAGATTCGACCTTCCAATCAATTTCTGGTAGAGGGTAACAGTCCTTCGGGCAAGCTTTATTGATGTCCGTGAAGTCAACGCACATACGCCACCCTCCGTCACTTTTCTTTACCATGACTGGGTTGGCGACCCAAGTTTGGTATTTCACTTCCCTGAGAATTCCTGCTCGCACAAGCTCATCCACCTCTTTGCAAGCAGCCGCATTTCTTTCTGGTGCCAGGCTTCGTCGCTTCTGCTTAATTGGTTCAATGTGTTTGAACTCGTTAAGCTTATGTTCTGTGCCGAAAGGCTTGCCATCGATCATGAGAGTCCTGGGAACTCCTGTCATGTCTGAATATGTCCATGCGAACACATCTTTGTTGGCTTTTAGTAGCTTCTCCAGGTCTGCTTTGAAGTTAGTAGGGAGTTGCTTTCCGACTACCACCGTTTGCTCTGGATAGAGCTCATTTATTACAATACGTTCTTCGGCATCCGTACAACTAAGGATAGCCTTCGGAGGCTCCTCCGGACTTTCTCTAATCTTTTTACCACTGTCTCCCAATTGTCCTTGACTGTAACTGGAGAACACGGTTCCTATCCCATAAGGTGTATGGAACTTTACCGCTGCATGTATAGTGGAAACTACGATACCCATCTTTTGCATGGCGGTCCTTCCTATTAGCAAGTTGTAAGGAGAGTTGGACCTTACAATAGCGAACATGAGGGTTTCTGTCCTTGCGAGCTTGCCTTCTCCAATTGTTATTTCCAACGGAACTTCTCCCAGAGGCCACGAATGCTCACCAGAAAATCCCACCAAGGGTATCTTCGAATCAACCCGCTGCGACCTGATCGAAGGCTTGAGCTTGAGGAAACAATGCTCATAAATGATTTCGCAGGAGCTTCCACAGTCCATATAGGCTCTATTCACTTCCCGGTTGGAAATGAGGACTTTGATGACTACTGGATCATTTGAAGGGACTTGGCCTATGAGAGGAGGAAAAGTTACTTCCCCTATTGCATTATCCTCCTGCTCCGTTACCTTTCTTTTCAAGCTGGTTTCGCCCCAACGAACCATGAGTATTGGGGCTTCGAGAGGAGTAGTATCTTTAGCCAACTGGGTGTCGGTCATCTTTTCCTTTCCCTTCTTTATGCCCTTCACCAAGTGTGCCAATTGCCCGGACTTCACAGCGTCTTCTATCTGTTTCTTTAACTCTCTACAACTGTTCGTATCGTGACCATAATCTTCGTGAAAGTGACAATACTTGCTGGTATCCCTGCTTTTGCCCTTACTTGTCATACGAGGGGGGGCTTCGAAAGCCTTAGCAGCCCTCTCCGTAGCAAGTATTTCCTTTGGAGACTTGGTTAGACTGTTTAACAAACCGTGGTTGGGACCTTTGTTGTACGGAGAAAACCTGTCTCTTTTTTTGTTCTTTGACCCTTCCCACGAAGAATGCTTCGAAAACTTGTTGTTGTTTTCTCTGTCTATCGGAGCCCCGTTAGTGGATACCTCTTTCGCTTCGATCCAAGTATACGTCTTTTCCATTAACCCTTTGTAAGTTGTCGGAAGGTCGGTGGACAAGAATTCCACCAAACTTCGATTCCGAAGACCATGTACGAAACCCGAAATACGCTGATCTTCATGAAGACCCAAAATCTACAAAGTCTCATCGGTGTACCTAGTAACAAAGGCCCTTGTGCTTTCGTTTTCCTTTTGTTTGATGTTGTGCACCGTTAAATGAGTCCTTGTGAACTTCTTTTGCTGACTGAAGTGTGACCGGAACTTAGCCGTAAGATCATCAAGATTGAAGATGCTTCCAGGCTTTTGCCTATTCCACCAAATACGAGCAGAATCCCGTAGGGTGTATGTAAACATATGACAGGCCACCGGCATAACCCATTTTTGCATTTTGATAGCCCCTTCAAACAAGTGTAATAAATTTTCTGGATCCTCCTTTCCATCATAAGTCCCAATGTGCGAAGGCATTTTCAACCCATCAGGCAATGGGTAATCTTCTATCCACCTAATGAAGGGTGTAGCTGAACCCATAGGGTCTGAGTATAGACAATTGTAAGGTGGTGCATACATGGGAACAGGATTATAGGGATTGTTGCTTTGGGGCATTCCCATAGGAGTTTGACTTGGGTAGGACTGATAAGGCGTATTTATGGCAAACGGATAACCGTTTCCCAAGGCATACGGAGGGTACGCCATAGGATGCCCGAAGGGTATGCTCCCACAAGTTTGAGGGAGGTTTGGGTTATTAGGTTGTCCATTTACTAGAGGATATAAATTCTGAGGATAAGACTGAGTTTGGAATGAGGGGTACATACCATTGGGAGGAAGATTTCCTCCCATATTAATTGTAGGCGGATTGCCTTCTACGCCTGATGCGTGAGAAGGCTGCAACGGAACCCCAGCTTCATTCCTTCCAAGATGAGCTGCTAGCAATGTAGGCAAAGTCACCCCCCACTTTTTTCCTTCGTTGGTTCCTACCATTAGAGCCTTCAGTAACCGCCCCTTCTCTCCTTGTCGGAGCCCTCTCGGGAATTCCTTTGAAACCAACGGACCTTCTGCCTAGCCTTCGACTAACTGGAGACCCAATTCTTAAGGCCGATAGAGTTGCTCCTCGGGTCGGAGGCCTAGGTTCCATCTCCATTTCTTCATCATACTCATCACTTGAGTATTCCAACTCTCTTTGCATCTCAGCATTTCTGACTTGCCTCTTACGAGCCCTTAGGAGGGATTCCAACACTTCGTGGTTGGCTTCGACAAAGGCTGGGCTAATAATGGGCTCCGGATTGGCTGATGTCGAAGCATGATGGTTGGGTGTTGTTTCTGGGTGAGAACGTGTTGTGAACGTGGAAGCGGTTATTGGGGGAAGGTTGTTAGAGTCATTGATTGGTATTGGGGCTAAGATAGAGAAACCCGGTGGGGGAGTATCTTCTCTCCCTTGGTCCATGCCGGAATAATAGTGAAAGTAGTTGGTTGGTTATAAGCTTGGAAATAACGAGACCAATTGTAGCGGTCCCACGGATGGCGCCACTGATTGAACAAATAATTGCACAACCAAGCCTTCGATGGTGATCAAAGGAATAATGGGATGTTGAGATTGCGCCAAGCTTGTTCTTAACCTGAAATAAGAAATACGAAGACACTACGTTAAGTGATTGCGCAGGGGTTGGACCCTGCGAACCACCTCCGGCGTGCGAGTAAGTATGTGTAATGGTAATGTAGGTCGTAAATTGAGAGAGTGAAGTTAACTTACATTGTTCATGCCCGACTAAGCTATTTATAGGGGAGAAATAAGGCTTAGTGGGCGGTGTGCACAAAATTCGGAGATCATGAGGGCGTCCCATGAAATATGGTAACCGCTAGGGCTTTGTAGCCCACGATCTCTGTTTTGGCGGGAAAGCCACGGGGAAGAGGAGACGTGGGTTTGACCAGGTCAGGATAGCTCTCCGTGCTAGTTCCTTCGAGAGGAATACCCCGAAGGGCTTAGGGCTTCGATTGGCGGATTCTCACATGGTAACCAGTTCGCAGGCGAATGGTTTTACGCCAATGAAATGTGTTAGGAGATTAACCTGGGCCTCCTAAGAGAGGGCTTTCTACAGGCTCGAAGGGGAGTCCTTCGACCCGTTCGGAGGGTACATCATCAGTACCCAAATGAGCCAAGAGTTCATTCTTGTTACGTTTTACAAATTAATATATTTAGAGGTTTCTCAACTGTTTTCTATTTTTTATATTTCTACCCATCATATATGAGGTTGCAGGCATTTGGGTTTTGTGCTAGTTTTTCAAAACAGTTTTGCCATCTTTGTTCTCATTAACGTTAATAAGCTTAAGTATATAAGCACTTGGATGTCGAGAAAAGACCAAATAAACAACAAACTAAAGCCATCCCACTATTTTGGGTTCGAAGCAAACAACACTCAACAAAAACACATCGCGACCCCTCCATTGTGGTTCAACCACAGTGGGTTTCGACCTAAATGTAAACCATGCAAAACCCAAGTCGTTTAACAAGGTTAACTTAAACAAGCCAAAACATAAGTTTATGTTTCTTTTAGTCATTTTGTGTCCAAACCTTAAACAAGCTCGACATGTATGTCGATTTCGAAAGCCAATACGTACTAGCCTATTTTATTTACGTTTTCAAGTGTTAAGCAAGTTTTAAAAGTACAACACAAGTCTTAAACACAATCTTGTTAATCATGTATGTATGTCGAAGTGTATACATCTTTGTTTTCCAAAACTTTAACATATAATCATAGGACATGAAGATTTAGGTTTAAACATATCACATACAAGACCGAGAAGTGGGTCGAATGCTTATAGTGGTGAGGATAAATGAGTGTCGAGTGAAGAGTGAACCAAAGAACCAAAAATCTTAACCCAAGATTATTAAAACCCAATTACTCCAAGCTATTACCCAAGCCCTCTGTTCCAAAACACCTAAGTAATCTGTATCTCAAACATGTCATTTCCTTTTGCTCTCATTTGTGTATCTAGTGTGAAGGTTATAGTAGAAGGGCCAAAGGTGGACAATCCATTCTTACTTATAAAGTTCAGCCTTTTTTGTCAAAGAATAAGAGTTGAAGGGGTGTTGGTGTTCTATTGTGGCTGTTATAATGAGTCCCCCTCCTAGGGTTAGACTCACCAAGAATTATACGCAGCTTTATCAAATACGCTGCTCTCTCTCTCTCTCTATACATTCTGTGTATTAAGATCATTTGATCTATCTTATTATCTGTGTAATCGTTCAGCACTGATTAGGCAATCTGTGCCGACTATTTCATTTCAATCTTGAATAAAAGTTACATTTGGTTGCTCTGTCTATCTCTTTGATACCATCGCACATGGTATCAGAGTGCTAGGCTATTGATTAACCTCAATCCGGATTTCTGGGTTTCACTAGAAATTGGGGTTTTTTTGGTTCTTGATCTCTCCGGTGGTTATTGATTGTGTTATGGGATGTCTGTGGTGGTTGATTTGGTGGCTCTGGTTTTATTGAGGCTTAATTGAAAAAATTAGGGTTTGTTCGTGGAACCCTAATTTTCTCTGATTTGGGGTTTTGATCTCGAAGTGATCTCTGGTACAATTAAATCATAAACAACCCTAGACTAAGTGAATCTAGGGTGTTTGTGGTTGGTCCTTGTTCTTTCCGCTGCCTAAAGCACTGTAAGTCCCCTCCTTTCTCATTTAAGATCAACAGTAATCGAGTTGTGTGGGTGCAAACGAGTAAGTTAACACCTTGATTTGCCACCATTTAAGTGGTATGAATACCTACTCTGGCTTACCCCAGTCCACAGGCTTGTTACTTGTTGAGTCTTGGGTGTGAGTTTACATTCAGCTCTTTATTTTTCAATCTTTATTTATCTGTTTAGATTGAAGGAGGATAGGCTAGGATAGTTGGAGATTGATTTGGGATTGGTGGTTTATTTGTGATTGAAGGTGTTTGGAGGTTCTTGTTTCTTGTCTGCTCTTTATTTGTCTGGTATCTATTCTTTTTGATTGCTTATCTGCTTATTTGTCTCTTATATGTGTGTTCAATATGGCTGATGATGATGTCATTGAACCTATTAATAATAATGAAACTGTGATTAATGTGAGTTCATCTTCTGATTTGAAACTTACCTTTGGTGATTCTCTTTACTTGCATCCTAATGATACTAGTGGTACTCTCATTGTGTCTGTGAAACTGACTAGTTCTGAAAACTATAAAATATGGAGTATTGCTATGACATTTGCTTTAAGAAATCACAACAAACTTGGTTTTATTGATGGAACCTGTAAAAAGGATGTATCTAATGCTAGTCTTGCTAATCAATGGGATACCTTTGATTCTGTTGTGCTCACTTTGGATCTTAAATTCTTTAAGTCCTGAATTGTTTGCTTGTGCCATATATTCTAATACTGCCTATGAAATGTGGAATGAATTAAAAGAAACTTATGATAAAGTTGATGGTTCTGCAGTCTTTAATATACACAAAAACATCAACTCTTTGAGTCAAAATGGGTCCTCTCTTGTTGATTATTACAACAATCTAAACTCTTTGTGGAAACAATTTGACTCTATGATCAGTCTTCCTGCATGTACATGTGATGCTGCAAAACATTTTGAAAAACATAACCAGCTAATCAAACTAATGCAGTTTTTAATGGGTCTTGATGACACTTATGTGCCCATCAGAAGCAACATTTTAACCAGAGACCCTTTGCCATCTGTCAAAACTGCCTTTTCTGTTGTCTCAGGGGAAGAATCCCACAGGAATTATTCCTCTGGGACAGGATTAACTAAACCAAATGCTTCTTCTTTTGCATCAAAATTTTTTGATAACAAGAAAAAGTTCAATAACAACAACAATTACAAAGGTTCAAATTCTTCTTCTGGTAATAATTCCAACAAAAGAGGACCCAATCCCAACCTAAAATGCACTCACTGCAACAAGATTGGTTACACTGTTGATAGATGCTATGAACTTGTTGGTTACCCTGCTGGTCATGCAAAAAAGAACTTCAATGCTAATACCAAACCTGCCACCAGTAACAATGCCTCTACTGAAGTTAACCTAGAAAATAGAACGAGCAATTCTCCTGTCTCTTTGTCCAATGAACAGATGGCCAGACTTATGAGTCTTCTCAATGAAAGCTCTGTCAATGCCAACATGGCAGGTAAATGTTTTTCAGGGACTTTTTTTAATGGAAGTGTGAAATTCAATTTGAATTTTGAAAAATACTTTAATGCAAACACAAATTGTTTAAAAGGAAAAATCAGTCTGGGTTGGATTGTTGACTGTGGAGCAAACCAACACATGACTGAGTCTTCAAACTTCTTGGTTAATGTGTTTGATGTTTCTAATCTTGGCCTTACAGTTGGACATCCAAATGGTACCCAGGCATTAATCACTAAAATTGTTGATTTAAAAATCAATAACTGCATTACTTTACATGATGTTTTAGTTGTGCCTGAGTACACTGTCAGTCTGCTATATGTTCATAAACTTGCTAGAGACAGCAAGTTATTTGTTGGCTTTGATGAATCTAAATGCTATATTCAGGATTCTGCAACAAAAAGGAATGTGGGGATTGGTAATCAATGCAATGGCCTGTACTTGTTTGATGTAGACTCTGCCTGTAAGATTTTCTCTAATAACTGAATTTCCTCATGTTTTGTTTCTAGAACCCTTTGGCATCAAAGGCTTGGTCATCCCTCTGACCAAGTCTTACATGTCCTTAAGCCCAGCCTTAAACTTGATAATCCAACTGACTCTGATCATCTCTGTGATACTTGCAATAAAGCCAAACAGACCAAGGAACCATTCCCTCTAAGTGAACATAAATCTACTAAAATTGGTCAACTTGTACACCTAGATGTTTGGGGCCCTTATAAAATCACTAGCAGAGATGGTTACAAATATTTTTTAACTATAGTTGATGATTACTCAAGGTCAGTTTGGGTTTATATGCTTAAAGGAAAAGATGAGGTCTATGATTCCATTGTCAATTTTTCTCAAATGCTGTCAAATCAATTTGAATGTAATGTCAAAATTTTTAGAAGTGACAACGGAACTGAATTTGTCAACAATAGACTGCAACAGTTTTTTCATAAAAAAGGGATATTACACCAAACCTCTTGTGTCTACACACCGCAACAAAATGGAATAGCAGAAAGGAAACATAGGCATTTCTTAATGTGGCTAGATCCCTTATGTTTCAGGGGGAATTACCTCTTTACTTGTGGCTTGAATGTGTTTTGACTGTTGTTTACATTATCAACAGGTTACCTTCTTCTGTGTTGTCTGGCAAAATTCCCTTTCTTCTTTGTGTATGAGCATGACCCTTCACTATCTCATATTAGGGTTTTTGGTTGCTTATGTTATGCCACAATACTTAACAACTCTGATAAGTTTGATAGCAGGTCTGAAAAATGTGTCTTTATTGGTTATTCTAATGAGAAAAAAGGTTATAAACTCTTAAGCTTGGAAACAAAAAATGTCTTTTACTCAAGAGATGTCAAGTTCTATGAAACAGTTTTTCCTTTCAAAATGAAAAACAATCTTCAAAAACAGGTGTGTCAAAAGACTTAAACCACAAATTATTATTTTTTTATGTTGACAACCCTAAAAGACCCTATGATGAAGGGAGAGTGTCTTCCAATGATGATGGCACAGAGTTGAATCCTCTTAATGAGGATGGTAACTCTGTTGCAACTTCTATAGAAGAAAATACACACCCTGAGGGCATTGTTTCTCCAGAAACAGATTCCATTGACATCAACTCTGATGTCAACCCTGACCCTGACTCTGATGAGTCCAATCCTGAACAAGGAGGCTTGCCAGCCATTACTACAAGGAGGTCAACCAGACCCTCTAGAATGCCAAAAAATCTTAATGGCTTTATTGTTGAAGGCAAAGTGAAATATGACATAGAAAAGGTTGTGAATTATTCTAATCTATACTCTGATAGCTTTTGCTTTGCTTCCAATCTGAATAAAAGTGTAGAACCTACATGTTATGAGGAAGCTATTATTGACCCTAATTGGATTGATGCTATGAATGCTGAAATTGAGGCTTCAAATGAAAATAGATCTTGGATTATAACCACTTTGCCTGCTAATAGAAAACCCATTGGTTACAAATGGATTTGGAAAATCAAATATAAATCCAATGGTAAAATAGACAGATATAAAGCAAGGCTTGTTGCTAAAGGTTTTAATCAAAGAGAAGGCATAGATTATAATGAAACTTTTTCTCCAGTTGTGAAAATGGCTATAGTTAGACTTCTTATTGCTTTAGCTGTTAAAAATAAATGGTCTCTTTTCCAACTTGATGTTAATAATGCCTTCCTTTATGGTGAGCTAGATGAGGATATCTATATGACTATTCCAAAAGGTTTTGCTGATGAAAATAACAAAGACATGGTTTGCAAACTCAACAAATCTCTTTATGGCCTTAAGCAGGCTCTAAGAAAATGGAATGAAAAACTTGTCAGTGTTCTAAAAGAACATGGTTTTGTTCAATCTGTCAGTGATCATTCTTTATTTACAAAATCCAAAGATGACAAGTTCATAGCCTTGCTAGTCTATGTTGATGATATTGTCCTTACAAGAAACTATGTCAATGAAATTGAACATTTCAAAGTGTTTCTTAAAACTAAGTTCAATATAAAGGATTTAGGGTCACTCAAATATTTTCTGGGAATTGAAGTGATCAAAACTGGGAATGATATATGTCTCTCACAAAGGAAATATTGTCTTGAACTCCTAAAAGAATTTGGTCTCCTAGGGTGTAAACCTGTGTCTACACCTTTGGAACCTAACTCTGTATTTCTTTTTATTCCTACAAAAGATGACCCTTTACTTTATAATATAACTGGGTATCAAAACTGCTGGGAAAATTGATCTACCTTACCCATACTAGACCAGACATATCCTACTCTGTTCATTGTCTTACTCAGCATATGCATACACTCCTGAAGTCACATTTGGACTCTACTCTGAATGTTCTGAGGTACATAAAGGGTGCTCCAAGTAAAGGCCTAAGGTATGATCATAACAGTTTTGATAATGTTCTTGAAGGATATAGTGATGCAGATTGGGCAAAATGTATAAAAACCAGGAAATCTGTAACTGGTTACTGTGTGTTTTTTAATAAGTGCTTAATCTCATGGAAAAAGCAAAAAACAAAACACTCTCTCAAAATCATCTACAGAAGCTGAATATAGGTCTATGGCTGCTACAGCCTGTGAAATTATTTGGGTGCAAAAAATATTAAAAGACCTAAATGTTAACATTAGTCTTCCTGTTAACCTGTTCTGTGATAACAAATCTGCTTTGCAACTTGCTGTTAGTCCTGTTTTCCATGAGAGATCTAAGCACTTTCAAATAGATGTTCACTTTATCCAAGAAAAAATTGAAAAAGGTGTTTTGAGTGTCACAAAAATTGGCTCCTCAAACCAAATTGCAGACATTCTAACTAAACATCTTCCAGTGTATCAACATAAATTTTAATGTGACAAGTTGAGATTATTTGACATGTTTGGGAAACAGATTAAGGGGGAATGTTCCAAAACACCTAAGTAATCTGTATCTCAAACATGTCATTTCCTTTTGCTCTCATTTGTGTATCTAGTGTGCAGGTTATAGTAGAAGGGCCAAAGGTGGAAAATCCATTCTTACTTATAAAGTTTAGCCTTTTTTGTCAAAAAATAACCCAGAAACTAAAAAGGATGAAATAGTACCTTTTGAAAAACAAAATGATGATTTAAAAAGAAAACTTGCTAAAAATAATGAAGCAAAAATGGTTATTTATAATGCGTTACCGCGTAAAGAATTCGAAAGAATCTTTATGTGTGAAACCGCAAAAGAAATTTGGAACTCTTTACTAATAACTAACCAAGGTAATAGTCAAGTCAAAGATAATAAAATAGATCTTCTTGTTCAATAATATGAACAATTTACGATTCTAGAAGAGGAATCAATTGATAATGCTTTTGCTAGGTTTAACACAATCATCACAAGTTTAAAAGCACTTGATGAGAGTTTTTCTAGTAAGAATTTTGTTAGGAAATTTCTTAGGGCTCTTCATTCAAAATGGCGAGCTAAAGTTACGGCGATTGAAGAATCGAAGAACTTGCCAACTCTTCAACTTCATGAGTTGATCGGCAACTTGAAAGTATACGAAGCAATAATAAAGAAAGACTCCTAGATGGTCAAAGGAAAAAGAGAACAAAGCAAGTCAATTGCATTAAAAGCTAGGAAGGAATCTAGTGACGAGGATAGCTCAACCTCCGAAAGTGATGACGAAGAATATGCCATGGTCGTAAGAGACTTCAAGAAGTTTTTCAAAAGACGAGGAAGATTCGTTAGACAACCACATGACGAAAGAAAGGCACTCCAAAGAAACGAAGACGACAAAGGTAGCAAGAGTGAGAGAAAGTGTTTTAAATGCGGTGATCCAAATCATCTCATCGGAAGATGTCCAATGATGTCAAAGGAGAAAAATCAAAAGGCGTTCGTTGGAAGAGCATGGAGTGATAGTGATGAAGATGAGAAAGAAACCACAAAGGAGGAGAAGTGTCTTAGGCTAAGACATCAAGTGAGGTACATTCCGAAACCGAATACTTTAGTGATGAATATTTGTCATTAGACGAAAAAGACTTAGATAGTGAATATAATAGATTATGCAAACTAGGTCAAAAAGTAATGACTAAAAACACATCACTAAAACGCTTAAATAACCAATTAGAAAACGAAATACTTGAACTAAAATTTAAACTACACAACTTAGAAAAAGGCAAAGAAGCTTTTGCAGAATGTAAAACATGTCAAGAGACTAAAAATGAAAACGAAAAACTTAAGGAAGAAATTTGTAAACTTGACAAATTCAAAAATAGTAGTAATTCACTTAGGAAAATAATAAGTGTTCAAAGAGTATCAGGAGATAAAATCGGCTTAGGATTTAATTCAACTGAGGCCTCAACTAGTGAAACTAAAAATGTAAATTTTGAATGTGAATCTAGTAAGCAAAAATCCTTAGAGTCAAAACCTAAATACATACTAATGAAAGATAGAAAAATACCCATTGCTAGTAATGATGAAGTAAAAATTTTCTACAAACCATCTTTAAAAACCAAAGAAGAATCCTCTAAACCGAAATTAAGATCAAAAACACCTCTCCTATGAAGATCGAATAATCCTCACCCTCGGCCTAAAACTCCTCAACCTAGAAGAAACCAAAATAGACAAAACATCCATAATAAAAATAGCTACCCAATGTGGAATTATTCAAATCCACCAAATTTCAATCCTTGGGAAATACTTCCACCATATATGCATCCTAGTCAATTGCAAACCATGTTTGGTTCAAACAACTATGGACAAATTAGACAATGGGGACCAAGTGGCTAAATTATCAACTCATCGGGAAATCGGTATCTCATCTATGATTGGCTTCTATAAGTCAATATAAACACTTTGAAGTGCTTGAAGACTATTTATTGAAGACTAAAAGGTACGCCTCTCTTTCATACTCACTACTATGTTTTATGCTTAGATTGATGAACTAGCTAATTGCATGCCCCCGTTAGTTTAAAATGCCTAGCTTAGTTAATACTCATGTGTTTGTCAGAATGTAATCCCTTTATATATATATATATATATATATATATATATATATATATATATATATATATATATATATATATATATATATATATATATACATACATACATACATATATATATATATATATATATATATATATATATATATATATATATATATATATACACACATTATATATAACAGGAGGCGTTACACGTAGATAATGCCACATAAACGCCACCTCAATGCCAAATATTCATCTTAATGTCCATGTCATCAAATTTGTGCCATGTAAGCAATTTTTTTTTATTTTTTTGCAAAAAAACACCCGCATGGATTCGAACTCAAGACCATGCATATAATATGTGGTATCTTAACCACTGAACCACTACAACTTTTTTTGGAGATATTTTGTAACTCGAAAGCTATAAACCTGTGCAATATATATATATATATATATATATATATATATATATCTACATTATATATAACAGGAGGCGTTACACGTAGATAATGCCACCTAAACGCCACCTCAATGCCACCTCAATACCACCTCAATACCACCTAATCAATTTATGCCACGTCATAATGCATTAAAATGCGGATTAAAATTTGTCTAAAAATTTATCCTTTGGTAGATTCGAACTTGGGACTTTACAACATCAAGCAAATGCCTGTTTGCCTCAACCAGTGGACCGGACAGGTTTTTGTTATAGGCATTTGAAAACAATAATGACATTGTTAAATTAATATCCACATAATAAATAAGGAAGCTAAACCATTTATACGAATTCAATTATTATTCAACCCTAAACCAAAACCCTTAAACAAAATCAAAACCCTAATATCATCTTTTCCTCAGCCATATCCTCTGCTGATCGTGTTTTTTTTTTTTTTTTTTTTTTTTTTTAGTATGGTGTTTAGAAGAAGTTAAGCATGCAAGGTATACATCCCCACTCAATAATATTCAGCCTCTCATTCCTTCTGCCACAACCTAAGTATGTCTCTTTTTGATGTTATTTTCGAAAACCCTATTTTTTTATGTAATCATTAGTAATTATGTTGTTATTGGTGTATACATTTAGTTTAAGCCAGTGATGTTGTGCATACGGCGTGCGATCGATTAGGCTTAATATAATCTGAGTTGCGAACAATGCAACAGAAGGATAGTTGAATTTTATGTTTTCGGTACTCATTCATTAGGTAATTTTTGCTGTTGAATTATAGTTTTTTTTTTTTTTTTCGGAAGATGATCATCGATATAAATAATTATTTTCTTTTCTATACTTCAGGTGTGTTTTATTGCGTCATATTCAGCCACCCCCCAGTCAAATGGGTACATTTGCGTGCTGATACAGATGAGTCCTGAAATCAGTGGGTTTTGACGGTCGAACGGGTCAGAAATGGGTGTCTTTGGGGCCTCATGAATACTGTGGGTTCATGTCCACCAGATTCTTGAGCCGTAAACATATTATTTACATGTAAGCATCAGTACTTTTCATTATTAGTAATTACGATTAGCAATTGTCTGTTTCATCGATATGTTTCTTTTAATTATGTAACCCGAGCCAATCGATTTTGGTATGAGGCTCAACAGTGTCAAAGGTAGTGGTTCAGACACAAGAAGGTTTGATAAAGCTAACTCCAACAATAAAAGCTTTATGCACGAATTTTTTGCTAAAAGTCCTTTACACGTTGTTCTTTATTTTTGGTCTGTAGGCTTCTAAATGAGAAAGAAAAATGTCTTCAAGAGGCCCTTTAACATGTTCAAATTCTCGAGAAAGAGATTGTTTCCAAGGATTCAGAGGTACTATTTTTTCCTTTTCCCAATTTGTGGTTTATCTTGGATGTTGATTAAACTGATATATGCTTTACCTATAACTGACATCGCTGGATATTGAGTATTCTATTGTGAAATTTTAGCAAAGTAACTGTAACCAGGCATAAATATGACAACTGAAATGATATGCATTACAACCTCCTTTTATGCAAAGGGAATATATCAACTGAAATGATTTGCAACCAACTCGCTGCATTTACGAGCTTTTCATTTATTTCTTTAACATCTTCATTTAGTTTCCATGAATCCAGTCGGTCAACAAGCATCAATGTGCCATATACTTATGTTTGAGATACTTAGAAATCAAATAATCAATGAATTATATGCAATTTTTTACTAAAATTGACCTCATGGCATTTCATATTGTTTTTGTGGTTTTAATAAAAAAATTACCATGAAATAGTAAGTTGCTAAAATGAAAAGGAAATTGCGACTTTATAGTGAAACATTGATGTTTTATGGCCATGAGTGCAGCGAATTGGCTGCAAAGGCTTTTCTGTCATTGTGAGGTAAAAAAACTATTTTGTTAATATGTTGATCCACTGATGTGGGTTCAGCAGATGTCGGTTTCGGTAGGGTTCGGTCCGGAACCACGGGCATAGGTTCCGGAACCGACGAACGGCACAATAGTGGAGGATTACGGTTTACATAATATCTATAACCCTTTGTTCACAAATTGTAGTTTAATTCAGGGATAAGTCTCTCGGCTCTCTAATCGTTCTTCTCAATTTCACAGTTTATGTTATGGCTTACTTTTAGACCATAGTGTTTTTATGAAAAGAAATCAACTTTAACAGTGGGTATATATTACATTATTGCAGACTTTTATAGGCCCAAAGAATGCTTTCAATAAAAAAATAGAATAATCAGTGGTGAACGGGTCAAAATATGGAGAGATTATTTCCAACGGGAAATATACGTGTAATTTAATTATCATTTATGCTCAAATACTTATATCTTATGCTTTTTTACAGTTACAACGCAATATGAATGCAACAGCAGGCGACAATTCAGCTAGAAATGCTGCCTCTAGAGGTCGACAGCATCGTGGTTAGTCGCAAAGACTTCGTGATTGTATCTTTGAGATGTAATTTCCGTACGTTATTGAATGATCTTCATTTGTGGTGCTTTCGTTATATATCAGATACACTGAATACTCTCATGGCATCATTTATTTGCTTATAACACATCTTGGTGCATTATTGCAGGCCATCCAATCGAGTGCAAATACTTTGGGCGTTGTGACCAGAACAATTGATGTAGACAAGTGTATTACACTACTTCACAGGGTAGCATGGGCCCGACGTACCAACCGGTGGTTGCTGCTGCAAGATAGTCAAAAGAAACGGGTCATTTTGGTAAAACAGGTCCAAAGTCCTTCATAGTGATTTTTTTTTTTGCATATACTTTTTTACATACTTCGGATTTATGAATAACTGAATTGGGGTAGGTTCAAATCTGAATCGATGTAAGAAAACTCATACATCTCAGTTTTGCATTCAATTTTTTTTTATTGTATTACTTTTTTTAATAGGCGGTGGATCAGTATAGATTTTAGGTGATGCTTTTATGGAAGAGTCACGGCTGATGGGTGAGTTAATCCTACACTTAACTACAAGCTGATATGCATTTCATTGTACGTATAATTTTCTGTTACAGTGACTCTAAAAGGTGGAAAAGGTGGAAATCTGGAAACTGATACAGATACAGACGCCGGCACAAGTAAACGTGCTCAAAACCGTTAATGATGTGGTATACAACAAGCATTTGTTTATGCATATACTCATCAGGTATATCTAACTCTGTAGTCTTATTAGAATATGCGTTCTTTGAAAATGTAAAGCTTTAATTCTTATTTATTTTGTTTTTAAACAGAAAATGTGGAAGAATTCTGCAAAGTATGCAAATCCGACGTTTTTGGACCCAAACAATCCTCATTGGGGATAGAGTTGGCTAGCACGTTGGACAGCAGCCAGGCCATGGGAAACTCAAATCACGACGGACAATAATTAGGCGCGTGGAGACATGGTCAAAATGGTTAATATAACTAGAAGAATAGGTATGCGTCTACGTTATATTCATCTTAGGAATCATAAATACTTATAAGTATCACTCGACTCTTAAAAACATGAGCAGGAATAAAACACATGTGGAGAACATGGGCTGATCTTGATGGCTATATAGCTTTGTGGAAAGTGACCATATTGTACAACTAGAAGGGTTTACCACGTCATTTGTGCAGGTATCATTTTACCCTTTTCCCATATGGGCATGTTTATAAAATGATAATATTAGTGTGCTATTATCATGAGGTAGTATCTCGGTTCGATTGTATTCAAGAAAAAATGGTTGCATACATAAATACAATGAAGAAACCAATGATACCGGATTACAGAACATCTTTGGCCTTCCTTTCCTGTCGTTACAACAATAACAACTTTGGCCTTCCAAGTGGCCTTGAAGCAACTCATTGTGTACTTAGTAAATATGTTTCATCTATGGGTTCTGGTCTCAGGGGTTATTAGACTTTCGCTCACACTGTCATCCATAAAAATTATCAAATGAAACAAAATCTTAATCAGCTAATTCTTATTGTGTGTCTTACTTGGTATATTTTTGAATCCCCGTACCTCACACACCTAGAGGGATCAGGTATTGTTGTTTTTGTTGTTGTTGTATATTTCCTGAATGTAGAAATTACTCTAGGCATGATGGCACAGTGTATAACTTATTAAAATGTAAACCTAAGAGTTTTTACTTATGGTTTATATATTTTTTTTGTGGGTACTATGTATGATGTTCATCTGTTTACTTTCTAAATGAACTACATTGGAATTCACTACCTTTTACAGAGTCTGCTATATTGAGGCACAACAAACGTGAAAACGGGTATGGTTTAAACCAAGTAATGGAAAAGGAGTTCACACCAATCAGCATGCACTCTGGTCACCCCGGTCAACTTGTAGAAAAGCAGTTCACACCGATCAATATGCAGAGCTCGAGTCAACCATGATGATGGCTTCAACAAAAACAGATGGGTATGATCCTTGGCTGTAGGCTAACATATGTTTCTTCCTTAGAATATTACTTACTAACAGCCTTATCTAAATTACAATAATTTTTATTTGTCGGTGATTCACAATGGAAGACAAGTCTTACTTCAGGTAACTATGGGTTATAATTTTCCTTTACACATAGCAGTAGTCATCATATTTCACTATAATAAAATGTAACATGCATAAGAACGAACCAATACATTGATAGGTTATTTGTTTTTCTTCTTTTAACCTGTTACTGAGTGGCAAGTTGGTCGGGGTTGGATAAAGGGTAAAAATGGTTCATTTTTGGATACGGGTCAAACAGGTCAAAATTAGGGTGACCTGAAAGATATCGTTTAGCCACATGGCAAGGTAATCTGTTATAGCCATTTATTAACATAGGGTATAGCAATGTATCTTTGTAAATGGAAAAAAATTATGAATCTATTCTACACACATCAGATATTTCGATGATTTAATTGCTTCAGACAAATTAGTTGATTTAATGGTTATTCGATAAACATCATATCTACAATTCAATAAAAACTATTTGTATGCTATTGTCAATCAGTGGGGCAGTTGTTAGAGATAATCATAATCCTAGCCTGAGTGACACGCTCTGCACAGCCACAACTTAGGCCTATGTTTATGGAATATTCTGATGTTGACAAGATACTGAACATGTCGCGCAACTCTTCCCTTCTTTGTTTAAAGGACAGGTAATTACAGCTTCTTATTTCGCCCCTTTACTATCAAAAGTATAGATTATTAAGCTAAGAAGTAAATATGGGTTATTTTTTCACAGCAAGATGAGGATTGGGGTAGATCAATACCTGGCCCTAACAAGTCTCTAAAAGTGGCAAAACAGTAAGATCTCTAGCACCAAAATTAATTTATTACTTTAATAATTATTCTCAAATATGATGCTCTTATAATAAACAATAAATATGTATCAAATTACAGGATTGACATGAAAAATCTGATTGGGTGGAGAGGGGAGAAGGAATTATCAAAAATCGGATTTACCAGACAAATGGTATCAATGGGACATCAAGCAAGTGGTGCACTTGAAATATGGAACTATCCATTGTGGCTTAGGGAAGTTGTGCCACAAAATGTCGACGACACTGATCGTCCTGATCATGTCGACTTACCCTCACATGAGAGTAAGTAATCATGCCATTTTATCAAAATCAAATTCATGCTAGATTATATCTATATGGGTTTGATCTTTTATAATGGATTTTGTATACATGATGGTGCAGTTTATAAGGATAGGGAAAGGAATGTAGCAAGATACAATGAGTTTTGAAGGTCACTTTTCTTGATTTCGATCTCCAAATGGAAAGATCTAACGGATGATCAAGAAGCTATTGAAACATTGCGTGAAGTGTATGACGATGATGTGGAGCAGCTTAATTTGTTGGTAGGAATGGCGGCTGAGAAAAAGATTAAAGGGTTCGCTATTAGCGAAACTGCTTTTGTTATCTTTATAATCATGGCATCAAGGTAAAACTCTAAATAGCAAGAACACTGAAGTTTGGAAACAAGCAAGCTATATTAATCTAACTTATGGATCTTGTGATTTTTTAGGAGACTCCAACCAGATAGATTTTTCACATGTGATTTAAACGAAGAAGTATACACGAAAAAGTGGCTGGAATGGGTGAACACAATAGAGAGTTTGAAAGATGTATTAGATCGACATTACCCAGGGATGACTAATCGATGGATGCATTCAAAAAGTGCTTTTACAGTGTGGGATGCTCCACCGGCGCATATTAATCCTATACCGATATATTTCCGTGTCCCTTAATTAATATAAACTGTTAGATTTTTCTGTGACCTTTAAAGAGCCATATGAGATGAAAATATCTTGGATTCAATATAACTTTCTCATCCTATCATCTTTTTGACTCTCTTATATGCTTCCCCTTCTATCTTGATATCTTTTATCCTCTTGTGACAAGACTTTTTTAGGGTTCATGAATGGAAAGACTCCTGAAACAATATTAGACAAACCAAAACATGTGGCTCAAAGAAACAATTGCCATTGAAATGCCAAGGACCAAACAAATTACTTATAGAAGGTACATTGCTTCCTTGCTAATGAATACTTTGTTATCAGACTTAGCCTACTGTTGTGGCGCGAATGTTGTCCATTCAGTAATGGTGAGTACGTGAAAGCGGGGTTAGCTGAAATAGGACATTGGTGTTACTGTAGGTACCACGTGACGAATTTCTTTGCACCTAGCATTCGTTGTGTTACTCTTGATGATCTAAAATCTATGATGGATAAAGACCATGACTCCTATTAAGTTACGCTTGATCGTTCTCATGGATATTGTTCACACGTAATTATTATTTGATTACTATGCTACAAATATTTTATGCTATTTTTATCTGCTTAATACACACTCGTGCCAGTATGTTATTTAACCGTTTCAACCCAATAACAGCTGATATACCATCCCCTTACACAGACGGAAAAAAAAATACTACAAACTTAGAAGGAAAAAAAAAACCATATCTTCTTTTAATAAAAAAAAATAATAAAAAAATATACGTCAACCTCACCTATTATTATAATTTATTAAACATAAACTAATACCATAAAAAAATACACAATCTAACATCCATAAAAATAATTTCCAGTTAAGTAACAACATAAAAATTACTTAAACTTAAAAAATAGCAACACGAATATTATTTTACGCCAAACTCACCTTCTCTAAAAAAAAATTTTAACGTAAACTAATACCATAACAAAATTAAATAAAATCGAGGTTGATAAAAATAATTTTCCATTAACTGACACCATCAAAATTATAATTACAACCCCTTATTCAAAATAGTAACCCAATTATTTAATCATAATGATCTTTAAAAAAGCCAAAAAAAAAAAAAAAAAAAAAAAAAAAAAAAAAAAAATAGTAACTATAACCACCTCTATAATCATTATGGTGATTATACTCATTATGATGATTATACTTGTCAATTTTTACTTAGTAGTCATGTGTTGTGTATCTTTTCCTTCACTCGGAGCCAATGAATGACGTTCTTAAGCACCATTTGCACATTCTCACTCTTTTGCAATCTCAGCAGGTGTGACTTTAACTTTCTCCAACAGATCTTTGATTACATGAAACACTTCCAACTTTTCCTCTTCCTTAACTTGCAGATAAGCAGATGCAAGTACTTTGAACCCACCATAAGTACAGTAAGACATCTCTAAGTGCATGTCCATACGACCGGGCCTCAGTAATCCTTCATCCAAATGGTCCTTGTGATTCGTTGTGAACACGATTATCCACTCATCCCCACAGCTCGACCACAACCCATCAATAAAATTGAGCAGCCCTGATAAAGTTATCTAGCACAAAGCAAATAAAAAATTAATCGGCTGAGATTCAGCCATCCATGTAATATGTTATGAAGTTCATCTTAAAAGGATGAAACGGAAAAAAAATTTAGCTTAACAAAAATGGGTCAAATAGGCCGAAGGTGTAGAAAGTGGCCTATAGTGTAATTTTAATGCATAAATTATACGGATAATGTATAACCACCGCAAGAAGAGATAGCAAAAAAACTGGAATTCCCTATAAAGATAATGTGAAGTTACAAAAGTATTGAAGCCCATTGTGTCTCTTAATAGAAAGAATCCAGTCACACAGAAAGAATTTATCGAGATGTTTGCAGATAATGATGGCGATGAGAGACGGCATCTTGCTCTTCTTAGGCTTGCACTCAATGATGTGGTAATTTCATGATTTCATAATTCCATTAAAAGAATGCAGCTTCTGTTTAGATTATAAAGCTTTTAATGTAATCGTGTGCAACTTAATTCATTGAAATTGAAGGAGAACTTGGTGATCTATAAAAAGATATGCACTCGACGATAAAGGCTACAAAACACTGGGAGAAATCATGGGCAACATGAATATATCAAGGGAGATGATTAGGAAACATGAAGTTAAAGCTCTGCATCTGGCTCAAGTCGAATATCTGCGAAACTATCTCTTGTGAAGCAATCAACCAACTACATTTTGTGCATGTAAATAATTGTGTATATACAAGTGACATGTATCATATTTATGAGCTAAAACAAAACATAAAAAACACGTAAATTGTCTACAAATGTTGTATACAAATAAGCTTTATTTCACATTTTAGTTTATTTGGTTGTATACTTTGTTCTTTCATATCACTTTGTAACTTTTTTATTATATTCGATAAACGTTGATTTCTTTTCGTTCTTAATGCATTCAATTAAAAATTTGGCATGTTTATAACTTATTTTCATTAACTTAATTCTTTCAACGATATTCATAAGTCTCGCCCACCCATCAGACGGGCTATGCTACTACAAACGTTGTGTATAAGGAAACGTTATTTTGCATTCGAGTTTAAATCATATACTATGTTGTTACAAAGAAAAATATAACAAACACAAACAATTTGACAAATGTTGGTACTATTCTTTTAAAAATCTTTGTATAATAAACAATTTTTTAACACCAAAATTTAGGTAAATAAAAAAAATTTAAACGATAATTATAAGTCATGCCCGCCCATCGGGCGGGCTTTGCCACTAGTATATATATATATATATATATATATATATATATATATATATATATATATATATATTATTATACATATACATAAGAAGTAGTCTATATACATATATATATATATATATATATATATATATATATATATATATATATATATATATATATATATATATATATATATATATACATATATATATATATATATATATATATATATATATATATATCCTCACATAACCTAGATACGTCATTAGTTGACTATCTAGAACTAAAAGAAATTGTTCGTTCTCGAACCTTTTCTTCCCCCTTGGCTCTTTTGGACTTTAACGTTCAACACGAAAATCTTCTATGTCCACTATCACAAAACTCATGGTTATGAAGAGAAGTGAGTTAAGTGGATCAACGTAGAAGTAGAATTTAAACCTTCGCGCAAATAAAACTATGGATGAAACAAACTCCCATCGCCGTCAGCACTCATCTCCGTCTTTACCTCATCATCATCTCTCGACACCATTCAACATCCCACTTTTACACATAATATATATATATATAGGCTCGGCAACAAAGACGATGTACCCAATTGCTAGGATTACAATTAGGCTCGGCATGGTGAAGTATTTAATGAGAGGAAATGGTTGATGGAAGAATAGGAAATTTAATGGGGTATTTATAGGCTAGAAATCTAGCCATTGAGTACCAATTATAGCCGTTAGAATTTTACTATTCACGGCCGTTGGTAGGTACTGTTCATTTGCCTTTATTTTACTATTCCTGACCGTTATTTTCAATATTCACAGCCCCTAGATTCATTAATGAATTTATCTTGTCTAGTACAAATAAATCTAACTAGATTTCGTTTCCTTGATTTTCGGATGAAAATCTCTCGACAACTCTCTGTTCATAATCACTTTAAACCTGAACTTCGGGACGAAGTTCAAAAATTAGAGGTGGATACTGTAACAAACCACAAAAATTCCTTATAATTAACAACGGTTAATTATATATTAATCTCTATCAATATTTTAATTACCATTTTTACGGAGAAATTTGAAAATTTCTTATTATCTTATTTGGTTGTGATTACGAAATCACAAAATTCACCAAATGACGGAACAAGTTCTCGACACGTTTAACGAAAGTTAAATAATTCACTAATCCTAATTAAACTCTTAATACACCAACCGGGCCCTTAATTATTTTAGCCCAACTCCAAATTCGGTCCACACTATTCTTAAGCCCACATTAAAAGCCCAAAATCAAACTTATGAATTTATGTAATACACGACTAGAAATCATGCTTCTAAACGCCTTCCGTTCACTCGAATATTAAACACGATACGCCTATATTTTTATGTCATCTCGTTACTCACCTATTCAACTTTTAACATGCCAAGTTTCATATTATATCGTTGCGTTTTACTTCAGTTTCGAAGTCAAAACTATTCGGCCTAAACAAACCCAACTCGATACAAAGAAATAAATTCAAAACTAAACCGTTTTAACTTCCGTTCGTTTCTACGTAATCTTAATATTAATTTTAGCATGTTTTCATGTTAATAATTTAGTTTCATCAACAAAAACCAAGAACTACACGATTGTTGCAAATCGTGTATGGATAGAAATATGTAAGTCGACATGTTCATGACTCAACAAGACAAGTTTCCTTGTTTCATGCACTCACATATTCTCTAGACTCCTAGGCATGTAAGAAAAACCCATTTTGAAGTCTTCATTCTACTGACATTGTGTAAGAGCAAGTGTGGTGAATTATTGAAGCTAACATATTCAATACGTCTCTATATATACTAACTCACTTGCCACCTTTCTTCCTTCACAAAAATATCATTTCCTTAACTCTTATCCTTCCATAACATTAGCTCTGAAAATCCAGAAACAATTCATACGCATGTTTGGAAATTGTTGAAGTAATCGGGTTTTAAAAGTACAAATCGTGTGCTTTGTTTATAAAGTTAACGTGGGTTTACTTGTGTTACCTTTACTTCATTCGAACATCTATCTTCATTAGGAACTTTGTAAGTCATCAATACTCAAGTTCCAATCCATCTCGTTCATTTATTTTTCGCATGCATCGTTTGTATATAAACCACTCGAACGTATATAATGTTTACTCATTTATTTACGTTTACATATTTATTTAAGAACCACAAACGTGACACGACTCCATCTTGGAAGTCATAGAAGTCACGTAGCACACTCCATTCACCTTTATTTCCACGTTACATGCATCATACGTATTCATTTTGAACCATATATATATCGCTAAAATCTGTCAACATTTAGAAAATTATTCTAAGTCATTTACTAATAAATACTCGTTCCAAGTCGCCTAGAAAACAGCCTTGTATCTCACGATCTAATTTAACAACCATGCAATATTTTTACGTGATCTAATAGACGACCTAGCTAGCTATCATTTTCATTTATATAACTCGTAAAGATAAACTCATTTCGACACTCTAAATTAACCAAAGTGAATCGCACAACACTGAACTTCAAAACAACTAAATAAGCGACATGGGCTTTTCAGCCCATTAAGCTGATTTTAAGCTAACGAAATAAGCTAGCTTATCAAACCTTTTTGATATGAATTTAGAACTTGAAAAATGATATTTTTGATGAGCTCAACTCGTCTCACGACTTACGGATTTTAAAACGTTAACGGGCCACTATATTGATCGTTAAAGCCCATTAGATAAAATAATAAGCTTTAGACTTTATAAGCTGTTAAAATAAGATTTTTATGGCTTCAATAAGCTGCGGAAATTTTAACATAATTATTCCCATCATTTTTGTAAAATTGGACTAAAAATGTAACGCGATAACACCTAGAGGGACCAAAACTGCCAAATGGTAAAACTATGGACTGAAAATGTAAAAACAGTATCTCTAGGGTATAAAATGACATATTATTTATTCCCAAGCTCAGATTGATATATTGGACAAGTAGTGGACTATAATTGTAAATTATATATAATAAGGACTAACGGTGCAACGCTAACGCCGTTAGGGTAAAAAGTGTAAAATTGGAAAAGAACAAGGACCAACATATTCTATTTGACATTCTTAGTTTATTTTCTATTTTTGTCATTTCAATTCACGTCGCATGCATATTTATTTTATTTCATTTATATATTATTTAACGTTACGTTAATAATATATTTAACGATATTTCAACTAGTTTTCTTTACGTAATATTTCATCATAAAAACTTTGGAAATAATTTAATTATCATATCATGTGATAATAATTATAATCTCAATAACTTCACTTACATATCATCTTTTCATAATGATTAATATATTATTCATTAATCGTTATTCGTTATCCATTTATCGTTACACATTACTCGTTTCACAATCACCAAATAGTATTTGGTCAGATTCTCAGACATATTTATTTATCAGGTCTTGTTTCAAAGCCGTTACCATAATCTCATCCGAACCTACTTTTCATCATTCTCAATATCACTTAAGGTGAGTCATGGCCCCTACTCTTTTAATACTCGTTTTATACTTTTGGGGGAGATACATGCTCAAATATATTTCATTACTTTTATGAATAAGTATATTAATAACTTACATGATTCAAATCAAAATCCTAATTAATACTTACCTGATATGGTTTATTCCTTAAGATATGATATATATCTTACTTACTAATTGCTTAGCTTGAATACTGAATTCAGATGATAATATTTCCAAATTGATTGTTATAACATGATACTTGTTTCACTATAATATCTTGAATGTTCCCCTTATCTTTATATGTTATTTCCATGTTTCAACGGAAATACTTGCTAGGAAGAGCATAAGTACTTAAGGTTCATCGTTACCTTAATATTGTCTAAATTACCATTACAGTACAGTCCGTTTGTGCGGTACATTACAGTCCATTTGTGCGGTACAATACGTGCTGCTTTGTGCGGTACGTTACATGCCGTTTGTGCGGTACATTGCATGTTGTTTGTGTGATATCTTGTTAACGTATGAATGACATGAGCCTTAGAACAATATAAATACATGAATATATATGTCTTCATATATAAGAATTTCATCAGACCTTGATTATAGATCTTAAGGCATAATATCATGAGCTTCCATCTCATGCTAGGATTATGATCTAGTACTTGAACTTGACTGAATACTTATATGATTTATTTGTGGTTATACTCAACTTCATTCATTACTTGTTTCATCACTGTTAGTATTTATTACAGTTATTACTTCGTTATTGAAATCATTGAAATGAACTGTTCATCAGTACTAAAAACTTATATCAGGTAATCATATTATCTCTTAAATTATTAAAACTGATTGTTTAATCATACCTGAATTTATCTCAAATATTACGATATACTTCTGAATTCAATAAACTAAATGGTTTTCCATTAAACTCTATGAACTCACCAACCTTTGTATTGACACTTTTAAGCATGTGTATCTCAGGTAATTAACGGAGCAGTACAAGACACGGAGCGGGCATTTATTACTCTGATAAATTAAAATGGTGTAAAAATCAAATATGTCATTCTTTCAAGCCTTTATATCTTTTATGGGATTTTTAAATCAAATGTGTAAAACCCTGAAATTCGGATTCCTAATTTTACGTCTAAATTAAAATTTTACCAAAGTTTATAACCATTATTTTGACACCTAAAAACTATATGTTATAAATATAATGACAAATAATATAACATAACCTAGTTACACATTAATAATATGAAATTGCTACGTAATTTAAACCTCCCTAAAATTCTCTAAATTATCACACATTTAGTAACTTTATATAACCGTATATCTTGTTTCTTTGTACACAATAATCCCACAATATTCGCCCAATCATCCCATACATAACCGAACTTTTAATCAACCCATTAAATGGAAAATTTACTACCTCATTTAAAATAGAGACGCTCCACCCCTAATTTTA
This sequence comes from Artemisia tridentata subsp. tridentata, assembly GCA_021014915.2. NCBI lineage: Eukaryota > Viridiplantae > Streptophyta > Magnoliopsida > Asterales > Asteraceae > Artemisia > Artemisia tridentata. The sequence goes on along the minus strand of CP139506.1, from coordinate 327,758,675 downwards.
GACAATATACGCTTCTATCTTTCCTCCTTTATCTTATTTATACGAAAAGGCAAAGCAAACCAATAAGAAAACATAAACTACTGCTGTCATCCACTGTCAAAACCATGTTTCACATTCACGATATATTGGCGTACATTAAACCCTAAGAATAACCAAAACCGTCGGTCCTCACCTTCTCTCCAAAACATTAGAACGAAGGGTATAGGCTAAGGTGTTGGAATCGGATTCTTTGATATACTAGTGTTGGAGTAATCGTGTTCGGGTTCATTCGGGTCGCAGTTTGTAAGAAGATCAGTTCGGTTGCACATGGATGAAAGTGGTGGTTAGTGCTTGGTTCATGTTCGAATAATGGGTTTGATTCGTGGTATTGTATTTCCTCACTTATATTACTTCATACCCACTTTAATTCTCCCAACTCCCTGATACGCTCCACACTTCCTGATGATTAGTGTCAACAGCCTGATTTTATCAGACTATCAAGCTTTGCCTGAATGACACCTAACTGATCTTCAAACACATTTTAGGCTAGGCCCAAATGAACATCAACCTGAGTTGTAACCATCAGATACTAAAACTCACATCTGTACTCCATCACACCCTGAGTAAATAACATTCCTTGAAAGTCACATTCTCTTTCAGAAGTGCAATAACTCAGGCCCAAAAACTACCTTAACACATCCTGAGGCTTTGACTCAATGACCTGCTCAACTCACCAACAATGATAACTCACTGTAATCACAAACTACCCTGCTTGACCAGGCCTATCAACTGACCCACACTGGTTTTCGATCCAAATATACTCCAACATCACAAATTCGCATCACTGACTCCATTCATATCAATGACTTAAGTATCACTACCTGACACAACCTTAGCTCAGACTTGATTACTGCCATCATTACCTCGACCTGAAACCTATTAAACTTTCATCTGCTATACTAATTTCAGTATCAAATGCCTAAAGGAAACAACCAATCTCTCCTTAACACTCATAACCATAAAACCGATTCAAACCCAGTTATGAGGTGCTCGTGGTTTTGGTTTTGATTGTTCTCGATCTGAGTTTGTCACCGCCGTTGTTGTTGCCGATAGTCGGAGAATGATTGCGTTTTTTTTCGGTTTTCGATCGAAGGTTCTGTGATGAATTTTTTTAATTAGCGATGATTGTTTTTTTTTTTATGTTTATGGATCAGGATATTTTTGGTTTGAACGAGTGTGGATCTAGTTTTTGTTGATAATTGTGTGTGATGGATTTGGATTTTTTTGACTGATTATGTTTAATCACTAGTGGGTTTTGTTGGTTTTTTTTTTTTGTTTGGTTGTTGTGTTTGGTGGGATTTTTGTGTGTTAGATCTGGGTTTTAATCTTTTTTTGTGTGGATAAGATTTTTTTTTTTTTTTTTTTTTTTTTTTTTTTTTTGGTGTGGTGTGGGTTGTGTTGGGTTTTGTGTGGGGATAAGATTTGTATGGTGGGTGGGGGTTTTGTGGGGTTCAGGGAGGGGATGGTGTTTGTCAGTCACCAATAAATGTGTTTCTCCCCCTCAAAAATTGCTATATCAGTAGCATTTTTTGAAGATCACATTTATTTATTATTGAAGAATGTTATCAGCAGTTATACATGGATCTGGCTCATAAGAATGAACCTTAGGCTCTGGTACCACTTGTTGGTCCATGAAATTCAAGTAACACAAGAACAGTTCATTAATATGATTAACAAATGTTACAAGATTACTCAAAACCTATTAGATTACATGATAACATCTTCAAATTCTTAAAGGGGATACTTTCGGTATGGTATCCCCTTAGGTGAGGGTTTTTCCTCTTTGGGTGACAAATAAACTCTCACTGATCCAAGCTATGCTTGTAATTCAGTGAGAGTGATGATCCTATCAACTAATACACTATGTGTATATTTTGGCTTGTTTAGGAATCCATACTAAATCTATTACAACACAGACTATATATACACAGGTAAACTAGACAAAGATAAGATGGGTAGGTGTGAGTTGACATCCACTTGCTATGAGTTGACATCCACTTGCTATGAGTTGTCATCTACTTGGTGTGAGTTGTCATCCACCAAGTGGTCCCTCTTGTACTTTGTCTGACTTCTTTGTTGGAAGTTCCCGCCCATTTATCAGTGTGCTTGTAGAGATAGTATCTTCAGGGTCACTGAGACATTTGTCAATTCTCAGTGATACTGGTGTTGTTTGTAGCTCGTATACTTTACTCACTGACACTGTATCAGTAAGTAAATGTTTCTTCAACAACAGGCTTTTTACAACACTCACTGATTTCTTTATCAGTGAGTAACCCACTATTTTATCAGTGAGTTAGGCTATTTTATGTTCAAATCTTGTCAAGGAACTTGGGTCAAATTCTTGACCCAACACAACGTTTAATTGTTATCGTTTAATATAATGGATTGGGCCTGCAGGAAGCAGGTGGATTGGGCTAGCCTAAAATCAAAACGACAGAAATTGAGCCGTTAAATCTGTATCAAAAGTAAACCATGACGTTAGGATAATTACGAATCTTTTTCATCTACAGATGGATACCTAAATTTTTTGTTAAAAACCACTACCATGGCTCACCATTAGGTTGTGCCTTCCTTTTGTGAGATACGGAATTTTCGTCATTCCGAGGCACAAAATTACTCACATCATTTAGGATAACCCCTGATTCAAAGTCTAAAATTACCGGCATGTTTGGCACAACTACAACCAATAACAAAACAATAGATCATAAGTTCAGAGTGAGCGAGAAGAAAATAGTTAAACAGAAACTAAAGTGTGACAATCACCTGATTCATGTTGGGGGTATTTCACCAAAATACCTCGCAGGCGTAACTCATCAGCAAGCAGCAGGCCAACCGTGAATAAAGTGTAACCTTTGTCAAGGTCGCATCTAATTTGCTCACAGTGAAACCGTTCATTTTGTCACATCTGCAAATACGACATAAGTTATATGTATAAGCACCAATATTTTTTACATCTTCATCAAAGTCATGGCAACCTAAATGATGGTCAGGGGGAAAATTGAACAAATACTTACGCGAAAAAGAACCACTCACCATCTAATCAGTTATTGTAATTTACCCTGAAAAAAATCACAAAAACAAAGAAATTAACAGTATATAAGAAAAAAAAAACGACCAAGATTGTGTAAGATTAACCACCAATAATACATCTCCCCAATAAAAAAAACTTACCTTTATTAAAAAATACAATTGAAATGAATAATTTTTCATATTAGGCTAATTGGGTCAAAATTAGGGTATTGTAAATTCATAAAACAAAAGCGGCTGCACTGAGGATTTGTGGGTCATGGATTTTTTTTCAACATATGGATTTACAATCGCTTACCAAAGTCGGTACAACCCGACTTCGCCACGAAGATCGCTCTTGCCTATTAGCTTATGAGAATTCAAAGCCTCAGCTAACACACAAAAAAAAAAGAATGTAACATAATCTGTTGGGTAGTGTGTGTGTGTGTGTGTTTTAGGCGGTGGTATAAATGAAGGAGATGGATGGAGAGAGTTCTGGAAGTATTAAAAAAAGTGTGTGCGTAATGGATCGGGCCTTATCACCTTTAGCAGGCCAAAAAAAATTGCGTGAAGCCCAAAAGCTATAAACCAATGAAATCGCAGGGATTCGAACGACAACACTGTTGTCGTATCATCACGCTAAATTACAAATTATTACTATATACTCCCTCCGTCCCTTTTTAAATGTCCACTTGGACTTTTTTTGGTCTTTATTATTCAACTTTGACTATAAATAATTTTGTTTGTGTTATATAATACTTGATGAAAATTATACCAATGAAAATACTTTTAAAACCCAATCCATTCATATATTTTGCATCAAGTATTATATAACACAAACAAAAATATTTATGATCAAAGTTAAATAATAAAGACCAAAAAAAATCCAAGTGGACATTTAAAAAAGGACGGAGGGAGTATATAATTTGCATAGCCAAGTAAATGGGCCGGGTTGGGCCTTACTAGAAAATTCATTGTCGTGTAAATCATCACCTACCAAGTTCAAAATATAGAAAGACCCTAATTAAGCCTAAAAAAACACCCCCTAAATATTTATAACGAGTTATTGCATCTCATTTTAACAGTTGTGCACCGATTTTTACATGATTTTTATTTTTTAACTGCATGTGTAAGATTTTTTTAGATAAATGGCGCTCTTTTTAAATTAGCTTGCAAAAATGGTTTTTTTTTTTTTTTTTGAAAAATGTTATCTCTTCCTACAAATTGTTGCTACTTATCCTCCTACTCAGAGGATCCTGACAAGTGTCAGAATTGATGGTTGGATTAAGAGAGAGAATGAGTGGAAAAAATATATATAATATTGTTGTGTCTGTAAAAAGATATTGTAGAAGGCTTTAACAGTTTTTTAATTTATTTTTTACTATTTTTTTTTAAGGTCTAATTGGTGTTTGTGCACCACCTTATCAATCTTTTGACATCATATGTAGTTTTTAATTTCAACCTTTAACTTAGATATTTACTCAAGACCTCCATTTCTTTTGCATTTTTTATTTTTATTTTAAACCCTTATTGCAATTTTTTATATTCAAACCATGTCCAGGATGTAATTAATGGAGATGAGCAATAAATAGAGATGAGCATGTCACAATAGCAGCTTGTATATGAGTAGGTAAAGATAGCAGGTTTTAATAAATGATGGAAACCATATTAATTCATTCACATATTTAAATCTTTTACACACATTTGTCTTGCAAAGCTTTAAATATTAATATAACTTTATAAAACATTTGCCAATCTTAAACATTAACTCAACTACCTACCTAACTAAACAATATTTTTCCTTTTATTCAATAAAGCTTCTCATATTCATTCAGACTAAACTTCTTACATTTTTGTTTCATACTTTGTAGTTTTCTCATACCCAAAAAAATTATCTATGAGCATGTAATGTTGCTAACAAATACTAGTTTTTTTGATCTCCTTCGTAGTTAGGGTCTTTCTAAAAGATAAATGTGTGTAAAAAGATTTAAATAGGTTTGGGACATTTGATGAATGCAACTCACAATAAATATAACTAAAAGATAAACGTGTGTAAAAAAATTACCGCTCATCTCAATTTTTTTAAAGGCAAAATATTATATATAATAAATATAACTAAAAGATAAATGTGTGTAAAAAGATTTAAATAGGTGAATGAATTAAGAGTTATGATAAATGTACCTATTTTTTGGGACACTTGTCAATATATTAACAAATCAACCAACATTTCATATTATTCCTAATACACCCTTAGACAAATTCTTAAATTTTTGAATCACTTTCTTTCTTCCTTTAAACATTCTCGTAGTTTGTTTTTTCATGATCTGCAAAACCCATTTGACCTTATGATCTATTAATACTTTCTGAAAAACAAAACCACTCACATGAGAAACATGAAACAAAACACTTTATGTAAATTGGTTTTTGATAATCATTGTCCCAAAACCCACAACCCAAGTGGTTCTTTTTATGCATAAAATTATTGTAACATTAGATTCTGTTTGTATACACATTTTTAAAGCAATTTTACGCATATCATAACATATGTTTCATATATTAATTACGTTATACATTTGCATACTACGATGTCCTCGTGATCACTAATAAAGATTACCATGTACCTGATTTTGATATTACAAAGGGAATGTTCTTTCGAACTAGGTTTTGGAGTTTTAGGGGTTTCAAAATATGAACCAAATATTAATAACATGATGATTACAACAGATTAGAATAAAAGGTTGCACAAATGAGTTCATTCGTAAATCGTCATACGGTTGGGATGCCTGGGAAGATGAGATTGAGGGGGTGCTTGGTTGGGGGGATAGGAGGGGTGGGGAATGGGAATATAATGATTGATGATGGTTGGTATAGGGTAATGCAATGGCCCATTACCCAGTAGTGGGTAATGGGGCATTACCCTACAATTTGAGGGGAATGAAAATGCATTGCATTGCATTCCCTTTGCATTCCCCTCCATATAAACCAAGCGGGCCCTGAGATCATGTGAGAGAAAGAAAAATAGTACTAGTAGTATTTAAATTATTCTATTATTTGAAAAGGGTAAAATAGGAATAACAATAATATCAATAGTTTGGTTAATTAAACTATAACACGTGTCATCGCAATACAATGATGTCTTATATACTAAGGGCACGTTTAGTAGAGAGAATTTCAGATATTAGAAATGAAGTAGAGAATAGAATTCAGAGAATAGAAATGGGTAGAGAAATTTAAAGTCAATTCTAGTGTTTGGTAACATGAGAAATAAACTCGAGAATTGGCAAAAAAAAAAAAAAAAAAAAAAAAAAAAAAAAAAACTTTTTAAAAGAATTAGAACTTTTGTTTGTTGATTTTTTTAAAAAAGTAATTTTTCTAAATAATAATTCTAAAAAATATATATTTAAAAAAAATATTTTTTTTTATTTTTTTATTTTATTTAAAAAAAACTTATTTAAAAAAAATTATTTTTTTTAATTTATTTTAAAATTTATTTTTTATAAAATTAATTAAAAAAATTATTTAAAAAAATTTATTTTTTCTAAATAACAATTCTATAAAAAATATATTTAAAAAAATATATTTTTTTAAATTATTTTTTATAAAAAAATTATTTTAATTTTTTTTAAAAACTTATTTTATAAAAAACTTATTTTAAAAAAAAATTATTAAATTTTTTTATAAAAATTATTTTTTAAAAATGTATTTTTTTAAAAAAAATTAAACAAATTATTTTTCTCCCAATTTCGTAAAAAAATATTACAAAAACTAACCAATTCTTCAATTTCCCAACAAAAAGTGTGGAAATGAAAGTTTAAAAATTACACTACCAATTCTCTATCAATTCTCTCAAATTCTCCACCTTTCCATTTCTCTAGTGTACCAAACAAGAGAATTGGCTTCATTTCCATTTCTCCACTCTCATTTCTCTCTACCAAACATGCCCTAAAAGATTTGTGTTGTCTTATAAATTCAAAGTGCTCATGATTAATGTGGGAGACTTCATGTGTAAGTACATTGGTTTAATGTTTGTTAGAGTTTGATGGAAAAATATTAATCGTATATGACTAGATTCAAACTTGGGACCGAGGGATTGCACACTTTACGTATGAATGACTAACGTAAATAATTAATATATATAATTGTTATGTATTTAATTATTTGGACACGAAATGATAACTAACAGACGTTAAGTAGTTAACCGAATTAACTAACGACCGTTAAGTTAATAGTAGGACTATTGGTGAAAATAGTGACTTGGAAGGTTCTAGAAAACCCATGGGTGGGTTAGGGCCGATCGGTTCTAAAGGGTACCCAACCCATTCAATTTATTTTGCTCCAAGAAAGGGTTTGACTATAAATACAAACACAAGGGTCTTTGGTTTTTTAGCTAGTGCATTTTAACTAAACCCTAAAATTTTCCTCCTTTCTCTCTTGCAAAATCCGATCGGTTCTTAAGCCCTGGGTGGATCAAATTTTGTGATTCAAGTAAACAAAGTTGTTTGGTTTTCTTGTGTCCAATTGCTAGCACCATTCGTTAGTTGCTTATAGTACGTGTGTACAAGAGCTCAGATATAACTTACTTTAGTTATTGATCTTGGATTGTGAAACAAATCGGTAAGGGGTTTTACAGTAATCCTATTTGTTGATCAAGTCAAGTGAAGAGAAGAGTAGATCCTTGTTCTTGCTAGGATCTTAACGGTACGTTAACTATTTATTTTTCGGTAATACTTTATATGTGTTAAATTAAGATCATTGCTTCCGCTATATGCTCTTTGATGTGTTTATTTATTTATTTGATTGTCAAGTTATTTAAATTCCAACAGTGGCATCACGAGCCAATTTAACATGTAATTGTTATTACCTAAACGCATAATAAAAATCAAATATTGATTTGGATTTACATGTTAATCGATTTGTGTTAAGTTTAGAACATAAAATATAAATCGTACATAATTTGGGGGGGGGGGGGGTTCGACCCTTCTTTTATTAAAAAATTAGTTTTGTAACCCTAAATTAGGACATGTCGTGTTTTATATGTTTATTATATGTTTATTTGAATAAAGGGTTACTTTCCTGGTTGATCCATGATTCTTCATGCAAGGAATTCATGGATTAGGGTTTGTTTATGTGCTACATGTTTTAGATAAATATAAAATTAGGGAAGACCTAATATATTAAATTAATGAATCAGTTATGTGCAATGTGTTATTTAATTATTAAAGCTTACGCGGCCAACTTGTTAGCATCTGTGGTTCATTGGGTACAATGCGCTCGAAAACCAATGGGAGTTTTATTAATTATATACATAACAAATTCACATAGAGATTATTAATAAGATTTATCAAAAGGTTTGCATGTGGCTATATGATTTAATAGTTAAGATTATATATGCGTTATTGTGTGTTTATTTATTTTTTGCTAAATTACTTGTCTTTTTTTGTTTAAATTGTTCTTGAATTGTAAGCAAAAAGAGGGTAATTTTTTGTATAAAAAAAATAAATGGACCTAATAACTATGAAACCTTGATGTGGTAAATTATTTATTGCCAAGTCTTATGTGCCGACAGTGGTTCGCTTCGCACAGTAATTTGCTCCCAGGCGAGATTAGCAATTTAATAATTTACAACATAATTTTATAAGACTTAGAATCATAAACTTTTAATTTGATTGATGAGTTTTTGCACCAATAGTTGAACGGCGGACCCAATGTTGACAAACTATAAGGTGGGTATAAGGTTGGTTTCGCATTAAATTGTGGCCTTAAAGAGACTTCATTCTGTCTCTCCGCTTGCTTGTGCGTCAAACTGGACTTACCAAGTACCACTATTAATTTTATGCAAAATCATCTTAAGGGTGAATTGACCTCAATTCCACGTGCCATTTTTGTGGTAATTATCCGAATAACTTGAGTCTTTTGACTCATGCAGCAGTAGGATATAGTGGGCGATAATTGGAAGTAATTCTTTGATTGATGAACCCAATACCTCAAAATTAAAACTTTGTTGATTTAACTCTTAGTGAATTGGTAATTAAAATGGTTTTGAAAACTTATGATACGAAGATGAGTGCATGCTTCTTCGTACATATTTTGATTGTCACATCAAAATAAATACCATAAAATTTAAGTCCATGCTATCTAATTATAAGAGACACTTGGAATTAATATCTAGTATAAGTGAGACCTTGACACATATATCAATGACAAGGTAAATTACATACTTTCATTGCTAGCAGATCAACTGAATGCAATGAAACTATGTAGATTTGCAAGTTTCTAAATTAGACGACTTAATTAAGTGATAAGCGAGACCTTGAGACTTAAAGCATGAGATGGGAAGAAACATGCTTACATTGCAAAATTGTTTGGCAAATGTAATTCCCATAAATTTAGGAGTCGGAAATTGTTTCGCGATTATTGTACGACAAGTTACCATCTTTTGTACTTCCACTGCTAGCAGATCAACTGATGTGGTGGAACTATGGAAAGTTGGATCCTAGTTTTCAAGAAAATTAAATGGTTATATAGTATTTCCTGGGTAGTTTTCTTTTCTTGAAATTTGTATTATTGAAAATACTAATATTTGAACTTTTTCTATAGAAATGGCTCAACTCGATAACACTCAACTTGGTTCTGCTTTCAAAACTTTCTTTGAGAGGGAAAAACTGACTGACCCTAACTTCAATGATTGGCATCGGTCCTTGAGGATTGTCCTGCGAGTGACCAAGAAGCTAGATTATTTGACAAAGCCTTGCCCACAGCAGCCTGCTGAGACTGAATCTGATCAGGTCAAAGCAGACTGGCAAAAGAAGTATGATGCGCACAATGATGTGGCATGCCTTATGCTCGGGAGTATGATCCCCAAGTTGCAAAAGCAATTTGAGCATCATTTTCCTAAGGATATGCTAGAGGAACTCCAGAAAACCTATGAAAAAACTCCAGCTGTCGAACTGTATGATTTGATCGATCAATTCCACAGCTGTAGGCAAAAGGAAGGTCAACTCGTGCGAGAACATGTGTTGGAGATGAAAGATCACATCGATCATCTCCAAACAATGGGTTATGTCTTAGCCGAGAATGTTAATGTGAACTTGATCAATAGGTCCCTTAACAAGGACTTTAGTGGTTTTGTTCAAAATTACAACATGCATTGCTCGGGGAAGAAAATAACGGAATTGCTCGCAATGCTCGTTGATTATGAAAAGGGTTTACCTGGCAAGGATAAGGCACCTACTCCATAAGTACTAGCAATACAAAGGGGTAGGGTTCAGAAACCAAAACCGCAAGGGAATAAGGAGAAAGGTAAAGCTGATAAGGGTAAAGCAGTTATGGCCTATCAGCCTGAACCTAAGAAGGCCCCTCAGAAGAACAAGCCTAATCCCAAGAAGAAGGATCAAGGTTGTCATCACTGCCACGAGATGGGACACTGGAAGAGGAACTGTCCTCTCTATCTCGAGGAGTTGCGATTGAAAAAGCTGAAGGGTGAGACTGGGAAAGCCAGTACTTCAGGTAATATTTTCATGATTGAATTATTTTCACTAACTCGTAAATTAAATTCCTGGGTATATGATACTGGATGCGGTATTCACATTTGTAATACGCTGCAGGGATTTAGAGTGGGAAGGAGACTCGCCTATGGGGAGCAATTTCTGCAAGTGGGCAATGGAGCACAAGCAGTAGTTGAAGCCATAGGAATTTTTGAATTAGTTTTGCCTTCGGGCTTGATACTGAATTTAAATAATTGTCATTATGCACCATCTATTGTTAGAGGTGTAATTTCCTTTTCTTGTTTGTTGGATCTTGGATTTCATCATACTATTATTGGCAATAAAATTTCTGTTTCAATAAATGATGTTTTTTATTTTAATGCGATTGTTGTTAATGGTGTTTTTGAAATTGATATGAATGAACATAGTGATTATAATTCGATGTATAGCATCAACAATAAGAGAGTCAAGAATATCTTGGATTCATCTTATCTTTGGCATTGTCGACTTGCCCACATAGGCAAGACTCGCATGCAAAAGCTGCAACGTGATGGGCTTTTGCAAAATATCAATGATGAGTCATTTGATAAATGCGAATCTTGTATATCTGGGAAGATGACTAAGAAACCTTTTAATAACTGTATTGAAAAGGCTGATGATCTACTTGGTTTAATACATACTGATGTGTGCGGATCACTTAGACATACGTCAAAGAGACGTGCTAGCTACTTCTTAACCTTCACGGATGATTTCAGTCGTTATGGTTATGTTTATTTACTTAAACATAAACATGAGGTGTTTGAAACATTTAAGGTTTTTAAAGCTGAAGTAGAACTGCAACTCGGAAAGAAGATTAAAGCTCTTTGATCCGACAGAGGTGGTGAATACCTTAGTCAGGAGTTTAAAGATTATCTAAGTGATAATGGAATTGTTCAGCATCTCACATCTCCATATACTCCACAGCAAAATGGTGTATCTGAGAGAAGGAATCGTACATTATTAGATATGGTGCGATCTATGTTTAATCTTACTACTCTGCCATTATCCTTTTGGGATTATGCCTTGGAATCTGCGATTCGCATACTTAATATGGTTCCAACTAAGAAGGTAGATAAGACACCTTATGAGTTATGGTTTAAGAAAACGCCTAACTTGTCTTATCTTAAGGTCTGGGGTTGCGAGGCGTTTGTTAAACGTGACTCAGCAGATAAACTCCAACAGAGATCTGTCAAATGTATCTTTGTAGGATACCCAAAGGAAACAATGGGTTACTACTTTTACTTTCCACCTGAACAAAAGGTAATTGTTGCTAGGTATGCAAACTTTCTTGAAAAGGATCTCATATCTCAAGAATTCAGTGGGAGGCTCTATGATCTAGAAGATGATCAAGAGGATACATTACCTTCTGAAAACACTAGCGAACTTCCTGTGGAACCAGATAGTCTGGGTCCTCCACCTGAAGTCGAAGTGATTCCCATTCGCAGATCCGTAAGGACTGTGAAAGCACCTGAACGTCTATGTCTTAACGTAGAGGTTGAGGAAACTATATTAGGGGACCTTGAAGAGCCTGCTAATTATAGAGCTGCCATGAATGATCCTGAAAAGGATAAATGGCAGATTACTATGAATGAGGAAATGCAATCCATGAAAGACAATGAAGTCTGGATTGAAGTAGACCTTCCTCCCAATGCCAAGGTAGTTGGGAGTAAAGGGCTCTTCAAGAAGAAGAATGACATGGATGGCAATGTATACACCTTTAAGGCCCATTTGGTAGCAAAGGCTTTACTCAAAACATATGGCATTAACTACGAGGAGACCTTTTCTCTTGTAGCTGACATTAGGGCTATTAGGATTCTCATAGCCATAGCTGCACACTATGATTATGAGATTTGGCAAATGGATGTAAAAACCGCCTTCTTGAACGGTCGTCTAGATGAAGACTGATGAGTGTCTAAATACTCATCATTTCTGTCACATTTAGACTGCAAAAACATTTAAAAACATGCAGATATGCTTCAAAATACAGGAAATATCATTTGATTGTGTTTTTATGTGTTGCAAGTGCAAAATGATTGAAAACAGTTGAAAAACGAACATAGTTTGCATAATTGTCAATTTCAGTCCTTTAAATTTCAGAAATTGGCAAAAATAGTCCCTGGTGTTAAAAATATCATTCAAGGTCCCTAAGTTATTTAACTTTTACAATATTGATCCTTGGATGAAAGTTTTAAAGAAATGGCAGTTTTGGTCCTTCAAGTTTCAAAAATGGCAAAACAAGTCCCCCGGTTTTCAAAAATGGAAAATTATCTTTTATGGTCCTTGTACTATTGAAACTTGTCAAGATTTTCCCTTGGAATAATCTTTGAAAATATTACACTTATGGTCCCTAAACTTAAAACCTAATCACCTAAACTAACATTTACTCTAAACTATATAACCTGTCCAACCCTTAACCATATCCAACACAACTCACTAATCCTAACCAAATATACCCAGCAAAAAAAATAACCCAAGCCCAATAAAAACCTAACCCAATCCACCCTTATCTAATATCCCAAGTCAAACCCCTCGGTCAAACCCAATCCCTTCCAAACCACCTTCCATGTACCTCTCCCTCTCCCTCTCCCTCACCTGCATCCCAAAACCAGGTGGTTTTTCCACCACCTCATCACCCCCCAGCTGGCTACTCTACACCACCACCTCATCCTTCCACCTCCATATACACCCAATATGCATTTAATGCTTTCCCCACCATCGACACTCCATCCTCACTCACACAAACCTGTTTTGCTTTACAACTCACCCCTAGCTCCATAACCTACTCTCCTTTTCATGTCCCTCCACCTCACACAAACTCCCAAGCACCATTAAACCCCTTAAAACACTCACACTCAAACTCCATCTGTCCCTTGGATATTTTGGCGCCAAAAAGGCCATTTCAAAGGCCAGGATTATTTACACCAAACCAATGGTCAAGATGTAACGGGAATGGCTCAGAAGGACCCAAGGAGCATTATCAGTCATTATATTTAAGAATAAGAAGACAGAGAAAATAAGTGTCACTGCTTTAGACCATATCTTAGTGTAAAATTTAGTTTGAATCTGTTTTCAAAATCATTGTAATTGAATTTTCAGTGTTGGTTAATTTTTAGAAGCTTTGTACTCCTTTGGTTTTATTTTAAGTTTTATTCAGTGTTATTTTCATTATTTTGTAAAAGTCAACCAAAAGTCAACACTGCTTATTTGCTTATTTTGTCTGCATATTGGTTTGGTCTCTGATTGTTCTAGCCTACTTTAGCTTGTTTTTGCCTATGGCTGCTTTCCCTTAGTTTAATTCAGTTTAATTCAGTTTAGTGTAAATAACCTTATAAATCCAAAAAAATAACATTAGCAGTTTAGCTTGAATTGGTGTTATTTCATAATCATTTTAGCTTAATTGTAGAGTATATAGCTTATCTATCATTCCTGGTTCAACTCCCTTGCTCTAATCAGCCTTAAACTACTAATAGCAAAATCAGTTAACCCATTAAGGTGTGTTTGTTTTAATTAGTCAAACAGGTAAAAAAGGCTTTTTACTGTTCATTAGCACCATGTTCAAGTTTGTTTTATCATATTTGGCTCAAATAAGTTGTTTGAAAGTTGTTTTAGCTTCTTTCCTTAAGGATTTGACAGTTTCAGTTTGATGCTTCAGTTTTAAGATTTTGTACTGACCATAGTGCTTATTATTCTGATAAGCAGTTTACCTCATGTCTTTGCTTCACTTTTTTTTGTTCATTTAGAGCTATGAAAACACCTCTGAAAGTTTGGTTGTTTGGTCTTTTGGCATTGTCAAGGTTGTGGTTCAAACTCTTCAAGTCTGTGCATCAGATTATCAAGGTGAATTTTGGCTCTTCTCAGCTTATTTCATAGCTTGTATCTGCTTATTCCCTTGTGATTTTTGCTTGCAAATTGGTTTCTAGGTAGCTAGTAGTTGTAGCCTTAAGATTCCTAGCTTAGATTTCTCTTTTGAACTTATTTCATAGCTTATAATTACTCTGCAAGTAGCCCTCTAGATCTGCACATCTGCCCTGCACAGTTGTATGGTTTTCATCCATCTGTTCTTGAGCCCAATTAGGGTAGCAATTGATTTCAACTTTTGGGCATTTTCAGTTTGTGGGTAGCTTATAGTATGAGCTTTTAGCTTGTTCTTTTGGATTCCCCATATTTGCTCTTTCCTGGCTTATTGATCAGCCTGAAGTAGGCTGATAAGCCTTTCATTTCTGTCCAATTTGTGAACCTGTTCAGCAGTTTATCTGCTTATTCCTTCTACTTATTTGTAATTTTTCAGTTGTTTTAAGTTTAATATAGTATGTTAATCAGTTCCTAAGCTTTGTGTAGTTTTTAGTTAAGTTTAGCTTATTTTTGGCTTATTAGCAAACTGCTTATTTGCCCAAAACAGCTTTTTAGGGTTAGATAAGCTCTGAATTTATTTTTCCTAGCTTTTAAATAATATTTTAGATTTACCTTAAATTTTTCAGATTTTTCTTAACAGTTTTAGTATTTTTAATCCTTTTAATTAGTTTCTTATAGTTTTTAAATCATAATAAATAAAATAATAATCAGAAAAATATAATTTTAATTTTCAAAATTTTCTTTTATTAATTAGAATTTAGGAAAAATATAATTATCTCTGTAGACCTTAGAAAAAAATAAAATATAAAATAAGTGATAGTTTCTATTTAATAGATTTTATTTTTTTTAATTTTTTAATTAAGCACCTGTCATTTTTATAATTTTCTTAGCTTCTTTTCACCTCATAATATTTATAGAAAAAGTTTTAGATTTTTCTTTGTTCATTTAGTATTTATTATAGATTAAAATATTTTAAAAAGTAATTAAATAATAAATAATTAATAATAATTAAATAAATAGTCAAATAAATAATTTTCTTTTTCCAATAATTTTATTTTATCATTTGGATTCTAAAAATATAATTTTCACATCCGTGGGATTTATATTGGTCAGAATTCACGTTTTATTTTGTACGTTTACGTAAATTTTATTTTAAACATACGTTTTTAAGTTTTAGACGTTTCTAAGTATTTTGCTTTCACGTACTTGTTCTTATAGCTTGTTTAAGCTATTTTATTTTATATTTCCTTAGTTTAATCACTCAAAACCCTTTCCTGTTCAATATTCACCCGATCACAAATTCGTTTTATTTCAGTTTACACACCTCGTTGGGACTTAACGACCCGGGGATACACAAACTCCTTTGGTAAATTGTATCGTGCCCTAGATTGTTTGATTCTTGTTGACCATTTACCTGGTCAATATTAGTTGACCGTTTGGGGCCGATCAAAGACATCTATATGGCGCAGCCTGAGGGGTTTGTGAATCCAGAATTTCCAAACCGTGTCTGCAAACTTCAAAGATCCATTTATGGATTGAAGCAAGCATCATGTCAATGGAATAAAAGATTTGATGAGGAAATCAAAAGGTTTGGATTTACTTAGAATCTTGATGAGCCATGTGTATATCACAAAGCTAGTGGGAGTGATGTTATTTTCCTAATTCTATATGTTGATGACATATTGATTATGAGTAAAGATATTCCAAGTTTGAATAAGGTGAAAGCCTATCTTGGAAAATGCTTTTCCATGAAAGATCTAGGAAAAGCAGCATACATTCTTGAGAATCAAGATCTATAGAGATAGATCAAGGCGGTTGATTGGTTTAAGCCAAAGTGCTTACATTGACAAGATATTGAAGAGATTCAGTATGCAAAATTCCAAAAAGGGATTTTTGCCAATGCAAGTAGAACATGGCTTGAGTAGCAAAGCTTGTGCTTCAACACCTGTAGAGGTGGCACGCATGAAGAGAGTCCCTTATGCTTCGACTGTGGGATCTATTATGTATGCGGTGCGATGTACAAGGCCCGATGTGGCATTTGCTCAGAACAATACCAGTCGTTATCAGCAGAACCCAGGTGAACTCCACTGGAATGCTGTGAAACATATTCTCAAGTATTTGAGATCTATGAGAGATATGTTTTTAGTGTATGGGGGAAATACAGAAGCAGAGTTGTGTGTTACAGGTTACTGCGATGCATCCTGGAAGTGTGATAAAGATGATACGAAGTCTCAGACGGGTTACGTCTTTGTCATCAATGGAGGAGCTGTGGATTGGAAGAGCAAGAAGCAGAGTAACATAGCTATGTCTGCAACAGAAAGTGAGTATATTGCTGCCTCAGAAGCTGCAATGGAAGCAGTCTGGATTAGGAAATTCGTTTCAGGGCTTGGAGTTATGCCCTCAATCGAAAGACCTATAAAAATGTATTGTGATAATTCAGCCGCAATTACATTTGCCAATGAGCCTGGAATCATGAAGGGCTCCAGACATTTCCCGATTCGATATCACTATGTTAGAGAACAAGTAGAGATAGGCGAAATCGAACTACTTAAAGTTCACACAGATGACAACTTAGCAGATCCATTAACGAAGGCTCTCCCCAGTGGAAAGCTTAAACAACTTTCTGAAGGCATAGGACTTCGTTTAGCTGACAGTTTCATGCATATCTGTGATTAGTGTTTGGATAATGGGATGTTGTAAAACAGTTATTATTTTAATGAAATAAAATACTCGTTATGTTTGTTTATCATTTTCTTAATAATATATCCTATATTTGCATGTTTATATCCTTGAATATATTTATATATTCTAAACTGTCCGTTGTCAGTTAATGATATGGGAATATCATTAAATTAAGACAAATCTGAGTATTGGTAGAATATACTTAAAAGTATATTGATGCGTTGTCATACCAATTTCACATGATATTCAAAATGTTTGAATATAGGACTTATCCCGCCAACATGAGTTTACTTTATGGATCTTGTCATCAAGTAAATCATGAGTATATAGTTATCCTCAGACTTGAGATGCCAGATAACTGTCATGCATGTAGTGCATTTCTGTGATTCAATTTAACGCTATACGTAACTGGTAGCTATACGGATTGTTTTCGGAAGCGTTGCGAAGTGCGTGAGTTATGCTCGTA
The DNA here is from genome assembly GCA_021014915.2 of Artemisia tridentata subsp. tridentata. NCBI lineage: Eukaryota > Viridiplantae > Streptophyta > Magnoliopsida > Asterales > Asteraceae > Artemisia > Artemisia tridentata. The sequence goes on along the minus strand of CP139506.1, from coordinate 327,741,107 downwards.
GTCAAGATAGAATTTGTTCCTTCAAACTGTTTGGAGTTTAATACTGCTGGGCCCCTCGTAGGATTAGTAAGATGTATGTGTGGCCACACCCAAGATCTCCCCTGAATGGTTCAGAAGATTTGGTAATCTTATTTAATCGTTAACAACGAGAAACAGAATTATTAATAAAGAATGACTTAGATCCATATCTTTATTAATGTGGTATTAGAAACAAAAGGATGAGTATGATGAGTAATCATCGAATGGTTTTTCTAGGAGACCACCACCCGAGTTGTACTAGGGGCATTGGCGTGTTGCTAGACGCTAACCAATGTCAATTATACTTTTAATAGATTTCCAAGTGGGAGCTGTTAGAGTTTGATGGAAAAATATTAATCGTATATGACTAGATTCGAACCCGGGACCGATAGATTGCACACTTTATGTATGAATGACTAACGTAAATAATTAATATATATAATTGTTATGTATTTAATTATTTGGACACGAAATGATAACTAACGGACGTTAAGTAGTTAACCGAATTGACTAACGATCGTTAAGTTAATAGTAGAAGGACTATTGGTGAAAATAGTGACTTGGAAGGTTCTAGAAAACCCATGGGTGGATTAGGGCCGATCGGTTCTAAAGGGTACCCAAGGCATTCGATTTCTTTTGCTCCAAGATAGGGTTTGGCTATAAATACAAACACAAGGGTCTTTGGTATTTTGGCTAATGCATTGTAACTAAACCTTAAAATTTTCCTCCATTCTCTCTTGCAAAATCCGATCGGTTCTTAAGCCCTAGGTGGATCGAATTTTGTGATTCAAGTAAACAAAGTTGTTTGGCTTTCTTGTATCCAATTGCTAGCACCATTCGTTAGTTGCTTATAGTACGTGTGTACAAGAGCTCAGATATAACTTACTTTAGTTATTGATCTTGGATTGTGAAACAAAACGGTAAGGGGTTTCACGGTAATCCTATTTGTTGATCAAGTGAAGTGAAGAGAAGAGTAGATCCTTGTTCTTGCTAGGATCTTAATGGTACGTTAATTATTTATTTTTCGGTAATACTTTATACGTGTTAAATTAAGATCCTTGCTTCCGCTATATGCTCTTTGATATGGTTATTTATTTATTTGATTGTCAAGTTATTTAAATTCCAACAATGTTCATGCTTAAGGGTAAGTACATTGGCATACGAAGGGGATGATGCAAGTGTTTCTTTGGGCAAATTAAATGTAACATTCTAGATGAATATGAAGTGTCGTTTGCATTAACTTACATTACAACTATAAATAGATGGGAAGAAGTTATGGAGGGTGAAAATACATACTTGTACAGGTGACCAATCTGTCCTTTCATTTTGTTACTTTGTAGTTTATCTTTAGTTGATTTGTTTTGTAACTGTTTTGATGTTCTTTCAAGAGCATTTTCTCTGCTGAATCTATAATACTTAGTCCACTTTTTTTTTAACAGCAATACTTGGTCCACCTAATGCATATGAGTGATGATGGAGTGCATGAAAGATGTCTAATAAAATGGTGGAGAGAATGTAGTGCCTAATAATTAGTAAGACATTCTTTATGGTTTCTTTCTGAGACATTAGAAATTTGTAACCCTTTTCTGTTTACATTGTTTGTAGGTGTGGTAGGAACACCATGATATTTAGACTGTTAAGAGACATCACCATGCATTTTTAAAGGTATCTCATGCAGGCTATAAGAGTAAGTGATCCAAGCTTAGAGCCTGTTAAGGCTGCTAATTATCACATATCGCATGGCATTGCACAATTGCATGGATTCTCTTATCTGAAAGCTGTTCAAGGTTCTGGTCCAACTCCGACGCAGAGTGGGAAACTTCCTAGCTCTTCCATTCCTCAACTATCTCCTGTTGCAAGTGGTTTACGACGCGTGTTTTGTCTGTATGCAAGTGAGTGCTTGCTTTGTTACACCATTGTTGTTAGTTGTTACTAGAATAGGGGATAGTCATTTCAGGTTTTACTCTTAAGCTCTAATTATGGATTTATATTTTTTGAAAGGTGTATCTAGCATCGACAATGTTGAGCTATACATAAAATCGTACCTTGAGTATTTTAAGCATGATTTAAAACTATGTGTTGCTACCTTTAGATATGCATGCCTTTTCTTTTCGGTTTATTTTTTCAGTTGTGATTCCTTTACATAACCCCAAAACTCTCACAATCATCCATCTGTAGTTAGCTAATGATTCTAGCCAAAAATCTGATTTTTTGTGTGATGTTATTCGTGAGCACATAATTAGTTTATGTGTGATGTTATTCATGGTTTAATCTTTTGTTTGTTATTATGTTAACGTTGGTGCTTTTGAAGTTAGAGATTAGCCCATGATCGAATTCGGAAAACTAAACTTATGTTCTCGACCAGTATGAATAAGTAAAGTAGCAGATCAGCATTACTAATTTGGTTGAAGTAGCAGTACAATCGATAGCCAACAGTAGTAACTCGAATGAACAAGCAGTACTAATATATTAAGAGCATTACTAATGAGGGCAGTACTAAATATGTCATTAGCAGTACAAACAAACCCTTTTGTGCACTTAACAATCTGAATGGTAGTACCTTTCGCATTTTAACGGAATATATGTATTATTATTTGATGACCAAATGAGTTTCTTAATCACGATAATTGTAATTTGTCTGAAGAAAAAAACATTTTTACGTTATATGTATTCTTAAATAATGAGTGAATGAGTTTATTAATCATGATGATTATGAATTATGATTTCTTCATAGACTAAGTAAAGTTTTATAAACGTGTCCAACGACATATATGTAGTTCTGTCATAAGTAACTAATAAAACCGCTCAAATTGGAGTAGTTTATTATTATATAGATCATTTCAAACATAACTCCATAAAGAATAACTGAATGCTACCAAGGTGAACTCTCTCATGGTTCTCAATATAACGTGAACACCAATAAATTGAGATTAAATGGCTTGAGCTTAAATGCAACAAATAAATTTTAATAATTTATAAAGTCGTGAATGAAAGTATAAAACTATTAACCACACAATAAATAAGGAATACCAATCGATCAATAAAACATAATAGGGGCTTAAATATGCATTAAAGTCATGAATGAAAGTATGAAACTATTAACCACACAATAAATAAGGAATACCAATCGATCAATAAAAAATAATAGGGGCTTAAATATGCATAAACTTACATTACTACAAACATTTATTATAGTCTTTTCATGTACTTAAGAAAAAACTATATAAATTACGATGTACACACAAAAAGCCAGTCGACTATAAAACCTGAATATCATTTTGAGTTTTTGACTCGACCTCAATTAAAGGTGACGAAATAACGGCATTGACCAACAAAATCCGACCATCACCAAAACATGAGAGTTTCAAACATGACGAAAATTAGTGCTGAACATTACGCTATGAACACTTAGATAGAGCCCGTGTGCAACGCACGGGTCTGAATGACGCACGATAACTACAGTATCTTGAAGACTCGAGTTATACTCCTAATCTACTTCAGATATTCTTTGGAGTAAAATCATCCTAAACGCTTCATATGTAATAACCAATGTTGTATATTGTGGTATTGATGTTTATAAGTTTACCCATGTTTACTCCAGTTGATTAATGTATTTTGAAAGCCAAAGACTTTCTAACTACTGTCAGCTGTTGTGAGCTGTTTATTATTACTTCATATTTCATTTATTGAACCATGGTGTCGTAATATTTATTGAACCATGGTGTCGTAATATTTATTATTTGTACAAGGATTGGGCTGCAATATTACATTCGCTTAATTGGACTATCAAAAAGTATTATCGGTATTATATTTTGGATATACAATTTTTTTGATAATACTTGAGAAAGAGTGGTATTTTGGATTTACAAATTTTTTTAATAATATTTTAGCTAATAACAACCATTATAATCATATAACTTACTCTCATCTATTTTATTTATTAATTATGTGCAGTGGCTATACTATTCAAAAGAGCATGTGCTTATTAGCATATCTACTTATTTGTGTGATTTTATCAAAGAAATAGTTTTGATGCTTGGAAAAACTTACTCTATGCAATAATGTGTGCATCGCACGGGTCCTGAAGCAACCCAAGTTATATATGACGAAAATTAGTGCCAAACATTACGCTATAAACACTTAGATACAACCCGTGTGCATTGAACGGGTCTGAATATCATTTTGAGTTTTTGACTCGACCTCCATCTAATCTAATGGGTTTACAAAATTGTCTTAATTTATGTGGTTAAGTTGCATTGTGAACTTTGTATTTCATATTACATTAAACCTGTAAGTGGCCGATCGAGTTTTATTCAACTGTTGACACTTGACACTGCTATACATAAAGTCGTACGGTTTAAGTGAACTAAATTGTTACTCCATAAAAGATCAAGAATCTATGACTTATAAAGTAAAAGAATTGCTAAAAAAAATTTAAACCCGTTATTACACAATGAACAAAAATGAGGTTAACTCAACTTATTTTAAAACTATTTGGCTAATAATTGTGATGCACATTTCAATGTTTCAATCATATGCATCATCAGGTTTATACTTCAATGGTTTACGCTGAATATTACGTAAAGAACAATTAAATAAACCTTACACGGTGAACAATTAGATAAAACCTGTGTGCATCGCACGGGTCCTGAGGCAACCCAAGTTATATATGACAAAAATTAGTGTCAAACATTACGCTATGAACACTTACATAGAGCCCATGTGCAACGCACGGGTCTGCATGACTAGTATATCTAAAGATTAGGTCCTAAAAATCATTGGGGAGTATTAATGACACCAATGTTGAAGTGAAAATTATATGAGTCGCTACATTGATTGTGGAGTCTTAATGATTGAAACCATGCATCTACGAGGGAGGGCTGTGTAAATGAATGTTGGGAATGCGAATTGGTGCTGCAAATAAATGTTGGGATTGGGAATATGTTTGGAATATAAATATTCAGTTGAAGACTCGATCACCCCGAGCATTCCTTTGTATTAAATAGCTCGTACTATTACTAGTAATATTAGTAGTAGATTAGTTATTGTTATTATTGTGGAGTGGGTCGGGTCTTTACCCACTGTCAGCTCGCTCCACAGTCCACTAAGGACATATTATGTAGCACTATATAAAGCCCTCTCCACCATAGGAGAGGGTTGGACCTTATTTCCATTTCAATCTAATATACACTTGTTTCTCTCACTAGGTTCCACTTCTCTCTCTACCATCTTCTTCTTCTACCATTCGATCCATCATCTTGTCCCAAATCGTGTGTTTGTTTGTAAGTGAATATCCTACAATTGGTATCAAGAGCCATGGTTAGGTTCACATAAGGGTTTATTCACATATTCGTAGTGTTTTGGGACAATCTTGGTTCGAAAAGTTTTTTTTCTTAAAAGTCCATTTTGTGCTTTGTTTTGTTGGTAAAAGGTGTTAGATCTTGTACTTTCGAGCTTAGGGTTAACATAGGAGTTGTTCTTGGTGCTTGGAATCACATTTTGTGGCTTGGTGTAGCTGTTTTTGGTAGATTCGAAGGGTAGTACTTTGTGTTCTTAGTTGCGTTTTGTCCTACTGAGGTTGTTTCTTAGTAGCGTTATGTGTCTAGTGGGGTAAAGAAAAGTAGCGTTTTGTGTTTCGTCAAAGTTGCGACTTGTCTCTTTACCGGATTTGGCAAAAACGACAAAACGCTACGATAGCAACTTGTCTGGCGTGTAGTGAAGTTGCGTTTTGTCCTTAATAATGACAGCTTTGTCTTTTTGTGACTTGCGGTTTGTGTTTTAGAAGGTTGCGATTTGTCTGTTGCAGCTTGTGTTAATCAAAGTTGCGACTTGTTTGTTGCGTTTTGTATATTCAGAAGTTGCGACTTGTCAAAAGTTGCGGTTTGACCAAAGTTGACTTTTTTACGTCAAAACTTCAAACGGCCATAACTTTTGAACCGTAACTCCGTTTTCAGCGAAATACCTGTCAAAACGACCGGAACAGCCTAAATATTGAGAGGTTTCACCACAAAGTCGTGAAACGAATTTTTCGAGGCCCAAATCTCTTCCAGAAAGAAGTTATTGAGGTTTTAAGTTTTTAGACCAAAATTTCACCGTAATAACTTGCATCAACCAAACCAAATCACAACTAAACAACAGATCAACAAGTCTGCCAAACCGTCATCATAACACATATCAAGCATCATTTCACGGTTTATTCTTGATTTTGTAAAATCCCACAAAATAATCTATTTCTCGGTTTAAATCATAGAATTGTAAAATCCCGTGCACGTTAATATCATGTCAAGTACTTCAGATTCTGCTATATCTGAGATACTCAGATTGTACAATATGATTGACAAACAAAAGATTCCCAAAGATGTACAACAGATAAACGTGTTTGAGTATGTTAGTGCCAATAGAGACTCTGTTAGCTCGAATTCTCAAGAGAAAGAGCTTCATCAGCCACAGACAAACGTTGTTGAGTCAGATACTGCTAGGAACAACGTGCAACATGTGAAACACAACGAAGCATTGGCTGAACCTAATGGGGTACCTTCTGTCATTAATAATGATAATGTGTTGCATGAACAAAAGATTACCGACAAAGTACAACAGACAAACGTTGTTGAGTCAGATACTGCTAATATGGGAAATAGCGATGTTATCCCATATGAACAATATGTGAAGCACAACGAAGCGTCTGTTGTACCTAGTTGTGCATCTTCTGTTCTAAATGATGACTATGTGCTGCATGAGAACACTGTGTTTGTCCCTGATGATACCTTGACCACTAAACTTAACATATATAAAGAACAAGTGGCCTTGTATGAACAGCGTGCTAAGTTTGAACTAACTGAACGTGAGCAGAAAATGGATGGTCAGTTGCGTACACTTATAAAAGACTATAGAGTGAGAGAAGAAACATTAAAACAAGAGTTGAATTCTTTGAAAAATCAGCTGGAACAGTCTGTTATACAAAAACAGGAAGTACAAAAATGTATCACTACACTTAAGCTAGAATTCAAAGAAAAGGAAACAACACTTTTAAATGATTTTTCTAGACTCAAAACCTTAAAAAATAAGCTTGAAGATAAGTTGTACGCACAAGATCAAATCATTCAAACTGCTCAAATGATTTATAGGCACAAAAAGTTGAGTGACAAGCATAGTAGAATTATGATAGGTGAACCCAAGTCAGCCATCCTTAGGAATATGAATATAGCTCAACCTGCCCTATATGATGGTAATGTGATGCTCATGCCCAAGCATGCACCCCCTGAGCATTTTTCTCTGAAAGAAAGTGAGGAGATAGAAGATAGAAATAGGGAAAGAATGAATGAGAAAATGAAGGATCCCAAATGCATAGCCAAACGAATAATAGTCAAGCCCCATGATTATTATGAGGAGAATCGTTTGATTGTGTTTACCCCTCGAAAGAAGTTAACGCCTGAACAAATTTTTTGGAAGTATGATACTGAGAAATTAAAAGCTGATGAGCTTAAAGCCAAAACCCCATCCCTTAGGAAAATTGCTGCTGCGATGGTGTATCCTCCCAATACACCTAGACACTTAGTTCCTTTAACTCTTCCTACTGAATGTAAGACATTTATTAGCATATATGTACTTTGTCAACTATTTGCTGATTTTGATAAAACATGTAAGAAGAGAATAACACCAACTGGAATTACAGAGGGGGAAAGGGGTTTCGAACAAACAAAAAGGTGTTACTTAACTGAGGTCATACCATTCTTTAAACTTCTTAAAGAACATTTTGAAGAATTGGAAAAAGTTCTTAAAACTGAAGTTAATGACATGAAAGCAATGTTTAAAGATATGGAAAATGAGGTAGCACAAAAGGCGATAGATATTAAGAGTCATGAAATTGAGAGAAAGAATATTCTCATCTTCAATGAGAACTTGATTGCTAGTTGTATTGCTCAAGACATATTTTACACTGCTACTGATGCTACATTAACTGCCTGTCAATTTCATGAGTATGCTATTGCTTTAGATGTTACCCAGAATCGTGTTGTTGAGCTTGAGGGGGAGAATTTGAAATTGCTTGAAAAAATTCAAAATGATGACCATGATAACATGGTTAAACGTTTTTCAAAATTAGAGGTTGATTATCTGAATTTGCAACTCAAACATCAACACTTAGAAGAAAAATGCAAGACATCAAATGTCAAGACATCCTTGGATGCTCTTGAGTTTGATACATATTTTGAATTAAGCAAACGTGATGAAAAAATTCAAGCTCACACAAACACGATTCGACTGTTGAGGGCCCAAATTGCCCAATTGAAATCCAACAAGTGTGATGTGTATGGCACCAATAAACCTTCGTCTTCAGATTCTCGGAATTTTCAATATCAAGACACCATCAATAAGTTACATTATGAAAATGAGTGTTTTCGAGAAGAAAATTCTAAGATTAAACAGCATTACAAAGAGTTATATGACTCAATTAAAGTTACTAGAAATAGTCATAATGAAAAGATAACTTCTTTGTTAAATGAAATTGAGAATCTTAAGACTCAGGTGAAAGGAAAAATGCCATGCACCTCTTGTAATTGTGTTGCATCAAAGGTATCTGCTTGTAAAATGTACGAGGTTGATGTGGGGCCTATTCCATTTCCCATGAGAAACAACAGACCTGTTCATCAAATGTATCTCTGTCACCTTAGGGATGGACTTGACACTCTTCGTGAGGTTGTGGAAGAGGACAGAATAGAAAAACCACTTGATAAGGCAGTAGGTTATGCCTGCGTCCTCACAAAAAGGATCCAGGAACAGTTAGAATATGCCATTGGCACGGGTCCCAAGTCTAGCAACCAAAGAGATAGATTAGGTGCATCATCATCCACAAGTAAGAACAAGCATGTAACCTTTGAGGCACCCTTGGAAACTTTAGATTCCAGCACATCAAAACATGTTCAGCAACCAGAAGTGAAAAAGACTAAGATTCCCATCAGTCTTTCTACAGGAGTTAATAGTGACACTAAAGCTATCAAGTCTAAACCTAGGAGAAACAAAAAGAATTCTAGGACTTCACTAGCTAAAAGTGTTCCTAAAAGGAAAGTAGAAGACCACATGAGAAACAACAAGTCAGATTTGAACAAAAGGAATCATAATTCGAATCCAAATTCACTTTGCAAAACATGTAATGAATGCATAATTTCGTGTAATCATGATAAATGTGTTGAGAAATTTCTGAAGTCGTCCAACAAACCCCCAATTAAGAAAGTTTGGAGAGCTAGACAAATTAAGCAATCTTGGAAACCTACAGGGAAAATGTTTACCAATGTGGGCTTTCAGTGGAAGCCCACGGGCCGAACATTCACACTAGGGGAACATTGCCCTTTAACAAGGATTACAATTCCTAGAGTAGTGCCTGTTAAGGAATGGAAGCCTACTGGTAGAGTTATCCCTTCAGGCACCTATGGTTTCAGCAGCCCCAAAGATTGTTTGCACTAACCAACTGGAACCCAACCTAAATTGGGGATCCGGCTCTCCAAATTCTCTTCTTTCGTCTGTTTTCAAATGCAGGTCGTACGGATCGTCCTTTGACATTTGGACACAGGCTGCTCACAACATATGAGGGGAAATTATTATGGCGTCTGTACACATCAGTGCAGGCCTCGTTCTTCATCGACAATGACGTCTGAATACCTCAGTTCAGGCCTCGGTCTTCATCGACTACGACGTTTGAATACAACAGTTCAAGCCTCGGGCCTCAATGTCAACATTATGGCGTCTGCTGACATCTCTTCAGGCCCCGTTCATCAAAGAAAAGAAAGGCGTACGCTTGAGTGCGCTTTATCTTCGGAAGAAGAGGAATCTTCTTATTTATGACCATTCTCATCAAGCTTCATGTTCTTCAAATGCTCATTCAGTCACCAAAGGGGATAAACGTACATTGGAGTATATTCTTATTCACCTGGTCTATCAAAAATGGCAGTTGGTCGTTTGTTGAATATGGTACTGTCGTCATATGCAATTTTTGAGGGGGAGAAGGGTGAATAAACTACATGGTGATTGAGATTTGCGAAATGGTCATACGACTCTTCTTGTTTCTGACTATTCTCGTTAAAAGGCTTCATACTTGCTCCATGCTCGTTCAGACATCCAGTGGATCTACTTCCATCATAGATTGGACGTTTATTCATTTGATCAAAAATGGCAACTTCAAATGCAATTTTTGAGGGGGAGAAGTGTGAACAGTGGATCAACCTCTTATGCACTTGTTCAATAAAAAATGGCATTCTCATATGCAATTTTTGAGGGGGAGAAGTGTGAACAAGTGAGCGAACAAACAATCACTTGTTGGGCATCTAAGTGTGACTACAGAATTGATCAGGTATCACTCATTTGGGGTTGAAGTTGACTTTCTCAAAGGCGTGATCTTACTCTATCTTGAAGTCGAGGTTGGTTGGATGCATGACCTTCAATGATAACTTGCTCGTGCTTAAGATTTAAGTTGAAGACTTAGGTTATCTAGTTACTAGCAGTCGGGGTAACTATCACTTAAAGGAGTTACGTTGTAGTACTCAGTGTCACACGCCGATGACGTTGTGGATAATCGTAAGAGGTGTTAATGTCTCATACCTTGGTTGGGTATTGAGTACTTAGAGATCTGCTTGGAGCACTAATTCTCTACACCGTTATTCCAACATTAGTGCAAACGTAAGTCACAAGAATGGGGAATTCTATCTTCAGGTTCAAGTTTGGTATATCGGGTTTGCTCCATCAGTTATCACTTCGAATAGCCTACTTAAGGGTTGATAAAGATAGTCAGAGACGGTTTTGGCAGCGGTTAATTCTCACTTGATCTACTTGAGCCTAATTTGTTCTTCTCACAAGATTTCTAGAATATGTTCGTAAAATGTGTTGCTGATTCTGAGGTATCAAAACCAGCAAGGGGGAAGGAGACATACATCTGAATGCAGAATGAGTACACATGATGAGCTTTATACTTCTTCTGATTCTGCTTTGAATGTTACCCAGAATCAATTGAAGATTATTTCGGGAAGACAAATGTCATATCCGCAGAGAATATAAGTGTTTTAACTCGTTCCTTTGGTGTATCACTCCAATTACGTGGGGGGAAGAGAAAGTTAGTTTCTGATGATAAAAGAGGTACACAATTGTATGATGGTTCCTATGGTTAGTCGGTATCCTACTGAAGGAAATGTGTACATCCGGTATTCAGTTGCTTTTATGGTACTGTCTTGGGGTTATCATGTCGACTACACACGGGATAAATTGCTTACACTTGGGACTTTGTTGAATTTGGTGTAACAATTCTTATCTACAATTTCCTGAAGGGAGAAAAGGGGATTTCTGGGTCTTAATTGATCTTGATGTTACGTTTTTGACTTTATTAACGGGAATGTCTGTGTACTTCGGGTTTTTGGGCTTCATACAATGAAACTGATTGCATCACTTTAACTACTTGGGGGAAGTGGTCTCTGGATACTCTTGGCATGCATTTCTTCAGACTTCAGCAGGAAGAAATGTAAGAAGGATTATTCAAGTGTGAGATGACTCGTTGTTGATCTATTTGATGGTCCCCCGATCAGAGAGTCACGATGGTTATTCTTAAAAGGAGCAGCAATTTTTCATGTGGCTTGCTACGGTTTCTGCTGTACACTTACCTTTTGTAAGCTTGAAAGAGAGCTTTGATACTGCTCAAAAGGAAGACTATCGGGTTAGGGGGAAGCTATCAAAGCTTCACATTGAGAAGGCTCAAGCTCAGACGATTATTTTGGAGCCTTGAAAGCTTTGGTGGTGAAAGTTTAAGAGATGTTGACTTCAGATTTCTACCACATGCTGAACGTATCCTCATTTTGGTATTCATGTCATCATCGTCTTAAACTGAGTAACATATTTTGTACATATCTTATACCAAACTGTAAATAGAAAATTATAGAACCAGAAAATTGTAATTAGAAAAATATAAAACCAACCATTTGTAAATAGAGAAATTTAAACCTAGAAAAACCATAAAAAATCAGAAAATTAGAAAATTCCAAAAATAGTTTCATCTAGGCATGTCTTCTATTTATCGATAACATTTACGGTCTTAGAAATGTCATTCAATAATGACACGGGACTTTAAATGAAGCTCGAGCAGAAGTTACACAAACGGGTTAAAACATGTCTTAATGGCTTGCTATTACTTCAGATAGCAACCCGCGCTTCAAAATGGGGAAAGCACGTCGCTAAAAAGACGGCTGTTCCTCCAACTGGGTGATGTTCACCTGGGCATGGATTACTTTATATCCATGTTTTTCGTCCAATCTGATGTACGTTTCAGTGCGTCATTTCGTGTATAAGAAGAGAAGTCTTCTTTACATCAGAGTCTTTATCTTCTTTGATTCTTCAAGAGAGTCTTGATGTTACACAAGGTGGTAAATTGAATTAAATTTTCACAAATACTCGTCGCTCAATTGAATGACTACAGCTCTTTAAATAGAAAACGGGTCATTAATTGAGGGGGAGAATATTTGTTCAAATTTCTGACACCTTGCCAAATTTGTGCCACATCAGCAGTGACACTCTCTCGTGGTTTAAGGGGGAGCATAGTATGCTTCGAATTCAGAATACATTTAAACCTGACCACATTTTCTCCCAAATTTTCTAAACATATTTAAATTAATTGGGATCACAAATCTCAAGTGGTTTGAAATTTTTGATCGGGGGAGAGAATGTGATTTAAATATGAAATTCTGATAAAAAGTGTGATCTTTTGAAACTCAAGTGTAGGCTCTCCCATATGTGCCAAACCTTTTCGTATACCAATGCACATATTGAGGGGGAGCAAATGATTTATGATGGCAATTGTGAAAGAATACCAAAGACCGACCATTTTACTTTATGTATTGGAGTTATAAGGATGGTAAGGTTAGGTATTAGTTCCCATGATCCAGCCAGAACCAGAGGGATCTACCCAGGGACAATCCACTAGTTAGTGTAGAAGTCCTTAGGTATGATTATAAAAAGGAGAAAAAGTGAATAAGGGATGAGTGCCGACTGAGATAGAGCTAGTGCTGGAACAAACCTAACAAGGTGCTAGTAATGAAGTCTCGGTAAGCGCTGAAGGGGTTGAAGAATGAAAAAGAAATGTAAATATAAAGGGTGAAAAGAAAGAAGCCCTCCTTACATCTTAGGCAGAAACCGGGTCAATACATATGCTGTCAGAATCACGTAGTTGATTACTGACATTGAAGACAAAGTATCATGGACCCAGTGATACGCTGCACAACCCTCCCTATCCACTCAAGGTCCCTCAAAGGATTCTTGTTTCACTTGTCACGGAGATCAATACATTGCTATCATCTTTCTCACTCCGAGTTAGATGATATTGAAAAGGTGGCAGTCCTCTCCAGCCTCCGATCACTAAATCAAAATGCACTATTGAGTCTAGAGCCCAGAGATCATCAATAAATCTCAGTAGGACACATTTCCAATATGCTTGCTGTTTCATACACCGTGAAAAGCAAGAAAATATATATAAAGAGTCCTACGCACTATCCTTGTGGTATTGCCAGAACATCCGAGTGATACGTAAAGTATTCACAGTGAAGATGGAAATCCTTCTAGAGCCAACATCAAACAAGCTCTTGGTGGGTGACATGTGAGATCCTTCATGGATCAAGCTTGTGACAACTGGAAAGAAACGATGGGGTGATTCAATTTTGAATCAAACCTGTTCCAGGATATGGATTGACGGACGCTTTTGGAAAACCTTTCAATGTGCTCACCAACTGAATTTCGAGCACATTGATTGTGAAAATATTCAAACAAAAGTGGCTTTGACAGAAATGTGATTCAATTTATAAAACTCTTGTCGTGTTGCACAAAATGTTTATTCAGTGACACACAAGTGATTTTACTAATCAATTTCTCGTCAATCAGTGGGTGTTTAATTCACTGATTCACTCAACCGTGTTGTCTGCTTTGAGGCGTTCCGGTATGAGAACATGCTTAGTATGATGATTCTGACATGAATTTGTTGGAAGACTCATTACTACTAGCTTGAAATTCCTGTCAAGGAGAATCTTCTTTAAAGGGGATTCTACCTGATCACAGGTCGGTCTTCACAGAACCGAAGGTTAAATCCAACCGCCACATCGAATGAATGACAAAGCCATATTCGTTCTCCAACTTTATTGCTAACTGTTTTATTTCAGATTCATATAAAGATGGCGATGGTGGTTCCTGATTCCAGTAGAGACGTGTCAATCCACACTCCATGCTCACACTTCCAACTCATTATTAAAGACATCATGATAGCTAAAAGACCTACAACATAGCTTCCGCAACTCTGATGGTACATATCATGATCCAAAAAGGTGTAAGCATGCGAGAACAACAGTCACAACAATTCACATGGAGGTTTTACCACAATGGATGAGCTCAGAGATTGATGGTGGCCGATGATCTCAAAGAAGGCTCCAAGATCACAACTTCTCATGATGACGAAACCACAAGATGACCTGAAGACATATGTTGGATGATAACTTCAAAGAATATTCAAAGATCATCCAAAACAAAGATCGGTCATCAAAAGAACACTGCTGAAGGCACAATGACTAATGAAGCTGAAGAATCAATATCTACGAGCCACGAAGTCAAGATTCATGGATGGAGTGCTTGAAGTCTGAACATTGCTTCCGGGGTGACCTCCCTTAGGGGGAGATTGTTAGGAATATAAATATTCAGTTGAAGACTCGGTCACCCCGAGCATTCCTTTGTATTAAATAGCTCGTAGTATTACTAGTAATGTTAGTTGTAGATTAGTTATTATTATTATTGTAGAGTGGGTCGGGTCTTTACCCACTGTCAGCTCGCTCCACAGTCCACTAGGGACATATTATGTAGCACTATATAAAGCCCTCTCCACCAAAGGAGAGGGTTGGACCTCATTTCCATTTCAATCTAATATACACTTGTTTCTCTCACTAGGTTCCATTTCTCTCTCTACCTTCTTCTTCTTCTACCATTCGATCCATCATCTTGTCCCAAATCGTGTGTTTGTTTGTAAGTGAATATCCTACAGAATACGAATTGTTGCTGCAAATAAATGTTGGGAATGCGAATTGAAGTCCTTTGTTAAATCAATTTATGAATATTGATCACAAGTAATTGTTGTAACCAATTTCATTAGTTACAATCTCTTCGTATCCTGAATAGTTATACATTACATAGTATAAATAGCATAGTTCAACCAATCTCATTTTAGTCATCATGGCGTACATTAGTCGTTGATGAAGAATGTTAAGTTTTAAAGGTTTCTTCAAGTTACTGCTGCTTATATTATTAAAACTGCTCAGGAAATACATCAAGTCATTACTGCTGCTAGTTATGAAGATTAATGCTGCTTATGGAAGTTAAGACTGCTAGAGTATATTAAAAATGCTGACAGACTTCAAGGAAAAAGACTCTAAGTAGTTAATGCTGCTAGAAGGAAACTTAGTACTGCTAGTACTAAGTTAGTGCTGCTAGAGAGTTAATACTGCTAGAACAAATAGTTAGTGATGCTGATGCATTATTAGTGTTGCTAGAGTATTAGAGTCGGTTATTATGTATAGTATGTTTAGATAAGTATAGAAAAGATTCTATTAAGATTTATCTTATATAGAAAGTCATTGTAAGCCAACTAGGACTCCTTAGTCTATAAAAGGAGGTTCTAGGGCATAGATATAGATACGATTCTTGTGATTCATACGATTTTATGATTCTTTAGAAAACTTCAAGGTTGTAAACCCTAATACTTTTGAGTATTCGTATTATTAATAATATTGAAGTGTTTAGTTTGATATTCATTGTTCACTATTTTATCAATAGTCAAGTTCTTCTTAAGATCAAATACAAAATTCCGCATTGTGTTTGATAAACTACAAGGCAGTTTCTATTCCTAGTTGTGTTAGAGTTATCTAGCATAGCTAAACCTTTACAATCTAAGGGATTTGATCAAGTGTTCAACTGGGATCAACAAGTGGTATCAGAGCTTGTGATCTAGAGACTGTGAATCAAGAAGAACCTGTTTAAACTCATCTCATTAAAGCAAGAAGACATGGACTCTAAATCAACTCACATGATTACTGTATCTAAAATGCCCATGCTCAAGTCTGGAGAGTATGAGCTATGGAGAATGAGGATAGAGCAGTACATTCAGATGATTGATTACTCTATGTGAGAGGTCATAGAGAATGGCAATCAACTACCTAAGACTGAAACTTCTGCTGAGGGTGTTACCATTACTCTGCCTATCAAGACTGTTGAAGACAAGGCACAACGAATGCTGGAAGTAAAAGCCAGAAGCACTCTTATGATGGGGATTCCAAATGACCATCAACTAACCTTCAATCACATCAAGGATGTTAAACAATTGCTACAAGCAATTGAGAAAAGGTTTGGAGGGAATGCTGCAACCAAAAAGACAAGGAAGAACCTCTTGAAGCAACAATATGAAAATTTTGCTGCTTCAAGTTCTGAAAATCTTGATCAAACTTTTGACAGAATTCAGAAACTCATCAGTCAGTTGGCACTTGTGGAAGTATCAATCTCTCAAGAAGATGTCAATCAAAAATTTCTGAGAAGCTTGTCACCAGAGTGGAATACACACACTGTGGTATGGAGAAACAAGGATGATCTTGATACCATGAGTTTAGATGATCTGTACAACAATATTAAAGTTTATGAACCTGAAGTCAAAGGGTCATCTAGCTCATCCACAAGCACACAAAACTTAGCTTTTGTGTCCTCCTCCAATAACATTTCTAGCAATACTAATGAAGTAGCTAACACTGCTCATGGAGTTAGTACTGCTGGCACGCAAGTTAATACTGCTGGGTCTTCAACCCTTGATACCTTGAGTGATGCTGTTATCTATGCTTTCTTGGCTGGTCAGTCTACTAGTCCTCAAATTATGCATGAAGATTTGGAGCAGATCCATCCAGATGATCTTGAAGAGATGGACTTAAAGTGGCAGATGGCAATGTTGACCATAAGGGCAAGAAGATTTTTGAAGAAGACTGGAAGAAATCTCAAGGTTAATGGGCAGGATAACTTGGGCTTTGACAAATCCAAGATTGTATGCTATAACTGTCATAGGAAGGGTCACTTTGCAAGAGAATGCAGGGCTCCAAGAAGCCAAGATTACAAGATTGGAGAAAGTGCTAGGAAAGCTGGGGAAACAACAACTTCTACAGCTTTGGTGTCTCAATGTGATGGTCTCGGTAGATATGACTGGAGTGATCAAGCAGCTGAAGGACCTAAATTTGCAGTTATGGCCTACTCTTCTTCACAAGTTTTGATTCTGAGGTATCTAATAGTTCTAGTTGTTCATATAAGTCTTGTTTGGATACTATTGAGGAACTTAAGGCTAGGAATGAAAAGTTGTTAGAAGAGGTAAAAATGTTAAAACTAGACAATTTAGGCTATAAAGTAGGTCTAAAATCTGTTGAGGAAAGACTTGACTTTTTCAAACAAAATGAGTTAGAATATGTAGAAAAAGTGAATGTTCTTGAGGGTAAACTTTTTGTTAAAGAACATGAAGTTAATGGACTTACTAATATGTTATAAAAGGCTGAAAAAGGAAAAGATGCAGCTTATCAGGAATTAGAAAAATATCAGGTTAAGGTTAATAAGCTTGAGTTTGCATCTGAAAGTGTTAATAAGACAATTGAGTATCAGTTACTGAGGAGAGGTAGTGGAATAGGTTATAATGAAGTTCCTCCCTCAATAACAGGAAAGTATGTACCCCCTATTCCTGAATTGTCTTGCTTAGGTGTGTCAAATGTTAAGCCTTTAGGAGAAAGTAGTGAGTCAAATGAAAATAAAACTAAGGCTAAAAAGATGTTTTCTGATGCACTTATTATTGAAGATTGGGTGTCTGATGATGATGAGGACCAGGAAAAGATTAAACCTAAGGTTGAAAGTGTAACAGTTAAACCTAGTGTTGAATAGATTAAATTTATCAAACCTAGTTTTGGTAATAAGGTGTCTCGAAAGATTGTTAATTATACTGAGCAACCTAGGGAGAATACCAACAGGCCTAGAGGTAATCAGAGGAGTTGGAATGGAATGATATCTCAAAGGTTAGGAAGTGACTTTGAGATGATCAATAAGGCTTGTTATCATTGTGGTAGTTTTGAACATTTACAAGATAATTGTTTTTACTATCAAAAACCAGTGTGCAACTATGCTAGGAGGGTGAATCATAAAATTTTCTCAAAGAATATTCACCCACATGCTACAAGAAACATAGTTCCAACAGCATTACAAACAAAATCTGGTTTAGCCTCAGTTTCAACTGCCAAGCAAAATGTTTCTAAACCAGCAGTAGTAACTAATACTACTAGATCAGTTAGTACTGCTAACACCAAAAGAATAGTAAATGGTGCAAATAAATTGTCAAAGTTTTCAAACAAAGCACATTTCACTGTAATGAAGCCCATTCAAAAGACAATAGCTATTAGTGCTGCTAAGGCAAAAACAGTAGTTTCTATTGCTAAGCCAAAAGCAATAACTGATACTGTTTTGGGAAATCATTTTTATGCTGTTAAGGCCTCAGCTTGTTGGGTCTGGAAACCAAAAGTTAAAGTTTTAGATCATGTTTCCAGAAACAGCAGTGCATCTATAGTTTTAAAGAAATTTGATTATGTAGATGCACAAGGCAGATCCAAGTCAGTTTTGGCTTGGATCCCCAAAATGAACTGATTTTCTTACTTTATGTCAGGGCAATCCACAGGTAGAATTGGAAGATAAAGGAGTATTTGATAGTGGATGCTCAAGGCACATGACTGGAAATATGTCCTATCTTGAAGATTTTGAAGCAATTGATGGAGGATATGTTGCTTTTGTGAGTAATCCCAAAGGAGGGAAAATCACTGGTAAAGGTACGATAAAGACTGGTAAATTAGATTTTGCTAATGTGTACTTTGTAAAAGAGCTTAAGTTTAATCTCTTTAGTGTCTCACAAATGTGTGACAAAAAGAATAGTGTTCTTTTTACTGACATTGAATGTTTTGTATTATCTCCTGACTTTAAGTTGACTAATGAAAGTCATGTTCTACTTAAAGTTCCTAGAACAGACAACATATACAGTGTTGATTTAAAGAACATGGTTCCCAAAGGAGGTCTGACTTGTCTCTTTGCAAAGGCCACATCAGATGAATCTAAACTTTGGCATAGAAGACTTAGACATTTAAATTTCAAAACAATGAATAAATTGGTAAAGGAAAACCTTGTCAGAGGTTTACTTTCAAAAGTTTTTGAAAATTTGGAAATCTGTGTTGCTTGTCAGAAGGGAAAACAACATAGAGCTTCTTGTAAGGCCAAAGTAGTGAACTCTATAAGTCAGCCATTACATATGTTGCACATGGATTTATTTGGACCAACATTTGTAAAGAGTTTAATGAAAAAGATGTATTGCCTAGTTGTCACAGATGACTATATTAGGTTTACTTGGGTGTTCTTTTTAGCAACTAAGGGTGAAACTAGTAGCATTCTTAAGGCTCTCATAACCAAGGTAGAAAACCTAGTGAACCATAAGGTTAAAGTGATAAGATGTGACAATGGAACTGAGTTCAAGAATAGGGATATGAACTAGTTTTGTGAGATGAAAGGTATTGAGAGATAGTATAGTGTAGCTAGAACTCCTCAACAAAATGGAGTTGCTGAAAGGAGGAATAGGACACTTATTGAGGCTGTTAGAACAATGCTAGCTGATTCTAAATTACCTACTACTTTTTGGGCTGAAGCAGTTAATACTGCTTGTTATGTGCAGAATAGGAGCAAAGTAGTTAAGCCTCATAACAAGACTCCTTATGAACTTTTACATGGTAGAAAACCATTGCTTGATTTCTTAAGACCATTTGGGTGTCCTATTACTATCTTGAATATCATAGATCACTTAGGCAAGTTTGATAACAAGGCTGATGAAGGATTCTTTGTTGGATACTCAATGAATAGCAAAGCTTTTAGAGTGTTCAATAGTAGGACCAGGAAAGTGGAAAAGAACTTGCATGTTAGGTTTAGTGAAAGTACACCTAATGTTGCAGGGAGTAGACAAAACTGGCTGTTTGATATTGATTCTCTAACCAAGACTATAAATTATGAGCCAGTTGTTGCAGGTACAAAGTCTAACAATTTTGCAGGTACAAAAGCAAGTAATGATGCAGGTCTAGCTGATAAGAAGTCAAGACCTGACAAAGATTATATTTTGCTGCCTATTTGGACTGCTGATCCACCCTTCTCAACGCACGAGTCAAAGAGTTCACAAGAAGATGATAAAGAGGATGGTGCAAAATATTCTAGTGTTGATAAAGAGGTTAATGAAGAAAAGAAGATTGATGAACAAGAAAAGGATGATGTATCAGATGCTATTAACTCTAGCAGTACTAACAAAGTTAATACTTCTCAGCCAAGTGTTAATACTGCCAATGAAGAACCTAACACTAGCAGTTCTAACTTTGTTACTACTGTTAAGTCAAGTGTTACTGTTGCTGACAAAGAAGGCATATCTTTTGATCATGATGACTATCCAGATGATCCAGACATGCCTGAATTGGAAGAAATCTATCCTTATACTGATGAAGATGTACTTGGTGCAGAAGCTGACTTATCCAATATGGAAGATGTGGTCCCTGTCAGTCCTATCCCAACTACAAGAGCTCACAAGAATCATCCTAAGGAACAAATCATTGGAGAGCCAAATTCTGTTGTTCAAACAAGAATGATGATAAAAGATTTGAAGGAACAAGATTTCTTTGCAAGATCCCTTCATCAAAGAAACAGTCACAAAGACCTTCAAAACTATTTGTTTGCATGTTTTCTATCATAAATAGAACCCAAGAATGCTCACAAAGCATTACAAGATCCAAGCTGGGTGGAAGCTATGCAAGAAGAACTTCTACAATTTAAGCTTCAAGAAGTTTGAACACTGGTAGATTTGCCTAATGGGAAGAGGGCAATTGGTACTAAGTGGGTTTTTAGATGCAAAAAGGATGAAAGAGGCATTGTGATTAGAAACAAGGCAAGGTTAGTTGCTCAAGGATATACACAAGAAGAAGATATTGATTATGATGAAGTATTTTCTCCTGTTGCAAGAATTGAGGTTATCAGATTATTCTTGGCCTATGCTTTATACAAAGATTTTGTGGTATATCAAATGGATGTTAAAAGTGCTTTTCTGAATGGGACTATTGAAGAAGAAGTTTATGTCTCACAACCACCGGTTTTTGAAGATCCTAATTTTCCTGACAAGGTTTACAAGGTGGAGAAGGCACTATATGGTTTACATCAAGCTCCCAGAGCTTGGTATGATACATTGTCAACATATTTGTTGAACAATGGTTTTAGTAGAGGGAAGATTAATAAAACTTTGTTTATCAAAAGGCACAAAGATGATATCTTATTAGTTCAAGTTTACGTTGATGATATCATCTTTAGATCAACAAACAAGGCTTTATGTGTTGAATTTGAAAAGCTTATGCATGAAAGATTTCAGATGAGTTCAATGGGTGAACTTACATTCTTCTTAGGGTTACAAGTTAAGCAGAAGAAAGATGGCATATTTATCAGTCAAGATAAATATGTGGCTGACATTTTGAAGAAGTTTGGATTTACTGATGTGAAGCCTGCAAAGACAACTATGGAAACTTCCAAGCCCTTGCTCAAAGATGAAGATGGTGAAGAAATTGATGTTCACTTATACAGATCAATGATTGGCTCATTGATGTACCTTACAGCTTCAAGACCTGACATAATGTTTGCTGTCTGTGCCTGTGCAAGATATCAAGTCACACCTAAAGTTTCACATCTTAATGCTGTGAAGAGAATTTTTAGATATTTGAAAGGTCAACCCAAGTTAGGCCTTTGGTATCCAAAAGATTCACCTTTTGACTTGATAGCATACACTGATAGTGACTATGCTGGAGCTAGCTTGGATAGAAAATCAACAAAGGAGGTTGTCAGTTTTTGGGGTGCAGATTGATTTCATGGCAGTGCAAGAAACAAACTGTGGTTGCAAATTCAACAACTGAGGCTGAGTATGTAGCTGCTTCAAATTACTGTGGACAAGTGCTATGGATTCAGAATCAATTGCTGGATTATGGGTACAATTTTATGCACACTAAAATCTATATTGACAATAGCAGTACTATGTGCATTATTAAAAATCCTGTTTATCATTCAAAAACAAAACATATTGAGATAAGACATCATTTTTTAAGAGATTGTTATGAAAAGAAGTTAATTCAAATTGTTAAAATTCATACTGATAATAATGTTGCAGATTTGCTCACAAAAGCTTTTGATGTGAGTAGATTTCAATTTTTAGTTGTCAGTATTGGAATGATAAATCTTTGAAAATTCTTATCTCTTTGTGTTTTTGTAAAGTTTTGTAAGGATTAGTACTGTTATTAGGTCAATCAATTGTTTCTGCTGCTAAGTATACTTAGTGTTGCTAGTTTACTTACCACTGCTGTGTTACTACTGCCAGTTATACTTAGTACTGCTAAGTATAATTGATGATGTGCTTATTGTAAATTGTGTTATGTTTGTGGTTTTTGTGTTTTTGGAACTAATCTTTTGCAGGATGAGCTGAGAAAAGTGCTGGAATGCTGATTAATAAGTTGTTACAAGCGAAAATTGAGTTTATGCTGCTAGGCATAAGTTAGTGCTGCTAAGCCTAACTTAGTGCTGCTAGGTTTCTGCTGCTATGTTTGAGAGTGCAGGGTACTATTTTTGAAATATGAACGATTAAGGGTACATATCTTTTAATCATTCACACAATTGTTTTTATCCGATCTAAACTCTCTCAACCATAAACCCTAATTCATTTTTATTCATTAATTGCAAATCCCAGCAAAACCTTACCAAAAATTTTTAAAAATCACAATGTCGACTCTATCATTTGCATACCAACATTACATGATTTCATTTTTGCAAAAGCCCAAAGAAAGTGAAGGTTTTACTGAAATCATTGATTTTCTTAATGCTACTCATATTAGGTATGCATTAACAGTGAACCCTATAATATATATTTCTAACATCAAACAGTTTTGGGCTACTGCTAAGGTCAAAACTATTGATGAGGAAGTACAGATATGTGCCCTTGTGGATGGGCAGAAGATTATCATTACTTAGGCTTCTGTTAGAGATGTTCTTCAACTAACTGATGCTGAAGGTATTTAAAATCTTCCAAACTCTACAATTTTTGAAAATCTTGCATTGATGGGGTATGAAAAGCAAAGTACTTCTTTAAAATTTTCAAAAGTTGCCTTCTCTCCACAATGGAAATTCTTAATACATACTATCTTACAGTGTCTTAGTCCAAAGACTACTGGTTGGAATGAGTTTAGTAGCAATATGGCTTCTGCTATTATCTGCTTGGCTCAAAATCAAAGATTTAATTTTTCAAAATTAATTTTTGATAGTGTAGTTTAGGGCTTGGATAGTTCTTCAAATAGATATTACTTATATCCAAGGTTTTTGCAACTTCTTATGGACAAACAATTTGTAAATAAAAAGGTTCATAACAAGGTTTATCCTGCTCTCTTTCATACTGAAAAGATTTTTGTTAATATGAAGAGGGAGGGCAAGGACTTTTCAGGAAGAGTTGCACCATTGTTTCAAACAATGTTGGAACTAGGTCAAACATAGGGTGAAAGTTCAGCAATCGCAGCTGATGCTTATCCCAGACCCACTCTTTTACTCACCTCATCACCAACTAAAAATACCTATAAACATAGGGTCACTAAAAAGGTCACTCAGCTACCTCAGGCTAGTGCTAGTATCGCTGCAGATGAGGCTGTGCATGAGGAGAGGGGTCACAGTTTAGAAAGGGCTACCACTACTGCTGCTAGCTTAGAAGCAGAGCAGGACAGTGGTAACATAAGTAAGACCCAATCTAAGGCAACTTCTAATGAATCCAGTTCCCATGGAACTGATTCAGGTGAAGGTCCCAGCCAACCGGATATTATGGGGGGTGTAGATGCTCAGGCTAGGTCTGAGGCTATGCCTAACTCACCCAATGATGCACCACTCGGGAGAGGTAACACACTCCGAAGTGCTGAGGGTTCTTGATCTCCAGCAGCTTACCACTTCTCAAGGGATAGACATTACAAGGTTGAAGAGAAGGGTTCGGTATCTTGAAGGAATTCAGAGGTCAAGAACACACAAATCTAAAAGATTATACAAGATTGGTACTACTTCCAGGGTTGAATCTTCTAATGAAGCACAGAGTTTGGGGAAGAATGTTTCCAAACAGGGGAGGAATTCAAGCAAAGCTTCAGGGGAGGAAACTGGGGTAGATGATGATGTGAATGAGTTTGTTGTTGTAGATCAACATGGTAATGCAGCAGTTATGGATTATGTTTCTAAGGCTGTTACAACTGCTGGTGTTGATGTTGAAGTTAATGCTGCTGGTCTAAAGGTTAGTGCTGCTGAGCCTGAAGTTAGTGCTGCTACTACTAAAATGAAGAAGTTAGTGCTGCTACTACTAAAGTTGATGAAGAAGTTACTATAGCTCAAGCACTTACAAAGTTAAAGAATACAAGACCAAAGGTAAAAGGAGTTGTGATAAAAGAACCAACATCATGATCAATAATAAAATCCATAACTACTTCACCATTATCAAAGGATAAAGGCAAAGGTATGTTGATTGAAGAACCTAAGAAGAAATTTTTATCACTCAATCAACAACAACAACAACTTATTGAGGATGAAGAACTTGCAAGACAAGTGCAAGCTGATCTTCTTGCTGAAGAAGAAGAGGCAAGAAGAAAGCAAGCTCAGAAAGAAGAAGAAGCAAGTATTTCACTTATAAATTCCTGGGATGACATTCAAGCCAAGTGTGAAGCAGATCACATGGTAGCCCAGAGAATGTGGCAAGATGAATAGGAAGTGTTGTCCTTGGAAGGAAAATCAAAGCTCTTCATGGAATTCTTGGCCAAAAGAAAGAAGTTTTTTTGCTCAGAACAGAGCTGAGGAAAATAGAAACAAACCATCAACTAAAACTGAACAAAGGAAAATAATGAGTACTTACCTAAAGAACATGGATAGTTAGAAGCCTAGTTAATTGAAGAATCTCAGTTTTGAATAGCTAAAAGATCAGTTTGACAAGGTGTTTAAGAGGGTAAATACTTTTATTGCAATGAATGAATAAGAGTTGGTGAGGAGTTCTAAGAGATCTGGGGACAAATTAGCAACTGATAGTAGCAAGAAGCAGAAAATCAGTGATGAACAAAAACAAAAGCGGAAAGAGCAGTTTGAAGAAAGTGATGCAAAAGAAACAGCTGATCTTCAACAAATGGTCGTACTTGCAGACAATGATGATGAATTTGTTGATGTTGTTCCTTTAAAGACTAAAGTTTCTATCATTGCTTGAACATCTGGTTATAATGGAAAAACTCCTTGGTGGGAGATAATCAGGGTTGGTGGACAGTCTCAAAGGTTTGTGACTTTTGATAAAATGCTCAGAAATTTTGATAGAGAAGATTTGGAGACATTAAGGGCATTAGTCAAGAATAGGTATGGAGATTCAAGGCCAGAAAACATGTTGGATAGAGTTCCCTGGGGAGACTTGAAGATTATGTTTGAAGTTCATCATGAAAATAGAGTTTGACATGATCAATACTCTAGTAAAGTTTTGATCTGGAAGCTTTTTCAATCATGTGGAGTTCATACAGTGATGATGAGAGGACTTCAAATCTACATGCTAGTGGAAAAAGACTATCCTTTGGAAAAGAACACACTTGACATGATGCTTAATAGTTCTATCAAACTTCAAACTGATCATTGGAGTGAAATGGTATATCAGCTTCTCAAGTAAATGGAGAAACAATTTTATGGGGCTGATTACAAGAAAATGAGCAAGTAAGTATTTGGAAACATCCTCCTGGTGAAGGTTCAAGCTTAGATTGAAACTTGATGATTTTGGAATAAAATATCAAGTTTAGGGGAGGATTGTTTGGTTTTAAAGGTTTCTTCAAGTTACTGTTGCTTACATTATTAAAACTGATAAGGAAATACATCAAGTCATTATTGCTGCTAGTTATGAAGATTAATGCTGCTTATGGAAGTTGACTGCTAGAGTATATTAAGACTGCTGACAGACTTCAAGGAAAAATACTCTAAGTAGTTAATGCTGCTAGAAGGAAACTTAGTACTGCTAGTACTAAGTTAGTGCTGCTAGAGAGTTAATACTACTAGAACAAATAGTTAGTGCTGTTGATGCATTATTAGTGTTGCTAGAGTATTAGAGTCGGTTATTATGTATAGTATGTTTAGATAAGTATAGAAAATATTCTATAAAGATTTATCTTGTATAAAAAGTCATTGTAAGCCGAC
Source organism: Artemisia tridentata subsp. tridentata (assembly GCA_021014915.2). NCBI lineage: Eukaryota > Viridiplantae > Streptophyta > Magnoliopsida > Asterales > Asteraceae > Artemisia > Artemisia tridentata. Next base: position 327,714,743 of record CP139506.1, on the reverse strand, counting down.
TAGGACTCCTTAGTCTATAAAAGGAGGTTCGAGGGCATAGAGATAGATACGATTCTTGTGATTCATACGATTTTATGATTCTTTAGAAAACTTCAAGGTTGTAAACCCTAATACTTTTGAGTATTCGTATTATTAATAATATTAAAGTGTTTAGTTTGATATTCATTGTTCACTGTTTTATCAATTGTAAAGTTCTTCTTAATATCAAATACAAAATTCCGCATTGTGTTTGATAAACTACAAGGCAGTTTCTATACCTAGTTGTGTTAGACTTATCTAGCATAGCTAAACCTTTAAAAGCTAAGGGATTCGATCAAGTGTTCAACTGGGATCAACAAGAAAAAGGTTATTGAAAAATTGTTGTGATGTGTAGTTTATTTATTTGAATTGTTTCTTTTGGTAATGTGATATGGTACTAAGTTTAGTTTTGGTTTTTGTCATGTGTAATGAGCAGCTCCAAAATGATTAATGTCGTTGGCAAACATGCTGACATATGGGTATTTGTTTGTGATTGTATTATTAATGATTGTGTTAGCCTTGCTTTTTTATAAAGATATCGTCTTACACGTGAATTGAACTAGATTTGTAGTAAGTAGTACCCGCAGGATCTACTACTATTAAGGTGGCAAACTAGTAATGTAATAGGGCTATAAATACCCCTCATGACTCTCCATGAGGGGTGTGGGAAATCATTGTGTATTCATTCATTTCTTAAGCTAATATACATTGTTTGTTTTTCTCCACCCTCTCTCTACTATCTCTCACTAGAAAAGATGAAGATATTCATCTTCTTTAATCAACCAAGACCTCCCAAACCACATAAATCATACACATATTCGATCCTACAATTGGTATAATGATCCAGGTTGTTATTGTTTTAATGATTTTTGTGGTTCGAATATTGTTTTAAGCTGTTTTACCCATTTTTTTTAGTCATCGGAATTTTTTTTCCTTATCATTCTGGTAAACAGTCTTTTACATACCTTTATGTATCTAATATATGGTTGAAATCTGTCTCTTATCCATGTCTATTCTGGTATAGTCCTGGTAACAGGTCTATATTCAAGTTCTCTTTGAGATTGTTTTGCACTTTTACCATGAAAGGTTGTCGGAATATTGGTCTGAAAAGGGGTGGTCAGAACTTTTGGTCGGAAAAACGTCAGAAATATTGGTCAAAAAGTCAAAACCCTCGTTTATCGAAATTGCTTGTAAAGCAATTCCAATAAACCCTACTTCATCGGAATTCAATTTCTTGTAAAGAAATTCGATAATCCATCGGAATTCAAAACCTGTCGGAATTGGATTTTTATCGCAATTCGACAGGCCAACAAGTCAAACTTGTCAAAATTAGATTTTTATCACAATTCGACAGGTCAACAAGTCAAACCTGTCGGAATTGGATGTTTATCGCAATTCCTCAGGTCAACGAGTCAAACCTGTCGGAATTGGATTTTTTTATCGCAATTAGTCAGGTCAACCGGTCAAGGTTATCGGAAATGGGTCTATGACCACTTATCGGAATTGAAAGAAAAAGAATAAAGATGAAGCAGAGACCGCTAGACCACTAAATCAAAATACCTCAGACTCATTACTTACTTCAGTTACCACAATCCCAATACAAATCCATCTGTATCCTAACATTCCATCCCATCTCTAAACAACAACTGCCAACACCAAGACTCAATTCAACAAGAACTCAGATTTCTTTATCGTGTGGTACAAGCCCATATATCTCAAAGATTTAATCACGAAAAAGATATCATCATAGATTCAAACTCAAACGACAACAAGAATACGAGATCTCAGACTTGTTCCTTTTTTATAATCGGTTATCGATTTTTTTGTGGAACAAATATCATCATCGATCAATTGTTGAAGCTTTCCTTCAATTACTATCCGAACACATCAAAGAAGGAACAAAACCACATCAGTTTCATCCCTTCTTTCATTCGGCTCAAAAACAATAAAATTAAGCAACATAATTAAATTTACCCGTGACCAATGATACGATACTAAGTATACTTGTGATGATTGATTAGTTTTTGATGATGATAGAAGAAGATGAGTCGCAAGTTTTGGTTTGTTGTCGTTGTGATTAGATCGGTATGAAGAAGGATGGTTGGAGCAGGTTTGGTGAGAGAATTGGTGATGGGGGCGGACTAATATGTTTAAGTGTTTTAGGTTTAGGGTCAACTTTATGAACCGTGGAATTAGGGTGAAATGTTTTATACAGGTGTTGGGTTGGGTTGGGTTAGGAATTAGATGGGCTGGATCCGAAATATTGGTTAGACTGGACTGAACAATGGGGTTGAAATGAATTATTTATCCAATGTATTTTAATACATTGTGGTATATTGAGTGGTATTTTGGTATTATAATTTTCACGGGGATACATGTTTCATGGCTAGAATTGTTAAGTTTAACAAAAATGACTACGGGGTTTTTACGGTATTATTGATTTGATTTTGAAATGACATTTCACGGGTACTTATTTGTCTTTGAGATATGGACAATCTAGTTATAACTAATGTAAGGAGTTACGTTGTCGTACTCACAGTATAGCTATCACTTTAAGGAGTTATGTTGTAGTACTCAGTATCACACGAAGTTGTGGATTGTTCACAAGACACATTAGTACAAGCATTAAGTCACAAAGTTGGGATGTTTACTTCTTTATCAAGTTGGTCATATCGGGTTGTCTCCATATGTAGTCATTACTAGTAGCCAGTGAATTAAAAGGAGGTTCGTTTAAAGGTTGGTTTGAGAGAAGTATTGAGAGTATTTTTTCTCAACATATTCTAACAAAATTATGCTTACACGGGCTGTTATGGCTTAAATATTGCATAAGTAAAAGGTAATTCTACGGCTTGTACACAAAAATATGATGATTCCGATGACTCGCAACCATCAGGAGGGAGAAGTACATGAAGGAAACAGTAGTGTTTCGTCTTCAGCAATTTGGTTGAGGGTACATCGAGGCTTATTACCAACTTCGATGCAAATACTTTGTGAGGTATGTTGTTATGATGCTCCCGAACGACAACCATGGTGCTACACTTTAGTATCTACAGTCTCCGCTGCGTGTTTGAAAACTAGTAATATAATAGGACTATAAATACCCCTCATGACTCTCCATGAGGGGTGTGGGAAATCAATGTGTATTCATTCATTTCTTAAGCTAATATACATTGTGTGGTTTTCTCCACCCTCTCTCTACTTTCTCTCACTAGAAAAGATGAAGATATTCATCTTATTTAATCAACCAAGACCTCTCGAACCACATAAATCATACACATATTCGATCCTACAGATTGATTATTAGTAATCTTACATTTGTTGTTGTTGTTGCATGATAGGTTTGGGCAAGAAGATGGTGTAGGAGATGATATATTCGCCAACAACCGTATGTCTTCTTTCTTTCCCTTTTACAAAATATATTTATATAAGCAAACACATACACACGTAAAATGTATTTGATTTTATTTGACCCCTCATGCATGAGGAGGGGGTGGCCAACTCAAATTAATTCATTTCTTTTTCTTAAAAAAAGTATTTGTGGGGGATAAAGTTAAGTTCTATTGTTCTATGTCTTATCGATTTTCCAAATGTCAGGGAATGGATGAAGGAAAAAAAAGAATTAGAATAAGAAGAAGAAGAAGAAAGCAAAACAACTAACTCAACTCGAGTTGCAGCAACAAAAAGATGACGAAGAGAAACTTAAAGTCCACTTTGAGAAAGAAGAAAAGATTAAACAAGAGGCCGATCACTACTGAGAAACGATTATGTTCATGCAGAGCTTTCCTCACAAGAAAGAATCCAAAAACAATCGCCTTCGAGCTTAGGAGTGTCGAGATCATGTTCAACCAGGGAAATGCAATGATATTCATCGAGGCAAACTCGGTTGGCTGTTCGGTCCTTTAGGCTTCGGTTGTCTACAATATATGAAGCTGAATCATCCTCTAATCAGTCTCATTCTCATAAATTTTATCGATGATTCATTGAGACACTCAATAGTTGGATGGATTTGAATGTTAATATTTTGTTTGCATTTAATCTTTTTGACTCTTTGATATCCATATATGTATATACTGAATTTTTGGAGGATTAATGAATCTGAGCTTTAATTTTGTAATCTCATGCTGTGAAAGTTATATTCTTTAACTTTTTATCATCATGATCATGCTAAAATAGAAAATTCAAACTCTATTAAACAAAAAGGTATGAATGAATGTTCGTCATATAATAAACTTCCACGTTATAAGCATATAGGCCCTGTCTTCAAACACAATATGTAATACAAGTTCATTGTTAGGCAACAATTTTTTATACGCAATCACTTTGTCCAGAAAATTAAAAAGTCGAACAAAAAAATTAGTTTTGTTATTTGTTTCTGGAATCATTAAAGGACAATGTCATTTGTGTTTATACTGATTTGAAGGGTATTTGGATGGTGCTTTTAAAGTAATTTTAACAACTAAGAGAAACTTCTAATATAATGAATCATAACCATGCAATAAAGTTCACTGGATAGAGCCCTGTGCTATAATAACCTCTACCCATGCAACTGAAGTTGCGCTTCAATTAATGGAATACAAAGTGATATATAACTTAATGGAATACATAGTGACATATAACTTGAACCCCATCCTATTTATCAAATAATTAAATATATTCAATTTGTGTTCTTACAAACACTACACACTTTTATAAAGGTTCTCATTATTACGATGCCCGTTTTGTTCAAATAGATACTTTTATCTTCATTTCTAAAACTTTACGCTAAACATTATGTAGCAAATAATTTTATACAATATCGCAATGCTATGAGACGTGTGGGTTTCTACTTTTTGACCGAGACTATAGGAGGGCGGATTGATTCACTATTTTATGGTTAATGTTTTATTAAAGAAATTAATTAATAATGTATATTTATAATAATGTAACCAAACCATCTTAAGCAATCCCAAATTTTGAGAAATTAAGAAAACAAAAAGTAAAAAAGAAAAAAAGACAACAACAAGAATTAAACTATAAAGTCAACGAAAGGGAAAAAACAATGAGGTTGATACTATCAATAACTGATTCGTCAACATCAAATGTTGCAACACATTTGCCATCACCGTCTTCTAACAATGATGCAGATTGTTAGGTGATGAAAGATGATTACGACAGTGATTATGAAGGCCAAGAGTACTTAAATATGCAGGTTGAACTTTTGCAAGATTAGGAGTAGGTTACTTAACTACATGTAACAACCCGTAATTTTTCGGACGTATTCCTATACGAGATTATGTGACAAATGGTAATTTTCACGTTGTTAATTAATATTAAATGAGTATTTATTATTTTTAAGCTGAGCATTTCTATGCGCATTTGCATGTTTCTGAGTATTTTTGAGCATTTTTGGGAGCTGTCCCGCATACTGTAGCTTACAGTCACTGCAGAAAAGTTTATTTTTGTCAGTAAGCATAAATTATCCTATTTCTGATAGTTACTGACAAGTTTCGTAATTAACTAAGAGCTTTCTCAGATTTTACTGAAAAACAACCGCACGCGCGTACCGACAGCACAGTACACATGGTTGCAGTCAAATAAATATATTTTTGAGTCAGTAATAATATTTTATTACATTTCTGACAAAAACATGGATAAAAACTTTATTTTAAGTATACGTGTCCAAAAACGTCAAACCGGCACTTTACGGTCACGTTTAAGCTCAAACCGACACACGATGAACCAACGAGAGGTAAAAATAATTTTCTCCCTCCCCTAATACAACTATATCCGGCCTTAGTATGTGTGACAAATGGTAAATTTGCCATAATATTTAATTCATAACAAATCATTTATTATGACTGAATCACCATATTAGACATTTATATGATTAACACGGAAAACAGACCTGCACATTTCGTCACCCGGAAATCTCACCTGGAGCAGTGAAATTATTACATCTTGCATTTTTCCCACTGAACTGTAGTAAAAACGGGAGGTTATCCCGATTTCACTCAGACTGACACCACACGCGTACCGGAGTCCAAACAGGAATTAATCAGGAACTATAGTGAATACTTAAAAACTTAAATACACATTCAAGTATTAAATAAACGACCTTAGAAATTCAATTGTCCCATAATTAAGACGGTTCTGGAAAGGACCCGAGTTAACTCAGCACAGCGAGACACGGGTGTAACACTTCACACTCTTTAATACAATACAACTATACACTTAAAATAAAATTAAAAAAAAAAAAAAAAAAAAAAAAAAAAAAAAAAAAAAAAAAACCTAAACCTACACTTAAAATAAAATCATGCTCCACTCACACTTATCCCCAAACCCATTATATCTGCTTTTAATTTGTCTTCAACCTCACCAAAAACCACGCTCCCTTTTACCATCACCATCAAATCTGATAAATATATTTCGAGGTTAGCACACGGTCAAACCCATCACCATCTCCTTTACCCTTTCCCCAAGAGTAGTCACGAGAGAGCCTTGTTATTATCAATAGGAAAATGAGATGAACTCGTTTCAGGAACACCAAAAATCGAAACCAAGAAAGGAGATTTCAACCTATTCTAAGTATTCTCCATTAAATGACGGAACCAAATCGAGTCAATCCACACAAAAATTCACTCAATCACTCAAGGGTTTCTGGAAATCAAGGAGGATTAAAGGGTGAAAGTGAAGTGGGTTGACTGGGATCGATTTGGAAGAAGCCAGGGGAATCGGGTTGGATCTTTGTTCGAATCACTTAGACTTTTTCTCTCATCTGAAACATTGTAAGAATTTGATTCTATTCGGATTCATTTTTAATCCATTTGTGTTAGTGTTTCTTAGATTCGAATGATGATGAAATTAAGTGTTGTTCATGTCTAATTCGATTATAAAAATTTCCAGAAGCAGTGTTAGATATTGAGGAAAATATTGTTAAGTGTTGTTGTTAGTGTGGCGTAAGAAACTAGGAATCATAGAACTTGATCAATAGATCTTAAGCTTGCAAATCAGTGTGGCTGTGTTGTGTTCGAATTGCCCTAGGAGACATAGAATCATGGTTGAATCTGGGAAATACTTGTGGTGGTAAACTACATACTAGCGTAGAAAGACCATGTAGAATGATGTGTTCTTGCCAAGTGGGTGACAACAACCCACTGTGACTAACCATGGCCGAGTAATGACCACCAAGCTAGGTGCGTTGGTGGTAAAGATTGACTGGAAAACTAACCCGTGTAGGGGAGGTCTTGGTCAAATTAAACCATGGCAAGTTAGACCAAATCCATGAGGGTTAAGCCCTCGGTTCATAGTATGTAAATGCTCACTTGAGCCTAAGAACTCTCCCTCAAAAAGATAGCACCAAATCGCCCCCAACACAACCCATCTAGGATTGTAAGCACTCGAATGGGGGTGCTATCCCGTTGAGAGACAGGCTGCAAAAATAGGGAAAAATGGTAACATTTAGAGTCCCAAGAGTTAAGTCCATTTGAGGTTGTTTACTACTCTTATCGACACATAAGTTGAGCCAAAGAACCCAAACCCTTGTTACCACTTAGACTCTCAAGACTCGAAGTTGAGTAGTACTCGAGACATAGCCAGAGAGATGGAATCATATGACCTCTGCTAGTGACCATTCTCGGCTAAAAAGGGATTCTAGGAACACCACACCAAGTTGGTAAACTTGTGTGTTCTGTGTTTTCTTTGTTGAATATACCAGGCCAAGCCTAACGACTAAACCCACTTAGAACACCAAGCAAAAGCCCAACACCACAACCCTTTTATACAGCCCACGACATGGGCCTGTGAACAATTACAATTCGGCCCACCAGGACTTCGTAGATACTAATGATAAAGCCCAACCAGTTAGTGACTATATTTCTCCCCTCCTTAAACTCAGTGGGCCGCAACCCAATTAATAATAAGTATACAAATCCGGTTAACATTTACAAGATTAGTTGTCGCGAAATTAAAATGTACATAAACCGTCCACGAAAATATTTCTTTTGTAGTAACTAATATAGATACATGTAAAAACTTGAATAGCCGAATACAAAAGGAAACTTCACTTGAGCTAGCATAGAACTTGAATCGCCGTAATATATAACACGACAACAAAAATTGAAGCCTGATGCGTGGTTTTGCAACCTTACAACAGGTTTTACCTCTCGAGGGATCTCAAGAGGCTTACAACCCCACCAGGCAGTGTACCTGACCGATGTAGTATAGTGTAGTGGTAAGTATGGGGGATTGATCGTTCTCCACAGGGAATAGTGTTCGTTAGGTATGAAAAACTACTCTAATAGGTCTAAAGGTTGAGGAAGATTCTTTTTATGTTTTTATATTTTTATGAAAGCAAGTAAAATCTCGGGTTTGAAAGAGTGGGCGGAATTAGTTGCTAGTCAACTAACCCAAATTACTACGAATGCAAATAAAATAAAATAACTGAAAGTAAAATGTTGGTGAAAACTTAAGTGTAGAGAAATGTGTTCACTTAGATTTCCTTACTCCCTAACTATCTTTTACCGGTTGATTAGTGTGTATTAGTTGCGTGGATGACGGGTGTATTCCTTAATACCAATCGTGGGGTGGCGTACGTACTTCCCCAACTCTACAAGCTCCTACTTCACTCCTATGTCGAGCCGGCTAGGAAGCTCCTAACATGGGATCACTAGAATTCGCTTGTGCATTAAATACAACCATAAAAACCTTTAGTACGCATTTGGTTCATGTTTCTTAAGAAGTTCAAGCAAGTTACCGAATAGGAAGTTAGCCAGTTTTCTTAAGCCTAACATAGATAAACAATCATCCAATACAACTAATAACACACTAATAACCAATAATCAATAGCTAAGTTTCATTAGATCTAAGCAAACACAAGATAAATCTAGCCTAACATGTTTAACAAAAGACAAGAACAAGATAGAATCAAACAACACATATACATATTGAATGATTAATTGATAACTTATCTTTCAATGTAACATGGAAGATCTCAAGGCAAAAAGCCTTGAAAAAGATGCTAAAATCGTCTTAGGGTTTTCTCCCAAAAATTCCACACTAAGCTCTCCCTAATGACAAAGAATTGCAAAACTATATATAGATTTTTACATCTGACGGCGTCACCTTATGGAGTGTGACGCCGTCACCTCGCCGCTTCTAGGGTTCCCGGATGACCTTCTTGACGCCGTCCCTCTTTAGCTCTCCAAAATCCGTTCTGGCTTATCAAGGCTTGACGCCGTCAGACCTTGAACGTGACGCCGTCCCTCTTTGAATTAAGCCGTGACGCCCTTGATCAGGTTAAAGCGTGACGCCGTCAGAATTTACATGCAATTTTCACTGGCTTATCATGAGTAAATTTCACATCCACCTTTTCTTGCCAAGCCATGACGCCGTCCAGAGTAAAATCTGACGCCGTCAAAGGTAACTTTTAGCCGATTTTTGAGACTTTGTCGTTTTCTTCACTTTAATGCTCCAAAAACGTCCAAAATGCCTCCTTTTCCAGATTTCTCCTCAAAAGTACCTAAAATGACAAAAGGAACGATTTAGGGCAATATTTGATCAAATAAATACGATTTAGGGCTTAAATGACCCCTTAAAAGCGGTACACTTTTCGCTTCATCAAATACCCTTACACTTGAGATTTGCTTGTCCTCAAGCAAATGCGCTTTTATTCTAATCAAAATACAGGTTAGGGGTCATTTAATGCAAACATAAAAGTAATTACAACAAATAATCGTTCTACTTCAATCATAATAAGCACGGAGATTATAAACTAGCACCTCACAAGTAGTGTTTAGATACTCACATCTCTCAAGTGTCATCAAAATAAATCTCATAAATGAAAACGGATAATATCTCTCACTACCTGTCATAGCAAATAGATTACCATAGGCTTGGGAAAGGATCGAAAACCTCCTCCACTAGGCGTAAGCAGCTAAGATAAACTATCAAAGAGGGCTTTTACATGGGTTATAACGTTAGGTGTAGGGAAAAGGAAAACACGGTTTTGTTGGATAAAGGATATTTTACTGGTGGCGAGTTAAAGATCTTGATCAATTACATGTACTATACAATGTTGCTAAGCCAAGACTCGACTCAATCTTAAGCTAGAAACAAAATAACAAAATAACAAAAACATAAAAATAAACATAAAATGAAACGGGATGGTAGTCCGTATGTTTTTTTCTATTTTTCTTTTTCTCATTTTTTTTGTATTTTTCTTGATTTTTTCGATTTTTTTTTTTTTTTTTTTTTTTTTTTTTTTTTTTTTTTTGCATACACTCTTGCCCTACCATCCAAAATAATACATCATAGGGGTATTGCATTCCCCTTACACTTGAACTTTTACATAACTTTACAAATGCTATTCTAATGACTCGAATTAAGATAATCGAAAAACTTGGAGTACTTTTAAAATATTTAGCACATATGGGGGTAATGAATGATGTTCTTCCCCATTACTCCATTACACTAGTACTTTACCCATGAGTCCCAATCGTCCCAAAACAATATGTACAAGGATATGACTCGACTTAGCAACCATGTAATCAATTAGATAATTAACTTGGGTTTAAACAAATGTTGTCACAATAATGCACTAAAAATGAGTGCATACAAGGTAGGCTAAGGCGATTTGGGTGTACATTTAAGTGGGGTGTAACAAATTCTTCCTTTAAGTAAAATGCTTAAAGGTCGAAACGAAAAGATAGGCTCTGAGGGGTGTACTAGGGGTATCGTGTACTAAAAATGAGTACAACGCAAAGGGTGTGGGAGAATTACTTGACCAATGTAGCCAAAGTAATTATAACAAAAACACAGGTGTAAAACAATGGGTTAATCCTAATGCCTCTTATCATGTAGTAAATCTAACTACACGAATGTAGTCTCACTTGTGGCCTCGGAATGGTCCTAACGCAAGTTCTAGAATCTAAGTGCTACCGGTACACACATCATAGCATAAATGCTTTTCCTACCAATTCTAGGGGCGAACCTCACATATTTGGGGGTGGAAAATTTTTTTGTGGAACGGTTTTTGTGCTAGTCATATAACTCCTATCCGTGAGACGCTCATTAAGATCAAAGTTTCACTCCTATATGTTGTAAAAAATTTTAAATTTGGCACTAAAATTACCTTAACAAGTATTTCTCTCAGTTTTATTACACATCTACTATTAAACAAACAAAAATCAAGCGTAATAGCATTCTCTTAATCGTACTTTTACCCTCCCCTTACACTTAAGATGAACATTGTCCCCAATGTTCAAATAACAAATGTAAAAGCATAAAGTAAAAGAATGAAATCAAATACTCCCCTGATTCGCTCGGTGGATAATGAAGTAACACGGTTAAATCTTCGTCCAAAGTAATGTTGAAGCTCCATGACTAATGCATCGCCATAAGCTTGATTCAAAACATTTCCTTGTCCAAAATAACCTGTTAAACCTGAGAAAACAAACACGAAAACCTGCATAACATCGGCGGGATAAAATCTATATATAAGGATATAATGCTTGTGGAATGATAATTTTGCAGATTCCTGGAGATTATAAGTTGGAGATTTTAATAAAAACTTTTTATGAAAACAAAACTTTCAAAAATTTCTGAAAATTAAATCTGACGCCGTCAGGTTATAAACCCTGACGCCGTCAGAAATGACCTGACAAAAATTCTCATTTTAAGTTTCCGGAAAATTTCTGGAAAAACCTTTACCTTACTTCCTGGAAATCCTGCAAAACATCATTATGACTCGATACAAGCATTTGACTCAAACAAATACTAATATGTATGTTCATTTAATATTATTACGATTCATGTTCATATGTGTTCTAATAAACCAATTTAGATTTCCCTTACACTTAACTTTTGCAAAATACCTTTATATGTAGTTAAGACGAAGTTAAAAACAAAATAAAGCATTTTCACAAATTACTTTTGAACATGAATCAATAATAATAAAATTAAACACACATACGGAAACAAATAAAATCAAACAAACAAATAAATAAACACACAAAGCAAATAAATAAAATAAAGCTTGGGTTGCCTCCCAAGAAGCGCTTTTCTTTATTAACGAGTCTTGTAGCTAGACTCAAAGTCACTCTACCCTATATAAGTGAGCTCGTCATCGAGGACGTCTTTAGGGTTAAGCTTGGATTGAAGTTTCCTATTGGTCCGCTTAGTACGATATATCTTTTCAAACTTCTCTCCATCCGGGTCATACAATGTCATCTTAATATGCCATGACCCATCTCCATCTTTGGGTGGTTTGTCCCAACTCCACTTATGATCATCTTCCTCACAAGTCCACTTATTCATTCCTAGGTTAATTGGCAAAACTCCTAGGAACTCAATCATCCTTCTAAAAACTAGAGGGTCTTCAAATGGATCCAATTCGGTGTCCCTAGCCAAGAGTTGTTCTACCGTATGTGTTCGGTTCACAAAGTCCTCTTCTAGGTAAAATGGGCGTTGGGGTCCTATGAAGCCTCTATCTATCCAAGGTCCATATCTAGATGGTCTCCTATTCAACTCTAACCAATGGGGTGTCGGTTCATCACTAGTATCATAAGCATGTTTCTTCACATCATAGACTGACCAAGTATCTCCTTCTCCTACCGCTATCTTAGATTCCTTACAATCAATCATAGCACTAGCGGTCGCCAAAAATCCTCTACCTATCAACAAGGGGCATGTAGGGTCGCTAATCATATCAAGGACGTGGAAATCGGCTAAAATGGTTAGTTTTCCAATGTGCACTAACACGTCCTTAACTACTCCAACCGGGTAAGCAACACTCCCATCCGCTAAACCTATTATCACCTCGGTTTCTTCAAGTTTTCCTAGTTTTAGAGAGGTGTAGAGAGGTAACGGAAGTAGGTTAAGGCTTGATTCAAGATCGGCTAATGTGTCATAAGCCTCCGAATTACCGATCTTGCAAGGTAGAACGAATAAGCCCGGGTCATCTAACTTCTTAGGTAGTTTGTTTTGAACGAAGGCGGTTCCTTTTTCGCCTAACTTGAGCTTCTTCTCGTTCAACACATTAATAACCGGACTTTCAAGGTGGAGCTCCTTGAATTCTTCGTCCAGGTTTTGAGTGGGAGGTGTTTCAACTATGTTGTTGACCAATTTGGATGTCATAACTTCTTGGTCATTTGGAACGACTTGGGTTTGTTTGAAACACGTGCTCATGGAATTGACCGAATAATATTGTGGACAAGAACTAGGGGACGAAACCGATGAAATAGCGTTGACGTTTAGTTTCGGGTTCTTGACCGTGTTGCTAGGGAGTGCTCCCATTTCTCGGTCATTGAGGGCTTTCAACAAGGTGTCAATCTTATTGGTCATCTCGCTTTGTTTTTGTTTGAAATCGGCTTCAAACTTGGCTAAACGAGCTTCTTGAGATGCCATAAATTGAGACATCAATCCTTCAAAGTTATTGGTACTACCATTGCCGGAAGGATTGTTGTTGAAAGTACGGTTCGAGTTGGAACCGCTTGATTGGAAACGATTAGGTGGGTTGGAAGAATTGGGTTGTTGTGCGTTTTGGTTTTGTTTCCACCTAAGGTTCGGGTGATTTTTCCATGAGGGGTTGTATGTATCACCGTAATGGTTTGGCTCGGGTTTGAAAGTGTACCACTTGTCTCCCGCTCCGTCGGTACGCGAGGATGCGTAGTCCACAAAAGCTTGTTCGGGGAATTCCATGCAATCACGAGTGTCGTGGGGACCACTACATAATTCACATGAAGAAGTGATTTTGTTCACTTGGCTTGAAAGTTTAGGAACCTCGTAGGATTTCATGAGAAACTTGACTTGGTCTTCAAGTTCTATGATCCTACGGTCGGAAGTGCTTGAATTGTTCGAAGGCAAAGATATTGCCTTGACCGTTTTATTCAAATCACGGGGATCACTCCAACTTTCGTTGTCATAAAGAGCAAGATCCTCTAGGAGAGCCCATGATTGTTCCGCACTTAGATCACGTAGCTTGCCACCGGCCGATTGGTCAATGGTTTGCCTTGTGTAGAGATTGATATGGTCATAGAAGATTTGGACTTGGAGCCAAAGTTCTATGCCATGGTGAGGGACTTTTTGGAGTAAGTCCTTGAATCGAGTCCATGCCTCGTAGAGAGTTTCGCCTTGACGTTGTTGGAACATCAAGATATCATTCCTTAGCTTGGTAGTTCTTCCCGGTGGGAAAAACTGAGCAAGGAAACGAGTAGTGAGATCATCCCAAGAGGTGATGGATCCTGCGGGTTGACGTTCTAGCCATTGACTAGCTTGATCCCGCAAAGAGAATTGAAAGAGACGCAATCGGGTCGTCTCTCGAGTGGCAACATCAAGGTCTATAGAATCAATGATTTTAAGAAAGTCCTTGAGGTGTTGATTAGGATCTTCAGATCGAAGTCCATGGAATGCGCATCCGCTTTGCACCAACCGGATGGTGTCGGATCGCAAGGGTGTGATATTGGCTCCTTGAGTGAGCTCAATGGTGTTTCGATAGCCATGGTGGCTAGGACGGGAATACTCTCCTAAAGTACGGGCTCTAGGAGGTGGTGGTTGTTGTGGTGGTGGGTTGTTGGGATTAAGGATATTACCATCTTCCATGATGTCGGATGGTAATGGTTACGAACAAAGACACGAAGAAAATAGATAGACTAAAGAAAACCTAGAAAAAGAAATAAAAATCTCACTAGAAAGGAATCTAGTGAGTAGACCTATAAAGTAAAAATTCAACCTAAACAATAACTATTCCCCGGCAGCGGCGCCAAAAACTTGATGCGTGGTTTTGCAACCTTACAACAGGTTTTACCTCTCGAGGGATCTCAAGAGGCTTACAACCCCACCAGGCAGTGTACCTGACCGATGTAGTATAGTGTAGTGGTAAGTACGGGGGATTGATCGTTCTCCACAGGGAATAGTGTTCGTTAGGTATGAAAAACTACTCTAATAGGTCTAAAGGTTGAGGAAGATTCTTTTTATGTTTTTATATTTTTATGAAAGCAAGTAAAATCTCGGGTTTGAAAGAGTGGGCGGAATTAGTTGCTAGTCAACTAACCCAAATTACTACGAATGCAAATAAAATAAAATAACTGAAAGTAAAATGTTGGTGAAAACTTAAGTGTAGAGAAATGTGTTCACTTAGATTTCCTTACTCCCTAACTATCTTTTACCGGTTGATTAGTGTGTATTAGTTGCGTGGATGACGGGTGTATTCCTTAATACCAATCGTGGGGTGGCGTACGTACTTCCCCAACTCTACAAGCTCCTACTTCACTCCTATGTCGAGCCGGCTAAGAAGCTCCTAACATGGGATCACTAGAATTCGCTTGTGCATTAAATACAACCATAAAAACCTTTAGTACGCATTTGGTTCATGTTTCTTAAGAAGTTCAAGCAAGTTACCGAATAGGAAGTTAGCCAGTTTTCTTAAGCCTAACATAGATAAACAATCATCCAATACAACTAATAACACACTAATAACCAATAATCAATAGCTAAGTTTCATTAGATCTAAGCAAACACAAGATAAATCTAGCCTAACATGTTAAACAAAAGACAAGAACAAGATAGAATCAAACAACACATATACATATTGAATGATTAATTGATAACTTATCTTTCAATGTAACATGGAAGATCTCAAGGCAAAAAGCCTTGAAAAAGATGCTAAAATCGTCTTAGGGTTTTCTCCCAAAAATTCCACACTAAGCTCTCCCTAATGACAAAGAATTGCAAAACTATATATAGATTTTTACATCTGACGGCGTCACCTTATGGAGTGTGACGCCGTCACCTCGCCGCTTCTAGGGTTCCCGGATGACCTTCTTGACGCCGTCCCTCTTTAGCTCTCCAAAATCCGTTCTGGCTTATCAAGGCTTGACGCCGTCAGACCTTGAACGTGACGCCGTCCCTCTTTGAATTAAGCCGTGACGCCCTTGATCAGGTTAAAGCGTGACGCCGTCAGAATTTACATGCAATTTTCACTGGCTTATCATGAGTAAATTTCACATCCACCTTTTCTTGCCAAGCCATGACGCCGTCCAGAGTAAAATCTGACGCCGTCAAAGGTAACTTTTAGCCGATTTTTGAGACTTTGCCGTTTTCTTCACTTTTATGCTCCAAAAACGTCCAAAATGCCTCCTTTTCCAGATTTCTCCTCAAAAGTACCTAAAATGACAAAAGGAACGATTTAGGGCAATATTTGATCAAATAAATACGATTTAGGGCTTAAATGACCCCTTAAAAGCGGTACACTTTTCGCTTCATCAAAGCCTTTAAATTATACAAACACTATATATGTTATTTCACGATTTACAAAAAATGACAGAACATTTACTCGGAAAAGGTGATATAAAAATCGATACGCACTTACGTAGTTAAAAATGTGAAACACAAGAGAAATAGATGACGAGCCAATTTCACGGCAAATATAGAAAATAACTCACGATGGGAAATATGTAGATTGATACTTACAATTGTTATATTAGAACCAAGTCAATTAATATAAAAACTAGGAATGAAACAACAAACTTAACTTGAACAAAATGGACGATATGCGCTAAACTAATAGTGTGTAAAAATAGGTCATTATAAATTATTAATAACAAAGCAAACCTAGTAAACTTTAACTAACCATGTTTATTAAAATTAACGTTACAATTTTCTCAAACCATTTAACTAGTAGGTAATAAATGTCACATACGTTAGGTCTTACTTTTAAAGTTAACATAATCAGACAGGACGAACAAATTACCCAACTATGATGTATATATTACAGCCCGACTGAATCCACTTAGGCTTTGGATAGTCCAATATCCCCAAATTCCTCATTCTATACACATAAGTTATCCGTAGAGCCAAACCTTACCAGTTTCTAGGAAAACCCTTCGTAACCTCCCTTACTGCCACACAAGCAACAACAACAACATAAGTACTCTGAAATATTGAAATTTAAAATTCTGGAAGAACTTAATTTAAATACTTGAAACTGAGACATGATTATTTAATCTAGGTCGCGTGTTCGTGCCATACGTCCTTGCATTCACTGCATCCATTAAAGGTGAGTTCATGGCCCCTACTTTTTCTCATTTTATAACTGTTTTGGGGGAGAATACATGCTTGTTATAAACTAAATTCAATGATGGTTTAATTGGTATATGAAATCTAGAATTGATTGTTTTACTCGAAATGCGATTGGTGTTATATGCTAGACTGTTTTCTTAAATGCCTTATTTGGATACATGATATATACATAGACCAGGGGTACTGGTCAAATATGTATAAGAGTGGTTTACTTGAATGCTTTATATGTATACATGACATGTTCATAGTCTAGGCGTACTTAGCAATACTGGGCGTACCGGTTACATTAACCGGGCGAAACGGTTACATTACCAAGCGTACTGGTCATGGCGAGCGTACTGATTAACCAGACTTTAATACTAAACTGTTTGATATTCTGTGTAACATAATCTGTTTTTATCAAACCTATGAACTCACCAACCTAGTGTTGACCCTTTTTAGCATGTATTTTCAGGTTTAAGGCGATAATTTAGTGGCGAAGATTTTTGGCAGGGCATGGCATGGTCATAGAAGACTCTGATATAATTGGGACCACTTAAAATCTTTTATGGACTTATATTTCTGTACTATTTTGAAATGTCGTAAACAAATCATTTTTGAATATGAAATTTAATTTAAACGGTTGAGTTAAAACCGTTCTTTATACTCTATGTTGTGATACCAATTGAGTAGCACCCCAGTGACATGTATGCTTTCGCTAAACCAGATTTTAGGGGTGTTACAGATTGGCATCAGAGCCTAGGTTATAGAGAACTGGGTATTTTAAAACCTAGACTATAACCACTTTTACAAAAACAAAATTCTATGACTGACACATGCCTGCCTGCCAAGCCTGTTGCCTTAGTTTCTGTTTTACTTATGATATGTTCTACTGTTTGATGATTTATATACATACTTATATATACATACCGTAATTGTCACAACCTTCCCTGACACAATTTCACTACCCAATCCCTTTGAAACACCAAATTCACCACCATCTACAAATCCACCAATTCATTTGATCACAACCTCAACCTATCACCTTAAAACATGTATCTTCGATCTCACTCTTCCTCCGCTACTTTGAAAGGACATGTCGTTTGGAAAAAAGACCTATCCTCCGTAGCCACGTGACGACTATGATTATCTATTCAATTGTACCTCTTCTCGATTTTGCTCGCGACGATTATACCCTCGTACGATACTGTCCTTTTTATTTGAAATCTTATCCGCCGTTATCTTTTATGATGTAGACAAATGGCTCCTACAAGAAAGACAACCAAGACTATACGTGGATGAACCGCCACTACCACACTTCCAACCAGGGATGAGGAAAACCTGCCTATTGTGAATCAAGCCATGCTGGATCAGTTGGTTAACCGGGTGGCGGCAGCACTGGCTGCAGCAAATGCAAACAACTCGACTACGGATGTCGGAACCTCAAGACCTACAAATGACAACAACCGCAGCTGCACCTACCAGGAGTTTCGAAAGACCATGACTGGGAGCTTTGGAGGAACCGAGGGAGCTGTTGTCTTGGTCAGATGGATGGAAAGCCTGTAGACTGTATTTCAAATATGCAGATGTGCGGATGAAGACCGAGTTAAGTATGCATCGTTCACCTTCATGGATGCCGCTCTAACCTGGTGGGACAACTATCTAAAGTCTGCAGGCATTGATGCTGCATACGCAATGCCATGGGAAAAATTCAAGGAAATGGTACTCAAGAAATACTGCCCCCACAACGAAGTTAAAAAGTTGGAGGTGGAGTTTTGGAACCTCAAGGTATAGGGCACCAACATTGCTGCATACAACCAACGTTTTCAAGAATTAGCCTTACTATGCCCCGAGATGGTCCAAACCGAAGTACGTTTACTGGAGAGATAACGTCGTTAGCGAACCAAGGTACAATCTAGTGACCATCCGTTGCTTGGCTAGTCAAGAATTCGTTGTTAGCGAGCTATTACATTCTTGTATGAAATATTTGCACAATAGCTAGGTAACCGTAACCTTTAACCTTAAAAACGAATAAAAGACCTCTTTGATGTTTTATTTTGTTGTTTTGATACTCGTACAAGCTTATGGTAAGAAACGTGAATCATGTCTGAGCAATTGAGTGATATGCCATTAAATTTACCCTTGAGTGTTGAGTGAATTTAAAAATCCTATGAGAGGAGCTTAGTTATGTTATCAAGCTCGAATTAACTTGTTTATGTTTCAAGAATTTTTCAGACTTAAAAGTTAAAATGACAATTGTTCCATTGGGATAGTTGTTGGATTTTCAGAATCATAATGAAGTAGCCATTGAGTTCAGTTTTCTTAAAGCTAGACTTGCTCGAGGGCGAGCAAAACTCAAGTGTGGGGGATTTGATAACGCTCAAAATGAACATGCTTTTAGTCACGTTATCGTTAGATTTGTGCATCATATTTGGTTATATTTGTGTATATTTGTTACTAAATCATAAAAAAGTGTATATGCAAGTAAATATAGCCAAGTACAGGAAAAGATGATAAAAAGATGAAGAAATGAAGAGATTATGCACATTTGAAGAATCACGAGAAAAGAACCACACAAGAATTCAAAGATTTGATAAAGTCAAGATTTCTATGTTTATGTATCAAGAAAAGATCAAGTTCTATGGAAGGAATTAGTGGTACAACAAAGGATCAAGCACGTAACGAGAAAAGGAAGAAAAAAAATAAAGTATGCATGGCAGAATGGCCCATCCGATCGGATGGTGCCCGCATCCGATTCGGATGGGAGAAAAGTGATTTACCGAGAGATCCAACCGATCGGTTGGACCTCAATACCGATCGGTTGGAGGAGACTGAAGTTACAAAAACGCATTTAATGAAGAATTTAAGCCCCATAATCATGGTGGCTTATCATTTCTTGGTTATTTACTGATTAAGGACGTTTTTTGCTTGAGGGAAAAGGGTTCCTTCACTTATTTAAAGAACCCTTGGCTACTTTACAAAGAGTGACAACCCAAAAACCTAGTAAGGCTTACACCAAGTCTTGCTAAACTTATTATCATTGCCCGAAAGCTTGTAGTTGCTGTGAGAACGTCCAGGGAACCTTGAGTTCAAGTCTCAAGAGTTGTGTCCAAGTATGGAGTTGTTTACGTGTGATCATAGGCGATTGGAGGAGAGTGGTTGCTATAGTTCCACAATTCTAGTTCTTGTAATTTCACAACTAGGTATTTCTTGTTTGAGTTATTATGAACTACTTTTACTTTAAGATGAATGAAAGTATGGTTGATTACTTGTGTTTGATTATGATTATTATGGAGTGATTTTGGTTATACTTGTGTGTATGATGTGATAATTGTTGGAGTATTCTTATTTCATAGTGATGCATGAAATCATATCTTGTTTTATGAGTTTGTTGAAATAAAATCTAATCTTGCTTAATTGGTTGGTAAAAACAGTTTTAAAGATTAACAAAGGCCGAAAGGATTTTCTTTATGTTTTTATGCCAAAAAATTAGTGCACGAATTAGTATGGATTATGGTGTGTGACAAGCACCATATTAGCTTATTAAAATGGATTTGGAAACGATTTCATCACGAGAAAAGGCCGAAAGGATTCGTAGGAATTCTTAGAATAAGAAATGCTTTTCAAACAACAAAGAGTCTAATAGAATTATCGCACTAGTTAACAAAGGCCGAAAGGAATTAACTAGGAGATTGAATTCTTAGAGATGATTTCTCATGATAAAAACCATTGATTGTGAGTCACTCATTTTAAGTTGTGCATCATTACAAGTTACACTAAACTTGTTAGATTACTCTATACAATTGTCATGGAATTACACACAAGTATATTTGTTTTTTATTGATTGATTTTTACTTACCTTAGAATTTACACCAAATCGGATTGACAATCCTTTTTGTCAAAACTTATTTTGCAAACCCAAACCACAATTCCCTTGGGACGATCTCAACTTACCCACCTTTACTACCACGGACGAGTATACTTGCTCGTATGTGTTGATTAGAGAATTGGATAGATTGATTTTATAAATTTTTAAAACTTGTACTACACACGACACTTCAAGTTTTTGGCGCCGCTGCCGGGGAATTGTCTAAATTACTTGGTAGTTTGGTTTGTTAGTTTATAAGTTTTGTAGTAAAAAAAAAAATTTTTGGTTCGGAGCCAACCGAACCGGATGGATTTCCATCCGATCGGTTGGTGGCCTCGGTAATTTTTTTTTTTTTTTTTTTTTTTTTTTTTTTTTTTTTTTATTTTTAGGATTAAGTGTTAATTTTCAGTTATTATGTTTATTTAATGTTATGTTTAATGTTTTTAAGTGTTAGAAGTAATTAAGTTGATTAAATAGGGTAATAAGAATAGTTTTTTTTACATGCCTTTAATGTTTCTAATTAATTTTAGTTAATAGAGTTAATTTTAGTTTAATGATTGGTAGCTAAAGAGTTTTAATTAATTATGCTAGTTAATTAGTTTAATGATTATTAAAGTTAAGAATTAATTATTAAGATTAATGGATTAGTAGGTTATTAATTATGTGTTAATTGTCATCTTTATTAATTGGTTTGATTTTGGTTTTTATTTTTATTGTATTTATTTATTAAGTTTTTAGTCTTCAATAATAAAAAAAAAAAAAAAAAAAAAAAATTGAAAAATTCGATCTAACCAATCGGATGCTGCCCTCATCTGATTCGGTTGGGCAAATCTGAGTTTTAACAATTCAACCATCCGATCGGATGGGTTCTAATACCGATCGGATGGATGCGTCAGTAAAATTTTTGAAATTTTTAATTTCTAGTTGTTTTGAAGTTTTAATAGTTAGAAGTTGTTTGTTTGTTTGCTTTGATTTTATTTATAAGTTATCTCGATTATAACTAACCCTCACGCCAATAGTTTGGATTTCTTTTGTTTTTTTGGTTATGTTATAGTTAGTGTTTAAGTAGAATGGAAAGTTTAAGCGAAGTTTCGGAATACTTGAGAAATTTGGAAGAAATGCTGAAAGATTCAGGTGATTCATTGGAAAGTTTGGGAAATATTTTGGAAGAAGCAAAGGTTGATTTGGAAAAACAAAAAGAAGTTGGAGAAAGTCATGTTAGTTCACCTAAGGAGAAAAGAGTTGTTGTGTTTACACAAGCACCACCTAAGGAGTTTGATGCACCGTTCATGAGGTACTCTACACCTTGTGGAGTGGAAGGTATGAAAGCTTGGGATGCTCAGCTTAACAGGGAATATGGAGACAACTACATTACGGAAGATATGCTTGGTAAGCTTGGTTTTGTTAGGCTTGACTATGAGGATTATGGAAGAAAGACAGTGAGATATGTGAATGTTAATATTCATGGTCATGTGTTCAAAGTTGATTTTGTTGTTTTGGAATATGGGAATGCGG
Organism: Artemisia tridentata subsp. tridentata; assembly: GCA_021014915.2. Classification (NCBI taxonomy): domain Eukaryota; kingdom Viridiplantae; phylum Streptophyta; class Magnoliopsida; order Asterales; family Asteraceae; genus Artemisia; species Artemisia tridentata. Next base: position 327,692,311 of record CP139506.1, on the reverse strand, counting down.
ATGAACCAGAAGTTGTGTTTGGTAGAGATTTTATGGTTAAGACTAAATGTAGGATTGATTTTGCATTGGGAGAGATGAGGATAGATGTTGATGATATGGTAGAAGAAAAGGTAGGAAAGGGAGAGACTGTTAAAATGGGCAAAGCAAATAGAAAGAAAACACCACTTAACAAACTTACCCAACCTTCCACCCCTAAGAATGAGAGTTCTTCATCTAGTTCACCACCAAAAACACCACAAATAGTTAAACCATTAACCAAAAAACAAAAAGAAGCAATTCTGGAAAATTTGGAAACAAAGTTTAAGGAGCTTATGGAGGAGAAGCCGGTAATTGAAGTATTGAATAATTACATGACTTATCGTAAGAAGTTGGATGCAATCATGATGGCAAGGGCTAGGTTAGAGGATAAGAATTTTGATGAGATTGCAAGAGAAAGGATAGTTGAGAATGGGTTGCCTAAAAAGGAGAGCGATTCGGAAAATTTTGTGTTACCTATTAAAGTGAATGGAACCGATGCGATGTATGCGTTGGCTGACACAGGAGCAAGTGTGAATGTAATGCCGTATCCATTGTATAAGAGATTAGGACTTGGTAATCCTCAACCAAATCAGTATAATCTTACTATGGCTGATAATTCACGAGCAAAAGCGATGGGAGAAGTAAAGAATGTTAGAGTCCAAGTAGGATATCAAGCTTTCTTGGCCGATTTTCTTCTGCTTAATATTCCGGTGGATAAGGAGTTAACGTTGTTGTTAGGAAGAACATTTTTGAGAACTTGTAGAGCTATTATAGATATGGGTAGAGGTACTATGACTATAAGTGATGGAATCTTGAAGCATACCTATTATCCTAAGCCTAGAGGAAAGATTGTTAAAGAAGTTCATGGTGAAGAAGATGAAGAAGAAAACCATTTGGGTTGTTTTGAAGTAGGTAGAGATGAAGAAGGGAGGCCTAAATATGGGCCGGTTGTCCCAAGTTACTTTGATATTGAAGATGAGATGGAAAGAGCTCTAGCGATGGAGGCTTTCTATAACCCGTTTAAGAATATTTTTGTGTTTAACAAATTGACAGATTTTATTGGATCTTTACCGGTCCAACTAAAGAATTTGGAATGGGGACCTGAAGGAGCTAGTGTTTACAAGAAGGGAAAAGAAGACGGAGAATGGCATGTGAAGTTTGATATAGTTTGTCCGGATGGAAGGAACTTTACAAGAAAGTTTAAAACGCAAATGACTAACCGAAAATTGTCCGGGAAGTTCCAAAATGAAGATATCTTGAGGCACGAATATTTTGAAGGATGAAAGACAAGAGTTTGAAGAATAAAAGCACAAAGCTTGTGCTAGTGTTTTGTTTGTTTTCTTTTTAATCTTTAAGCATTTTAGTAGTTTAATGTTTGCATTTAAGTTTAAGTTTAAGTTTAAGTTTAAGTTTAGACCTTTTAATTGTCTTGGTTTATTAAGTTTTAAGTTTATGAAGTTATGTTTTGAGGTTAAGAGTTAAGTTTTGTTTTAGAAGTTGTAGAGATAGAAATGAAAAACAAGTTGGGAGATTAAGTGTGTTGAAGTATTTTTATGCTTAAAAGAAATATTTTTGAAGAGTAAAAACACTTCTCATTTGTTCTTACAAGTGTGAAAAAGTGTTGACAAAAGAAAAGTGAAGTTTTTGCAAAAATTCAATCCGAATCGGTTGGATCAAATACTGATCGGATGGATTGAAATATATATACTCAAGATTTCAAAAATCACAAAAAAACACACACACAGTCAATCCACCAAACTTGGGGTTCAAAAATTCGACCATTAGAAGTCTATTAAGTGTTGCAGGAGTGTTGAAGAATCATCTATGGCACCTAAACAAGTAAGTAACATCATCAATTTGTACTAATTAGGTTTTTATTCGAATTTCTTTAATTAGGTCAAAATTTGGGTATTTTTGATATAGCTCGAATTGAGATGTAATTTTTTGTGGAATAGATGGGTAAATGATTGAGGAATTCATTGCAAAAAGAATTAGATAGATTGATTAAGTTTTGAGGAAGAATTGATTGATTGAATTTTCGGATTAAAATGGGTCAAAACTTTAAATCGATTTGGATTGCAATTGATGATTTCCAGGTGTTATTTAGTTGTTGATTAGTGATGCTAGGATGATGCATTGTTGATTAGAACATCAATGGAAGATATTTGATTTGGTAGTGTTCATATGTTCTAGGAAGATTGAGAAATCATGCGAATATGTTATGAACGTGTTTGGAGACGAGTGGGATATGTAGGAACTATGATAATCGATCAAATGCATGATAGGATAGAGTCGGATTGTTGGAATTGATTAGAAATCGGAAAAAGAAAAAAAAAATTGAGACAGAAAGCCTCAACCGATTCGGTTGCGGGGAGATACCGATCGGTTGGGCTGGGACATTTACTCCATCCGATCGGATGGTGAGTAATACCGATCGGGTGGAAGGCTCGGTAAATAAAAATGAAATTTTTTTTCAAACGAGTTTTGCGACTTCTAAATCATGTCATCTTGGTTTTTATGCTCTTATACTATCATATGTTTGTGTTTTCTACAGAATTATCTTGCAGGTGGTTCGAGTTCATTAAGTGGAAGAGTGAATCCGATTGTAACGAAGTATGTGCAGAGGAATACTAAGAGTAAGGTCCAATATACTCTCAATCATGAAAGTAATGAAAACTTGAAGTTCAGCAAGGTTAAGAGCAAGGAGGAAAAGCACGCTTTTCGGGAGCGTCTTTCGAAGCTACAAGGGAGAACCATTGCTAAACCAAGGTTAGTCGATTGGAGTTTGTTTGCGGAGTATAATTGTGAGACTGAGTTAAGAAATATGATGAGAATGTCGTATGTTTATGAAGGAGACGGTGATAGTTTTGAAGATCTTTCGTGGGAAAGAGCGTTTAGTATTTATGAGAATGTTAACCGAGAATGGTGTTTGGAGTTTTTCTCTACATTTTATTTTGAAAGGAAGATTGTGGATGTTGTGAATGATAGATGTATCTGGTTTAGGCTCTGTGGTAGGGAACATGTTTATACTTTGCCGGAGTTTGCTGTTGCCCTTGGTCTATACGATCAAGATGAAATTGAGCATCGTTTGTTTCCAGTTCATTTTGCAAGGTTGGTAAGAAAGCATAATGATTATGAGGGTCTAGCGGATTATTGGAATAGAGTGGGAGATCCAGGTTGTAGTAGAAGGAACTCATCCAAGTTAAGGAGTCCTATTATGAAGATTTTACAAAAGTTGATCGCTTGGGGGGTTTTGCATAGAACACGTAGCTTGGGTGATAGTGAAACATTTGCACAAACGCGCGGCGGTTGGAGCGAGAAATTACATATGTGCAGGCCATTTTATTTCACGAATAGGTAGGAATCTTGGGCTATTTACAGAGGAAGAGATGAGTCTTTTTAGTGAACCAGTTACTCCATTGAGCATTGACATCAAAGGGTTCACAAATTTTCGAGAAAGCAGGGATGGAAAACTGAAAAGACTTCCAAAAGTCCTAGATGTGCAACCAATAACCACCTGGGATGGTTGAGCAATGTTTATGTTTTAAAAACAATGTTGGTTGAATAATTTCTATTTCCACTACTTTTAACTTAACTTTATTAGGATTTTATTATTCATGGTTTGTTTTGAACTACTTTTACTTGTTTTAGTATGTTGCTTTGTTTGTTTCGCATATAGTTTTTGCATTTTTTTTTTTTTTTTTTTTTTTTGTGTAGGGGAAGAATTCACGAAAGCTTAGTGTTGATCAATATTCGGAGTTAGGAGAACTCATGTGCATACGTAAGATCAAATAAATCTATGCGAATTTTTTCTGGGTAGTATTTTTATGTTTTCTTTTTAACTAAATTTTTCCCATTTCCTTTACTTTTAAGTTCATTTTATTACATTGAGGACAATGCAAAACTTAAGTGTGGCGGAGGGAAGAAAATAGGAAAAATTGGTATAATTTTTTAAAAAAAAGTAGTTTTTAGTAGAATTTTGGGATTCGATGACTAGAGTTAGGTTCGCCCTTGATGTTCTAGTTATTTATTTTGTTATATATTTTGATTCAATGGTAAGAATGAGGCTATTTGAAAATTTTTGGAATTTAATCAAGAAAGGAGAGTTATTGATAACTATTGCTTGCACATGTTATAACCCACCTTAAATTGTGAGGATTTAAGCCTTTTTTGTATAAAGCATTTCTTATGCTCTATATTTCGTTATGAGTGTGCCGGTGATCATGTTGATTCTAGAACTTGTACGTGTTATGCATTACGGTTAAAATTACTTTCGAGTAATAAAATATATTCGAATGATAAGAGGCAAATTAGGATTTACACCAAATGGCCTTCCGTTTACAAAAATATTTTTGCTGACCTCATTGGTTAGTTATCTTAGTATTTGGAACCCATTTGTTTGCGTGAATATTTTACGCTAGATACCCTTAGTTACACCTTCTGAGCCTTATCTTTTCTTTTGATTAAATCCAGAAAAGTACAAAAGGATTTTACACCTTACACCTTAGCCTTACCCGAATCAAGTTCAATTGAAGTTCAAAACTAGTTATTTTTTGATGATTACATGTTGACCACACTTTGTATGTGTATATGTTGTTTCATTGAAGAAGGAGGTCGCTACTCTTATTTGTATTTTTGTAGCGTGTGCTCATCCGAAGTGTGGGGGTGACGAGAAAGAAGTTGAAAAAAAAAGGGGGGGGGGAATGAATAGCCAATGAGCTATGAATGTATGGAATGATGAAAATAAAATAGTCAATGAGCTATTAAGGAAGGAAGGAGTTAGTATGAGATGCGGAAGAATGATAATCGAAGAAGTTTGGTGGAGTGATCATTTGAGGTATAAAGAGTTGGGAACGGAATCTGGACTTGATTTTTATTTATTCGTTTTTATTTTGTAGAAACCAATCACAAATAATTCCCATGTCTTATCCATACCTTTACTAGTTACTTGATTCGTTGTTAGCTTTCGATCATCCGGATTTAGTGATGGCTTTGTCTAGATAGGTAGTGCATGGATGATCTAGTGACCATCCGGGTTTTTGAATAGTTGAAAAACGTTGCTATCGAGCTAGTGCGTGTTTTGGTGACCATCCGTTATGCAAATAACTATGTTAGCGAACCAAGGTACAATCTAGTGACCATCCGTTGCTTGGCTAGTCAAGAATTCGTTGATAGCGAGCTATTACATTCTCATATGAAATATTTGCACAATAGCTAGGTAACCGTAACCTTTAACCTTAAACCCGAATAAAAGACCTCTTTGATGTTTTATTTTGTTGTTTTGATACTCGTATAAGCTTATGGTAAGAAACGTGAATCATGTCTGAGCAATTGAGTGATATGCCATTAAATTTACCCTTGAGTGTTGAGTGAATTCAAAAATCCTATGAGAGGAGCTTAGTTATGTTATCAAGCTCGAATTAACTTGTTTATGTTTCAAGAATTTTTCAGACTTAAAAGTTAAAATGACAATTGTTCCATTGGGATAGTTGTTGGATTTTCAGAATCATAATGAAGTAGCCATTGAGTTCAGTTTTCTTAAAGCTAGACTTGCTCGAGGGCGAGCAAAACTCAAGTGTGGGGGATTTGATAACGCTCAAAATGAACATGTTTTTAGTCACGTTATCCTTAGATTTGTGCATCATATTTGGTTATATTTGTGTATATTTGTTACTAAATCATGAAAAAGTGTATATGCAAGTAAATATAGCCAAGTACAGGAAAAGATGATAAAAAGATGAAGAAATGAAGAGATTATGCACATTTGAAGAATCACGAGAAAGAAACGAGAAAAGAACCACACACGAATTGAAAGATTTGATAAAGTCAAGATTTCTATGTTTATGTATCAAGAAAAGATCAAGTTCTATGGAAGGAATTAGTGGTACAACAAAGGATCAAGCACATAACGAGAAAAGGAAGAAAAAAAATAAAGTATGCATGGCAGAATGGCCCATCCGATCGGATGGTGCCCGCATCCAATTCGGATGGGAGAAAAGTGATTTACCGAGAGATCCAACCGATCGGTTGGACCTCAATACCGATCGGTTGGAGGAGACTGAAGTTACAAAAACGCATTTAATGACGAATTTAAGCCCCATAATCATGGTGGCTTATCATTTCTTGGTTATTTACTGATTAAGGACGCTTTTTGCTTGAGGGAAAAGGGTTCCTTCACTTATTTAAAGAACCCTTGGCTATTTTACAAAGAGTGACAACCCAAAAACCTAGTATGGCTTACACCAAGTCTTGCTAAACTTATTATCATTGCCCGAAAGCTTGTAGTTGTTGTGAGAACGTCCAGGGAACCTTGAGTTCAAGTCTCAAGAGTTGTGTCCAAGTGTGGAGTTGTTTACGTGTGATAATAGGCGATTGGAGGAGAGTGGTTGCTATAGTTCCACAATTCTAGTTCTTGTAATTTCACAACTAGGTATTTCTTGTTTGAGTTATTATGAACTACTTTTACTTTAAGATGAATGAAAGTATGGTTGATTACTTGTGTTTTATTATGATTATTATGGAGTGATTTTGGTTATACTTGTGTGTATGATGTGATAATTGTTGGAGTATTCTTATTTCATAGTGATGCATGAAATAATATCTTGTTTTATGAGTTTGTTGAAATAAAATCTAATTTTGCTTAATTGGTTGGTAAAAACAGTTTTAAAGATTAACAAAGGCCGAAAGGATTTTCTTTATGTTTTTATGCCAAAAAGTTAGTGAACGAATTAGTATGGATTATGGTGTGTATCAAGCACCATATTAGCTTATTAAAATAGATTTGGAAACGATTTCATCACGAGAAAAGGCCGAAAGGATTCGTAGGAATTCTTAGAATAAGAAATGCTTTTCAAACAACAAAGAGTCTAATAGAATTATCGCACTAGTTAACAAAGGCCGAAAGGAATTAACTAGGAGATTGAATCCTTAGAGATGATTTCTCATGATAAAAACCATTGATTGTGAGTCACTCATTTTAAGTTGTGTATCATTACAAGTTACACCAAACTTGTTAGATTACTCTATAAAATTGTCACGGAATTACACACAAGTATATTTGTTTTTTATTGATTGATTTTTACTTACCTTAGAATTTACACCAAATCGGATTGACAATCCTTTTTGTCAAAACTTATTTTGCAAACCCTAACCACAATTCCCTAGGGATGATCTCAACTTACCCACCTTTACTACCATGGACGAGTATACTTGCTCATATGTGTTCATAAGAGAATTGGATAGATTGATTTTATAAATTTTTAAAACTTGCCCTACACACGACACATCATTTTGTAATGTTGCTTTGTATGAACCTTTCCGGAATGAATTCCTTAACTTTTGAGATCAAGATATTATGATGACCCTTTTCCTATCTCCATCACTTTCGAAATTGTTCGTTAACTAGTACACCTACGACAAATTGTTGTGATTCCGAACCAAGAGAAACCCAATACCATGGTAACTAAACCCGACATCGCATCATCAGTCCTTAACTAAGCATAGCCTGATCACCTATGTTTAGTTCAGGGAGGATCATGCCATGATGGGAATAGTCATCGTGAAAATTCCCTTACCCTAGAGCTTTCAATACATGCCCCGACCATCGAAGTTCAACCGTTTCTCACCAAACCTTGAATTTACATGGAAATGTGAAACGCTAGAGCCTTCAAAACCCCAACCCCTTCGGGTATTTCTAAGTGAAAACCGAGGACGGTTTTCGTTCCTAAGATGGGGAGGATGTGACAAATGGTAAATTTGCCATAATATTTAATTCATAACAAATCATTTGTAATGACTGAATCACCATATTAGACATTTATATGATTAACATGGAAAATAGACCTGCACATTTCGTCACCCGGAAATCTCACGTAGAGCAGTGAAATTATTACATCTTGCATTTTTCCCACTGAACTGTAGTAAAAACGGGAGGTTATCCCGGTTTCACTCAGACTGACACTACACGCGTACCGGAGTCCAAACAGGAATTAATCAGGAACTATAGTGAATACTTAAAAACTTAAATACATATTCAAGTATTAAATAAACGGCCCTAGAAATTCTACTGTCCCATAATTAAAACGGTTCCGGAAAGGACCCGAGTTAACTCAGCACAGTGAGACACGGGTGTAATACTTCACACTCTTTAGTACAATACAACTATACACTTAAAATAAAATAAAAAATAAAAAAAATAAAAAAAAAAAAACACGTAAACCTACACTTAGAATAAAAACATACCCCACTCACACTTATCCCCAAACCCATTATACCTGCTTTTTCTTTGTCTTCAACCTCACCAAAAACCATGCTCCCTTTAACCATCACCATCAAATCTGATAAATATATTTCGAGGTTAGCACACGGTCAAACCCATCACCATCTCCTTTACCCTTTCCCCAAGAGTAGTCACGAGAGAGCCTTGTTATTATTAATAGGAAAACGAGATGAACTCGTTTCAAGAACACCAAAAATCGAAACCAAGAAAGGAGATTTCAACCTATTCTAAGTATTCTCCATTAAATGACGGAACCAAATCGAGTCAATCCACACAAAAATTCACTCAATCACTCAAGGGTTTCTGGAAATCAAGGAGGATTAAAGGGTGAAAGTGAAGTGGGTTGACTGGGATCGATTTGGAAGAAGCCAGGGGAATCGGGTTGGATCTTTGTTCGAATCACTTAGAATTTTTCTCTCATCTGAAACATTGTAAGAATTTGATTCTATTCGGATTTATTTTTAATCCATTTGTGTTAGTGTTTCTTAGATTCGAATGATGATGAAATTAAGTGTTGTTCATGTCTAATTCGATTATAAAAATTTCCAGAAGCAGTGTTAGATATTGAGGAAAATATTATTAAGTGTTGTTATTAGTGTGGCGTAAGAAACTAGGAATCATAGAACTTGATCAATAGGTCTTAAGCTTGCAAATCATTGTGGTTGTGTTGTGTTCGAATTGCCCTAGGAGACATAGAATCATGGCTGAATCTGGGAAATACTTGTGGTGGTAAACTACATACTAGCGTAGAAAGACCTTGTAGAATGATGTGTTCTTGCCAAGTGGGTGACAACAAACCACTGTGACTAACCATGGCTGAGTAATGACCACCAAGCTAGGTGCGTTGGTGGTAAAGATTGACTGGAAAACCAACCCGTGTAGGGGAGGTCTTGGTCAAATTAAACCATGGCAAGTTAGACCAAATCCATGAGGGTTAAGCCCTCAGTTCAAAGTATGTAAATGCTCACTTGAGCCTAAGAACTTACCCTCAAAAAGATAGCACCAAATCGCCCCCAACACAACCCATCTAGGATTGTAAGCACTCGAATGGGGGTGCTATCCCGTTGAGAGACAGGCTGCAAAAATAGGGAAAAATGGTAACATTTAGAGTCCCAAGAGTTAAGTCCATTTGAGGTTGTTTACTACTCTTATCGACACATAAGTTGAGCCAAAGAACCCAAACCCTTGTTACCACTTAGACTCTCAAGACTCGAAGTTGAGTAGTACTCGAGACATAGCCAGAGAGATGGAATCATATGACCTCTGCTAGTGACCATTCTCGGCTAAAAAGGGATTCTAGGAACACCACACCAAGTTGGTAAACTTGTGTGTTCTGTGTTTTCTTTGTTAAATATACCAGGCCAAGCCCAACAACTAAACCCACTTAGAACACCAAGCAAAAGCCCAACACCACAACCCTTTTATACAGCCCACGACATGGGCCTATGAACAATTACAATTCGGCCCACCAGGACTTGGTAGATACTAAAGATAAAGCCCAACCAGTTAGTGATTATATTTCTCCCCTCCTTATACTCAGTGGGCCGAAACCCAATTAATAATAAGTATACAAATCCGGTTAACATTTATAAGATTAGTTGTCGCGAAATTAAAATGTACATAAACCGTCCACGAAAATATTTCTTTTGTAGTAACTAATATAGATACATGTAAAAACTTGAATAGCCGAATACAAAAGGAAACTTCACTTGAGCTAGCATAGAACTTGAATCGCCGTAATATATAACACGACAACAAAAATTGAAGCCTTTAAATTATACAAACACTATATATGTTATTTCACGATTTACAAAAAATGACAGAACATTTACTCGGAAAAGGTGATATAAAAATCGATACGCACTTACGTAGTTAAAAATGTGAAACACAAGAGAAATAAATGACGAGCCAATTTCACGGAAAATATAGACAATAACTCACGACGGGAAATATGTAGATTGACACTTATAATTGTTATATTAGAACCAAGTCAATTAATATAAAAACTAGGAATGAAACAACAAACTTAACTTGAACAAATTGGACGATATGTGCTAAACTAATAGTGTGTAAAAATAGGTCATAATAAATTATTAATAACAAAGCAAACCTAGTAAACTTTAATTAACCAGGTTTATTAAAATTAACGTTACAATTTTCTCAAACCATTTAACTAGTAGGTAATAAACGTCAAATACGTTAGGTCTTACTTTTAAAGTCAACATAATCAGACAGGACGAACAAATTACACAACTATAATGTTTATATTACAGCCCGACTGAATCCACTTAGGCTTTGGATAGTCCAATATCCCCAAATTCCTCATTCTATACACATAAGTTATCCGTAGAGCCAAACCTTACCAGTTTCTAGGAAAACCCTTCGTAACCTCCCTTACTGCCACACAAGCAACAACAACAACATAAGTACTCTGAAATATTGAAATTTAAAATTCTGGAAGAACTTAATTTAAATACTTAAAACTGAGACATGATTATTTAATCTAGGTCGCGTGTTCGTTCCATACGTCCTTGCATTCACCGCATCCATTAAAGGTGAGTTCATGGCCCCTACTTTTACTCATTTTATAACTATTTTGGGGAGAATACATGCTTGTTATAAACTAAATTCAATGACGGTTTAATTGGTATATGAAATCTAGAATTGATTGTTTTACTCAAAATATGATTGGTGTTATATGCTAGACTGTTTTCTTAAAAGCCTTATTTGGATACATGATATATACATAGACCAGGGGTACTGGTCAGATATGTATAAGAGTGGTTTACTTGAATGCTTTATATGTATACATGACATGTTCATAGTCCAGGTGTACTGAGCAATACCGGGCGTACCGGTTACATTGATCGGGCGAAACGGTTACATTACCAGGCGTACTGGTCATGGCGAGCGTACTGATTAACCAGACTTTAATACTAAACTGTATGATATTCTATGTAACATAATCTGTTTTAATCAAACCTATGAACTCACCAACCTAGTGTTGACCCTTTTTAGCATGTATTTTCAGGTTTAAGGTGATAATTTAGTGGCGAAGATTTTTGGCAAGGCATGGCATGGTCATAGAAGACTCTGATATAATTGGGACCACTTAAAATCTTTTATTGGCTTATATTTCCGCACCATTTTGAAATGTCGTAAACAAATCATTTTTGAATATGAAATTTAATTTAAACGGTTGAGTTAAAACCGTTCTTTATACTCTGTGTTGTGATACCAATTGAGTAGCACCCCATTGACATGTATGCTTCCGCTAAACCAGATTTTGGGGGTGTTACAGTATGATACTCCCCCACTAGGTGCCAAAACTTCACCACTAACTCTTAAAATCCTTATAAATATTAACCCTTATTACCCTAAATGCTATCAAAACAAAACTTACTTATCCATTTAACCTCACCAACAATTCCTTGATCATTTTCTTCATCTCAAACTCACGGCTCAACTAAAATCTCCTAGATCCACACATTTTCTTTGAATTTCAAATAGATTATAGTGTATATTCAAGAGTTTCGGGTTATTTGGAACGTAGTTTGGGTAAATTTGGTGAAGTTTGGGTTGTTCTTGGTCTCATCTACCTCACGTTAACACTAAAGCCTTGTAAGGAATCATCACAACTTTTCAAATCTTGTTAAATTCATGTACATTTGATGTCTAATGATGTTATAAATTGTTAAATGTATACACTTTGTTAAAATGGAAGAAGCTAGGGCTTGTATATATTGAATAGTGCTCGACATATATAAGGTTTTTGAACAAATTATAGTATTTCTTGCTTGTGTGGTAAATCTTGTTGCATATGGTGTTAGTTTGATGATACAAACATGATTAATGTTAATTACGCGAGATTAAGCAATATATACACTTTGGTGGCTATATATGTAAATCGGCTAAATAAAAATTACAAGACTATTGGGGTTTTGAAAAACATAAAATTTTGGCTCAAGTGGTGAAATGGTGAAATTAATGCTTAAAAGCTTATTTTGAATAGCTTATTGAATAAGCCATAACTAATTGAGATTAGCTTATAAAAATGTGAAAATGGGTCGAATTATGTAATATGGGTCGAACATAATATAATTTAGTCATGTTTGACTTTTTGACTTAATAGCTTATTTATAAGATCTTAATGAATATAAATAAAGTACGTTACATAACTAGTATTCACTAAAAAGGAAAAATGGGCTAAATATAATTTTGGGCTAAAAATGCCATATGTGGGCTGTTGGGCCGAGCCCAACATGATAGTGACCACCTTTGACTTTTTGACCAAACAGATTAACGAACGTGTTAAATGATTTTTAGAAACGTGTCGATATATATAATTTAACTAAAAAGGGCTTAGGGCTAAAACCAATAAATATGAACTATTGGACTTACTTAACAAATTTCGGCCCAATAAATATGTCGGATGACAAAAATGACTTTTGAAATATTTTCCGACTCACTATGGATATTATTACTTAACAATATGATATATATAACAAAAAATTTATTTTGGACTTGTTTTGAGATGCGTTAGTCTCCAAAAGGGTGAAAAATGACATTTTGACCAAATCCTTATAAATATGGACTTTTGTTGGCTTTTTAACTAAATATTGACTTTGTGTCGAAATTAAGTGTTAATAATTAAACGTGACGATAACGATAATTATAACGAAAAAATACTTAAAACGACCAATATATATATCACGAACACATTTTGTACATATAGATAACGAGACGAGTATTTGAGAAATTGCATCACATGAGAAAAATGGAAACGTTGTATAAACGAATGGGTCATGCACAAATTTTCTAAAATTCTAACACTTAGAGTATTTTAATAAAAATACTTGACTTATGTAAATTTTTCTAAAATGCTTAACAAATGTTTCTTAATTTCTTATAATTAAAATTGTATTATAAATAATAAATAATATTTATAATATAATATTCCTCCACTAACACTATTATTTTATTAATTCCTCAAAAACCTATTTAATTAATTATAATCCTTAATTAATTAAATACTTAATTATTCAATTTAACCTAATATATATATATATATATATATATATATATATATATATATATATATATATATATATATATATATATATATATATAGTATTTGCGAGATATAATGATGGATACTAGTACGGATGTTCCATCACACGTGTTCCCACCGTACACTTTCACCATGAGCCACCACCAAGAGTTTCAGACGATAAATCATTTTGAAATATACTTTACCACACAGCAAGCAAGAAATACACGAGCATTGGTCACGCGTAAACTTTTCAAATAAAGTAAAGACATAAGAGACACGAACATTTCGCTAAGACTTACCGTATTGATTTAGGTTGCGTGTCGGCGCGGTTGCACTATTTTGTTGATTAGCAGATTGCTGTTGTATTTAAGGTGAGTTTATAGCCCAATATTTTTTTGATACGAATTGTTTTATAAGCTTTGGGATGAGAAAAATGCAAAACTGTTTTCATGGACAAAAAATGGATTTTGTTTTTATACACACTTGTATGCAGAAACCTAAGTTTAGCTGAATCCTATTGCGCCCACTATCATCAACCGTTAATTCCTGTCTAGGAAGCCGTTTGATATAAATAGATCTATTGGGGATGACACCCCCGTTCGGTTGGCTCGGCATAGTCAAGGCGAACGTATACCATATGAAAATAGGCCTAGTGTCTGGGGATTAACACTCGCAGGCACCCCTTTTCTAGCTAATGCCAGCTTGGCATGCTGCGATGTCATAGTTCGGTTAGATGAGGCTTAGTGTTTGCATAGCAGGATAGTGTGTTATTGCTGAATTGTTGCTGAATATTGCTATGGTCCATATGTGTTATTTACTATAAACCTATGAACTCACCAGCATTAGCTGACTTTTAGCATGTTTTTCTCAGGAAACTGAGGTGTGTTTACTGAAGGCAGGGCATGGCGATGGTCATAATAATTGTTGGAAATGTTTTTAGTATTGCGTTAACTCTGAAATTTGGACCGCTTTGTTTAATGGGCTACATTTTCATTTGAAACGGATTTTATGTAAGACAACATGACTTTGAACATGTAATGTATTTTAAAACGGATTTTTAATCCGTTCTCTATATCTTGTGTTGTGATTATCGATTTAGTAGCACCCAAAGTGTATGCTTCCGCAATATTATGATTTTGGGGGTGTTACAGATTGGTATTCAGAGCCTAGGTTATAGAGAACGAGGTTTATAAAAACCTTAAACTATAACCGATTTATGAAAAACTTTTCCTTATGACCGCCAGATGCCTGCTAGTTTAGCTTGCTATGATTTGAGCATTATTTGCTTTATTTGATTAAGTGTTATGATATGTTATTTGAGTATTCTATTAAGCATATATGATATAAGTATTTTCTATATACTTACACGTGTCGCACCATATTTGTCACAGACTATGTCTCTCCCTACCGGTACCTCATCAGGTGTACATTTCGAGGTAGCTGCTGCTGGACTCACTTCTCCGATGCGACAGCCAGTTCCATTTGCGGATGACCCGTTGATGGAGGTTGTCCGAACTGCTGCTCAGCCACCCATTCCAGCTCAGCATGTACACACCACTCCAGTGTCTACCTCACCATACTTGCCCAGATACACCACAACACACCGCTCATCCCCAGCCCAGCTATACACTTTCACCCATCATGTTCAGGATACCCCACCTATCAGACGTAGGGCTTCGTATAGGCGAGTCCGTGGACGTCGCCTCCTGTTATCATCTGTGTTGTCCTTATCTCTCAGTAGGACCCGCTATGGCTACATGGGTACCCCTACTGAATCACCATCTCAGTCACCCATATCATCTCCGGACCATTCCCCACCTAGCCAGAGACTTAGGAGATCGGTTGAGACTTATTCAGAGGAGGATGAGGATCCAGTGGAGGATCCAGAGCAGGTTCAGGATGAGCCTACTCCAGCTGTTACTGCACCTACTGAGCACACTCCTATTGGTGTAGATGATGATAGGGACAGAGATGCCCCTATGGATTTGGATCAGGTTATGATGTCGAGGGATGGTAAGGGCATCATGGAGGATGTTCAGGGTATATTTGAGGTTGGACAGAGTTCCAGGGATGCATAGATTCAGGGTATGAGTGACATTCAGTGGATAGATATTGCGTGTGATGTCGGCACGGGTTTACGTGCAGCTAGCCCAGAGTACACACCATCATCTCCTTCATTCATGCCTTCATCTCTGATGCCTACTCCACTTCCATCACTAGTAGTTTCTCCACTTGCAGAGCTCGAGGAACCCACTGAGATGGAGCAAGTTTGGATTCAGCTGGCGAATCAAGCCAGTTTACTTGATGTGCATTCAGACCAGATTGGGAGGTTGGAGCAGTCCGACCGCATTCAGAATGTGGAGAGGAGGATTGGGACTGTTGATAGGGCAGCTTGTGTTTTATTTGAGGAGATGTACTCTGATCGGAGGGTGATGATTGGATTGAGAGCTAGATTGGATGCTTTGGAGAGGTTGCATGGTAGAGAGCTTAGGAATTTGGATTTCAGGGCTATTGGCTTAGGCAGAGGCTAGAGCAGGATGCATGGAATGTTGAGACGAGCAAGAGGTGTTGATCGTACTCAGTGGCAGAGGATTATGACTGCAGAGTACACTATTGGAGCAGTGATAAGAGAGAATCAGGAGTTGAAAGATCGTATAGGCCAGTTGGAGACTACTATTGGAGGGTTGACTTTAGCATTTGATCAGTTACGCCTAGATAGTGACCGTGCTTAGAGTAGTTGTAGTTGATGATGTATTCATTAAGATGACTAGTATTTCTGTAGTATTTCAGAAACTAACTATTAACCAAGCTTGTAATTTTGTGAACCTTTATCCTTTCGATATATATATAACAAGCTCAGTTTTCTATCTGATTATTCATTTTTCCTTTGTGGTTGACTTTATTCTTACATTCTGTTTGCACTACCCATATATTCATATGATTCTTTCCTACCATAAGCAAAATCTCATTTATCGCCATCTTTTTGTGATGTAGATAAATGGCACCCAAACGAAAGTCAACCAGAGTCACACGAGGACAAACCGCCAACACACCCACCCCAACAAGGTCAGTAAGGGGAAGGACTGCTGAGAATGTCGCCCCGACAAGAGCCGCACAGGGCCAGACTGCTGAGAACGCCGCCCCAACTAGGGCCGCGGAAAATACACCCTTGGTGAATCAAGCCACTCTGGATCAGCTTGTTGCTGATCGTGTGGCCGCCACTCTCGCAGCTGCAAACAATTCGACCACCAACACCGGAACATCTAGGCCAGTGACCAACAGTCGTGGTTGTACTTACTCTGAGTTCTGAAAAATCATGGTTGGAGGATTTGGAGGAACAGAGGGAGCCGTTGGCTTAACTAGATGGATTGAGAAGCTAGAAACCGTGTTTCGCATCGGTGGTTGTAACGATGACGACAGGGTCAAGTATGCATATTTCACTTTCATGGATGCCGCTCTGACCTGGCGTAACAACTACATGAAATCTGCTAACATTGATGTTGCTTATGCCATGCCGTGGGAAGACTTTAAGGAACTAGTGATTAGGAAATATTGCCCACGAAATGAGGTCAAGAAGTTGGAGATAGAGTTTTGGAATCTGAAGGTGCAAAACAATAATATGGCAGTTTACAACCAGAGATTTCAGGAGCTAGCTTTGCTATGTCCTGAAATGGTTCAGACTGAGGCAAGATTGATTGAAAGGTATATTGGTGGTTTATCGAAGTCCATAAGAGTTGATGTGACTACCTCGAGAGCTGCAGATCTTCATGAGACCATGGAGATAGCAAACAAGTTGATGGATCAGGAACTGGAAGATGTTCCAGAAAAGAGTGCTGACCATAAAAGGAAGTGGGAAGATCACTCGAAGGGTAGTAACAGCAGCTCTCAGAACAAAAAGCAGAATGTAGCCAAGGCTTATGCAGCTGGTTCAAGTGATAAGAAGGGTTATGACAAGAACGCATCTTTTTGTAAGCGCTGCAAGCTACATCACAAGGGACAGTGCACAGTGAAATGTAACAACTACCAGAGAATAGGACACTTGGCAAGGAATTATAGGGCAAGACCCCTAGCCACCGCTCAAGCAGCACCACCCCACAACCGTAGGGCGGAAGTCACCTGTTTTGGGTGCGGTGAAAAAGGTCATTACTGGAATGAGTGCAACAAGCCCCGAACCCAGGAAAATGGTGGTGGACCAGGCAACCAAGTAGCAATGGTTAACAATGGAAACCAGGGCAATGGAGGAGGAGCCCGTGGAAGAGTTTATGCTATGGGCAGAAGGGAAGCCCAGGGCGACCCGAACGTGGTGACGGGTACGTTTCTCTTAAATAATCGTTATGCTTCAGTACTATTTGATACGGGAGCAGATAGAAGTTTTGTGTCGACTGCTTTTAGTTCTCTAATTGACATAGCCCCAACCACCTTAGATAATGTCTTCGACGTAGAATTAGCAAACGGAAACCTAGAAAGAGTAGGTACCATTATAAGGGGTTGCACTCTAAACTTATTAAACAGCCCATTCAATATTGACCTTATGCCAGTAGAGTTAGGTAGTTTTAACGTCATCATAGGGATGGATTTGCTATCGAAGTATCATGCCGTCATCATCTGTGATGAAAAGATCGTCAGAGTACCCTATGGGAATGAAGTTCTGATAATAGAAGGAGATCAGAGTGATCGTGCGCGTTCGTCGAGGTTGAGCATCATCTCATGTACAAAGGTGCAGAAGTACATTGAGAGAGGATGCCACTTTTTTCTAGCTCATGTTACTAAGAAGAAGGAAAAGGAGCCCGGAGAGAAAAGGTTGGAAGATGTGCCAATCGTAAGGGATTTCCCGGAAGTTTTTCCAGAAGACCTACCTGGACTCCCACCGGCCAGACAAATCAAATTTCAAATCGATTTGGTGCCAGGAGCCGCGCCTGTAGCGCAAGCACCCTATCGGTTAGCACCTACGGAGTTACAGGAATTGTCTGATCAGTTAGCTGAACTGTCCGGAAAAGGTTTTATCAGACCGAGTTCTTCGCCTTGGGGAGCTCATGTCTTGTTTGTTAAGAAGAAGGATGGATCCTTCAGGATGTGTATTGACTATCGGGAGCTGAATAAGCTAACCATTAAGAATAGGTACCCACTCCCGAGAATCGATGATTTGTTTGATCAGTTGCAAGGTTCATCGGTTTATTCGAAGATAGACTTGAGATCGGGTTATCACCAGCTTCGAGTCCGGGAAGAGGATATCCCGAAGACCGCATTCCGAACCCGATACGGCCATTACGAATTCCAAGTTATGCCTTTCGGCTTGACAAATGCACCGGCTGTATTCATGGACCTCATGAATCGGGTGTGTAAGCCGTATTTGGATAAATTCGTGATAGTATTCATTAATGATATCCTAATATATTCCAAGAATGAGAAAGAGCATGAGGAACATCTCGAGCTAATTCTGGAGTTATTGAAAAAGGAGGAGTTATACGCTAAGTTTTCAAAGTGTGAATTCTGGATATCGACTGTGCAGTTTCTTGGTCACGTAATAGATAGACAGGGGATTCACGTGGACCCTGCCAAGATTAAGGCAATCAAGGATTGGGCAACGCCCACAACGCCTACTGAAATACGAAAATGTTTAGGACTTTCCAGCTACTACCGAAGGTTTATAGAAGGCTTTTCTAAGATAGCTAAGCCGTTGACAAAACTGACACAAAAGAATGTGAAATACGACTGGGGAGATAAGGAGGAAGAAGCTTTTCAACTCCTTAAGGAAAGATTGTGTAGTGCACCTATTTTGGCTTTACCCGAGGGTAGTGAAGATTTTGTTGTGTATTGTGACGCATCGCACAAGGGTTTGGGAGCTGTGCTGATGCAGAGAGAGAAGGTGATAGCATACGCTTCTCGACAGCTGAAAACCCATGAGAAAAATTACACAACCCATGACCTAGAGTTAGGATTAGTCGTGTTTGCGCTGAGAATTTGGAGGCACTATCTTTATGGTACTAAGTGCGTGGTATATACCGACCACAAGAGTCTACAACATATCTTTAACCAGAAGGAACTGAACATGAGACATCGCCGATGCTTAGAGTTGCTCAGCGACTATGATTGTGAGATCCGTTACCACCCAGGCAAGGCAAATGTAGTTGCCGACGCCCTCAGCAAAAAAGAGAGGATCAAATCCCTCAGAGTCAGATTGTTAGGGATGACGATCAGTTCGCCGCTTCCAGCAAAAATTCTTGAGGCTCAGGGTGAAAACCGACCACGTGAGAAAATTTACGGAATGCCAAAGAGTGAGAATGGCTTCGTAAGAAGATCTGATGGAGTTTTGTGTTATGGGGACAGGTGTTGGATCCCGTTATATGGAGGAATTCGTGATTTGATCATGCACGAATCCCACAAATCCATGTACTCCATTCACCCAGGATCCGACAAGATATATTTAGATCTGAAGAAGTTGTATTGGTGGCCAAACATGAAGGCCGATATAGCTGAGTACGTCAGTAAGTGTTTAACGTGCTTGAAGGTCAAGGCTGAACACCAGAGACCATCCGGTCTGCTTGTTCAACCAGAGATCCCAGAATGGAAATAGGAGAATATCACTATGGATTTTATCACCAAGTTGCCTAAGACGTCGAGCGGTTATGATACGATTTGGGTAATCGTTGACCGTCTCACTAAATCAGCACATTTCTTTCCTATAAAGGAAAATGACAGCATGGATAAACTCGCGCGACTGTATGTGAAGGAAACTGTCGCAAGGCATGGTGTGCCTGTTTCTATAATCTCTGATCGAGACAATCGATTCACGTCTAATTTTTGGAGGTCTCTTCGGGACGCATTGGGAACCGACCTTAACATGAGTACAGCTTATCATCCTCAGACTGATAGTCAGAGTGAGAGGACCATTCAGACATTAGAGGATATGCTGAGAGCCTGTGTGATTGACTTCGGGAACGGCTGGGATAGGCATTTGCCTTTAGCCGAGTTTTCCTATAACAACAGCTATCACACCAACATTAAGGTTGCACCGTATGAGGCACTTTATGGTCAAAAGTGCAGATCGCCAATTTGTTGGGCTGAAGTCAGAGAAAGCCAACTTACTGGACCAGACCTAGTCCACGAGACTACAGAGAAGATCGGGCAGATCAAGAGCCGAATGCAAGCGGCTCGTGACTGCCAAAAAAGCTATGCCGACAAGAGGCGAAAACCCCTTGAGTTCCAAGTTGGTGACAAAGTAATGTTAAAGGTCTCGCCATGGAAAGGCGTGATAAGATTTGGCAAGCGTGGTAAGCTGAACCCTCGCTATATTAGACCTTTTGAAATCCTCGCCAGGATCGGGCCGGTAGCCTACCGACTCGAACTGCTAGCTGAGCTCAGCACTGTGCATGACGTTTTTTATGTCAGCAACTTAAAAAAGTGCTTATCGGATGATAACGCCGTCATTCCTTTGGATGAGATTCAGCTTGACGAGAAACTAAATTTCATCGAAGAGCCGATTGAAATCATGGACCGGGAAGTTAAACGGCTAAAGCAGAGTCGTATCCCAATTGTGAAGGTCCGTTGGAACTCTCGCAGAGGCCCCGTGTATACCTGGGAGCGAGAGGATGAGATCAAACGAAAATATCCTCATCTCTTTTCGAACCCAACGAGTAACGTAAATTGAAATCCGGGACGGATTTCCCGATTAGCTGGGGAGACTGTGACAAATGGTAATTTTCACGTTGTTAATTAATATTAAATGAGTATTTATTATTTTTAAGCTGAGCATTTCTATGCGCATTTGCATGTTTCTGAGTATTTTTGAGCTTTTTTGGGAGCTGTCCCGCATACTGTAGCTTACAGTCACTGCAGAAAAAGTTTATTTTTTTCAGTAAGCATAAATTATCCTATTTCTGATAGTTACTGACAAGTTTCATAATTAACTGAGAGCTTTCTCATATTTTACTGAAAAACAACCGCACGCGCGTACCGACAACACAGTACACATGGTAGCAGTCAAATAAATATATTTTTGAGTCAGTAATAATATTTTATTACATTTCTGACAAAAACGTGGATAAAAACTTTATTTTACGTGTATGTGTCCAAAAATGTCAAACCGGGACTTTACGATCACGTTTAAGCTCAAACCGACACACGATACACCAACGAGAGGTAAAAATAATTTTCTCCCTCCCCTAATACAACCATATCCGACTTAGTATGATACTCCCCCACTAGATGCCAAAAATTCACCACTAACTCTTAAAATCCTTATAAATATTAACCCTTATTACACAAAAAGCTATCAAAATAAAACTTACTTATCCATTTAACCTCACCAACAATTCCTTGATCATTTTCTTCATCTCTAACTCACGGCTCAACTAAAATCTCCAAGATCCACACATTTTCTTTGAAGTTCAAATAGATTTGAGTTTATATTCAAGAGTTTCAGGTTATTTGGAACGTGGTTTGGGTAAATTTGGTGAAGTTTGGGTTGTTCTTGGTCTCATCTACCTCACGTTAACACTAAAGCCTTGTAAGGAATCATCATAACATTTCAAATCTTGTTAAATTCATGCACATTTGATGTCTAATGATGTTATAAATTGTTAAATGTATACACTTTGTTAAAATGGAAAAAACTAGGGCTTGTATATATTGAATAGTGCTCGACATATATAAGGTTTTTGAACAAATTATAGTATTTCTTGCTTGTGTGGTAAATCTTGTTGCATATAGTGTTAGTTTGATGATACAAACATGATTAATGTTAATTACGCGAGATTAAGCAATATATACACGTTGGTGGCTATATATGTAAATCGGCTAAATAAAAATTACAAGACTATTGGGGTTTTGAAAAACATAAAATTTTGGCTCAAGTGGTGAAATGGTGGAATTAATGCTTAAAAGCTTATTTTGAATAGCTTAATGAATAAGCCATAACTAATTGAGATTAGCTTATAAAAATGTGAAAATGGGTCAAATTATGTAACATGGGTCGAACATAATATAATTTAGTCATGTTTGACTTTTTAACTTAATAGCTTATTTATAAGAGCTTAATGAATATAAATAAAGTACGTTACATAACTAATATTCTCTAAAAAGGAAAAATGGGCTAAATATAATTTTGGGCTAAAAATGCCATATGTGGGCTGTTGGGCCGAGCCCAACATGATAGTGACCACCTTTGACTTTTTGACCAAACGGATTAACGAACGTGTTAAATGATTTTTAGAAACGTGTCGATATATATAATTTAACTAAAAAGGGCTTTGGGCTAAAACCAATAAATATGAACTATTGGGCTTACTTAACAAATTTCGGCCCAATAGATATGTCGGATGACAAAAATGACTTTTAAAATATTTTCCGACTCGCTATGGATATTATTACTTAACAATACGATATATATAACAAAAAAAATTATTTTGGACTTGTTTTGAGACGCGTTAGTCTCCAAAAGGGTGAAAAATGACATTTTGACCGAATCCTTATAAATATGGACTTTTGTTGACTTTTTAACTAAATATTGACTTTGTGTCGAAATCTAGTGTTAATAATTAAACGTGACGATAACGATAATTATAACGATAAAAATACTTAAAACGACTAATATATATATCTCGAACACATTTTGCACATATAGATAACAAGACGAGTATTTGAGAAATTGCATCACATGAGAAAAATGGAAACGTTGTATAAACGAATGGGTCATGCCCAAATTTTCTAAAATTCTAACACTTAGAGTATTTTAATAAAAATACTTGACTTATGTAAATTTTTCTTAAATGCTTAACAATATTTCTAAATTTCTTATAATTAAAATTGTATTATAAATAATAAATAATATTTATAATATAATATTCCTCCACTAACACTATTATTCTATTAGTTCCTCAAAAACCTATTTAATTAATTATAATCCTTAATTAATTAAATATTTAATTATTCAACTTAACCAAATCTCGAAACGAGTCGAGCCTTGTCGAGCTCGAGCCTGAAAATCAACTCTTTTACTTATCGAGCCCGAGCTCGAGCTTCGCTTGTGAAGATCGAGTAGGCTCGTCGAGCCTTAATCATAAGCCAATCTGGATCAAGCCCAATTCAGCCCAATGCTCAAGACATCAAGCCCAATCCATTGATAATTGATAACCTGTATATATCACTAACCCTAAACACACCTAGCATAAACATATCCGCCCCCTTTTACACATACACGCTTCCCCCAAAAAAATTAGATCTGGGAAAGAATAAAACATATCCGCCCCCTTTTACAAATCAACACAACATAACCACAACAACAATCTCCACCGAACCTTCACCTTGTTGTAATTGAGTTTTCTGCTCTATCCAAATCAAGAAAGCATTTTTCGGCTTCAAGATCCTATGGGTCTCGGGTAAGGTTTTTATGGAATTGATTTTGTGTTTAGTTGAAACGAACTGAAGAAAGAAACTAACAAACTTGTTAGATTTCATTTTCTTTTTGATTCGGATATTGAATGAATGAGGTTTTGCTTCAACAAAGATAGATCGATGATTGTATGGTTTCATTTCGATTTGCGAAAATCTTGAAAGGTTCTGAAAATCTCATACGAGATACGAAATAAACCAAACTGAGATCTTCATTAGTAATTTATTTTTCAGTCATTGTTTAGATCTAAGATAATGGATTGTGAGTTGGGAAATGATGTAAGATTTGTGGCAGTGTCTAGTGTAAGGTTGGGTTTAAACTTTGTTGCTCAAGATTTGTGATGTTTATATGCTCAAGCTTTGAATATCTATGAACGTTTTGTATAGCTTGAACGGAACTGAGATCTGAAGTCAATTGGTATTTTTGTTTGTCATTTCGTTTTGAGCAAATCTTGGTTTTTTTTTTCTTTTCTTTTTTTTTTTTTTTTTTTTTTCTGTTTATGAACGAACGAAAAGAAAAAAAAAAAAAACATTTGTTGTTGATGGGAGTAGGTTAGTTGTATTAGGAAGATGATATGTTAGTACTTTTTTATTTACTCGAGCCTTATCGAGCCGAGCTCGAGCTTTGTGAAACCTTATTGAGCCGAGCTCGAGCACAAAAATAAAGGCTCGGATCGAGCCGAGCTCGAGCTCGAGCTTGTTAAAAAACTAACGAGCCGAGCTCAAGTATAGTAAAGCTCGGGCTCGGCTCGGCTCGTTTGCAACCCTAGTCACGCGTAAACTTTTCAAATAAAGTAAAGACATAAGAGACACGAACATTTCGCTAAGACTTACCGTACTGATTTAGGTTGCGTGTTGGCGCGGTTGCACTATTTTGTTGATTAGCAGATTGCTGTTGTATTTAAGGTGAGTTTATAGCCCCATATTTTTTTGATACGAATTGTTTTATAAGCTTTGGGGTGAGAAACATGCAAAACTGTTTTCATGGACCAAAAATGGATTTTGTTTTTATACACACTTGTATGCAGAAACCTAAGTTTTTCTGAATCCCATTGCGCCCACTATCATCAACCGTTAATTCCTGTCTAGGAAGCCGTTTGATATAAATAGATCTATTGGGGATGACACCCCCGTTCGGTTGGCTCGGCATAGTCAAGGCGAACGTATACCATATGAAAATAGGCCGAGTGTCTGGGGATTAACACTCGCGGGCACCCCTTTTCTAGCTAATGCCAGCTTGGCATGCTGCGATGTCATAGTTCGGTTAGATGAGGCTTAGTGTTTGCATAGCAGGATAGTGTGTTATTGCTGAATTGTTGCTGAATATTGCTATGGTCCATATGTGGTATTTACTTTAAACATGTGAACTCACCAGCATTAGCTGACTTTTAGCATGTTTTTCTCAGGAAACTGAGGTGTGTTTACTGAAGGCAGGGCATGGCGATGGTCATAATAATTGTTGGAAATGTTTTTAGTATTGCGTTAACTCTGAAATTTGGACCGCTTTGTTTAATGGGCTATATTTTCATTTGAAACGGATTTTATGTAAGACAACATGACTTTGAACATGTAATGTATTTTATAACGGATTTTTAATCCGTTCTCTATATCTTGTGTTGTGATTATCGATTTAGTAGAACCCAAAGTGTATGCTACTGCAATATTATGATTTTGGGGGTGTTACAGATTATCCCTGTTTTTCATTTACGAATCTTTCTGAACTTATTTGACTCTAAAACGTGAAGTTATCTCGCAAAACGTGGAATTTGTACACAACGCGTACTGGCACAACCGACGATTTGATTTGATTATTTTATTATTTATGAGAAATGAGGCGTATGAATAGTCGTTTTTACACTACAAAAAAACAGGCTTTCAGAGACTGAAAAATCAGTCTCCGATACACCATGATCAGTTACGAATGGTCTATCAAGGACTGATTTTGCTAGTCACTAATCAGTTACAGAAGCTTAGTTACGGAAAGTGACATTATCGACTGAAATTCAGTCCTTGTTGTATCGAACCAACGGGGACCAGAGATCAGTCTCCAAAATAAAAAAGTCAGTCCTTATTTCTATGGGTTGGTATCATGTTATTTCAGTCCCCAATGCATATTATCGGCGACTGAAAAGTCAGTCGCCAATACTATGTTAGATCAGTTACTAACACATGGATTTAGGAACTGAAAATTAGTCCATAAACATTGTTTATAGTCCCTAAATCGTCACCAAACCAGTCTCTAATAAACGGCTTTAAAAACTGATAATTAGTCACAAAAACTAAACGTTTTCAGTCCATAAATTGCTTCTATTAAAGACTAAAATTTAGTCTCGAATCAGTATCTGATAAACGGATTTAAGGATTGATTATGAGTCGCAAAAAATAGATGAATTAGTCCTTAATTTGTTTTTCTAGTGACTGAAAATTAGTTTCAAAATATATGTTAATCGATACAAAATAACATTCAAATCAGTCTCCAATATGATGGCGCCGTTCCATTATATTTCTATTATAAACTAAAAGTTAGTGGCAAATACAATTTAATTCAGTCCCAATTCACAATGCATACATGACCCCTTACAATAGTATATAAAACTCCAAACCATAAACAATAATAATAGCAACATTTCTTTAAAGCATAATAATCACCAATTCAAATAAAAAGAGTTTACAATTCAATATGTTTAAAAATAAAACCAAATTCAATAGAAATAAATTTGAACGTCCTATATATCACTATCGATGAATGGATCATCGTTACCATCACCTTGAGTAGTATTTGGTGAGTCTATTGTGCTCTCGAAGTCCGGAAATTTTTGGCTCAAGAATTTTGCCAGTTTCTCATAATTACGTTTATACGGTTCAAGTTCACTAACCTTTGCTCTCAATTCATTAATCTCAGTCGAGTTTTGTTTAGGTGTTGAGTCAGCTTGTTGAGATGATTAAGCTGCTTCTTTCATCCAATAATCTTTTTTCCTCATCACTAGCCCAACGCCCACCTCCCATGCTGACTGTGTTGTCTTCTTTCGGCCACAAACATTACAAATTAAACATAAAACTAGATAAATGAAGATCCACACCTGCGTTTGAAAGGAACCAACTGCTGGCCTTGAACCATTAGCTTTAGGGGGTTCTGAGGAGAAACACTATCTCCCAATATATCCCTAACAGGTTGAACTGTAGGTGGACCTGACATATCTGGATTACTTTGGCGATCAGGAGATCTACCTTCAACTTTAGAACCACCATCATCAGATCTTTTTCCATTTCCATGTCTATCTTCTCGTCGCCAGTCATTAACAACATCTGTACGGGCTGGGCTTTTTTTGAAATCTTGGTCATACCCTGGACTCCGTCTTTCATCATAACTATTTCTGGAACTTCCACCAGGACTAGGTCTATCACTGTAACGTCGTTCATTCTCGTATGGTGGGCTTCTAGAACCTTCTATTTCACCCTGTTTAAGGTGGAATTGCATTCCAATTTAGGAAACAGTACATGATGCAGAACAATTAGAACTTTAAACAAGAAAGAAAAGGTAAACAATATATGTAGTTCGATAAATACTAAAGATGGGTTTACTGATGATTGGGTCAACTCAGGTTATGTTTTACGTCAGATGGTTCAAGCGAGTGAAACCAAAACACTAGCTAAAAAGAGTTGAATAGGCTAAAATCCGCACATACTGTGTTTTTAATGCTCAGAATTCTAAATTGTTTGTAATCATATATGGCACACTAATTATTAATAAAAAAATAACAAATTTCGCAAGAAATGTTTTGGGGCAACCTGGACTGGCCCTCTAAAATATAAACTGTTTTTACACATTACCAGACCAGCAACCCACCCATTTTTTCACCAATAATAACTAGAGGTCCTCAAAGCATATCATAGGCATGCCTATTATTACTACTATATATTCATAAGGCATGTTTTAAGGGTTGCGTTGTTTAAATAGTTAAAAGGCATACCGTTTTTGCTCTTGGAGGTTTGTCAAAGCTTCTCTCACTAGAGTATCACCTATCAACATAGACATGCTTGATGAAGTCCCGAAGTCTCTCTACATTACTGGAAGCATGAAAAACTCAGAATTTGCAGTTTTTATCGATAAGCAAAACATTGCATGAGATTCATGACCACAGAACTGCTGTCAGGGAAGGATTGGCGTTGTGCATCGCATTCTTTAAAGGGATTTTCTAACATGTTCCCTTAACATGTGCCCTAAGGGCACATGTAAGCACACCAAAAAGGACGGCGGGTCCCATGAAAAAGGACATCCGGACCCACAAAAATGTACACTTCTCAAATAAAAGATGTGGGTCCGGACGTCCTTTTTCATGGGACCCGCTGTCCTTTTGGTGTGCTTACATGTGCCCTTAGGGCACATGTTGGAAAACCCCTTCTTTAAAATATATTTCCTTAGCACTCTATTGTTGCAATTCAAAGGGGTCAAAATTGGATAATTAGTGTAGATTAAAGCTAAAAGCAAATAAGTGATTCATTACCGCATTTCCACCTCCTTGAAGGGCACTAACTTCTTGAGAAGTAAACTTTGCCATCGACACAGATTTTACCCGATGAGTGAATTCGCGGCTGTAGAAATCAAAAATAAATTTAAGAAACAAGCATGAATTGAGTATGGAGTCGGTTTAGATAACTTTCCTAACTGGATACATATCTTCCAAAGAAGGCAGTTCATTTCAATCATAGGAAGGTGGCACTTACTGTATGCCAAAGAAATATAGTGTTTAAAACAAGTGAAGGGTTGACATATCATGAATGAGACGACCCAATTCAAAAGATTTTAGACGGTACTTTAGTAACCTCCAGGCCAATTGGCAATAGAAGTTATAATTAAACACTAGCTCACCCGCTATAGTAATCCCTTGGCAAATAGACGTCCTTTAGAGGACCAAATTGTCCAAAGGGCCTCCGAAGATCTTCTGGCCACACGATAAAAACATTTTATATTAGTTATCTAATTTTGAAACCTTGTAAGAAACGCAGATCCTCCTACAATGTATAAAATTAACAAACTAAAAGCATAGGGCACAAGACAGCGGAGATAAGTATAGCCACAACTACCACGTACACTCACTATCCTACATGGCTGCACAATAAAGAGTCAACTAAGAAAACTAAAAATAAGTTGGTAACTACATACCGATAGTCGTGGCGAAGATTACGAACAAGGAGACTTGTTGGAAGATCTCTTCCACGACTACCACCACCATAGCCGCCACCACCATAGCGACCACCCCTGGGACTAGTTCTCCTCCTTCTCCCATAACCACCCCTAGGCGGTGGTGAAGGTTTATAGCTCCTTCTACCCATTCTCAAGCTCTGCACATGTAAATACTAAAGAGTATAAGAAAACATATATCAACAACGAAAAGCATTCCCCCAGCTATAGTAAAGCTGCAGAAACACGGACAAAATAAAAAAACAAAAATAAACCTCTACCAAACACGCTTATAGATCAATAAAAAAACCAATCTCTACCAAGAACTTCACACATAGCTCAATATACAAAACCCATGTCTACAAGCTACACGTAACTGTAAAAATATCCACGGCAATCTCGTTTAAATTATGCCTTATCAAACTTTATTAAAACAAGATCTAAAAAAATTCTATAAATAGATACATGTTCTTGGAAATTAAGCATTTAACAAGAATATATACACGAGAATACCTTGTGGTGAGCATCAATTGTATCAAAAATCATGTTTCAAACTCATATAGATTCGGGTTTACATGAACCCTAATTCTTAAAAATCATCCAATCACGAAATTGACACATAAAGACCTCAAATTGATGATTAAATTAAATATATAACACGTTACAATACCTTATTTATGGATATATGACATAAAATCGGGATTGATGATTATGAATCGCCATGGTCTGGTGGTTGACTGGTGAGGATGTGATTAACGACTTTGGGTGGTGACTAGCAATGATCGATAACGGAGACGGCCAAGCGAATTTGGTTTGTTTGAAGACCAAAAGAGTGAACGTGAGAGGAAATGAAGATGATAAGTTTGTGGATGTGAGATGTGAGGTATGCAGTAACAAGAATCACATAACTAGTATTATACACGTATGCAGCACACAGAATGCACGACGTTAAATACAGGAGAAAAGCAGAGAACTTACATTGTCAGTCTTATTACTACGCCTTTGGTCCTCATGTTTTGTTTTGGTCTCAAGTGCATCAGTGGAATCAGGCTACTTGACAAACAGAAAACAATAAGAACAACCAACAAACAAATACATTACGAATGACAAACAATGATATGGCTAATCACACAAACACACATGTCCGTAAGAAGAAAAGTAATCAAAGATTACCTTACTAGCGGCAAACGACTGAACAATATCAACAGCAACTTCAGAGCTGCTCACAGTCTCCATGTGTTGCACAAAAAAAATTTTACTTTTCAATTCCTCAACTGCAATATATCAAACTTATTCATCATAACCATTTCATATAATCATTATTTTACCTACACACACTTCATAATCACAATCCACTAGTGACATATAAGCATTTATCTCATAAAGTCACAATCGTTTTATCATCTAAAAGAGTGTTTAGGATTGCTTAGTTTTTATACTTAGCAGATAAGCAATTTAGAGAGGTTGGATCAAACAAACTGCTTCTGCTTATTTTGGGGCAAAATAAGCAATTTCAATAACCAGGCTTGTCGTTAGAAAAAAAGCATCATTGTTATTACACTCTTCTCACTCATTGCACATATTTCTGAGCACACCTGCACACATATACTTGCCATAGGTCTCCTTGGAAGCAGTCTCACTATTTCCGGGCTTATCCCGAGGTAGGGGTATGACCTGTCTACATTCCACCTCCCCCATACCCTGCTCCGGCGGGATTGGGTATGTTGTTGTCGTTAGAATAAAGCAGGTTGGGACCTACATATTTGTAGGTGCTTATTTACGAAAAAACTAGAATTCCCTCATATCTAACCTAAAACCCGCAATTAAAAGAATACAATCGACACTTTCAAACAAATTATTCTTTTAAGAGCATAAGCAAATCCAAACACCAACTCGTGAAGTCCTTATTTCTAAGCTTGATAAAATAAAATATATATATATATAATACCTTTGGAGGCTGAATCATTAATAGAGAGTTTATGAAAATCAAGCAATGGACGCTTCACTGGTCGTTCATTTACTTCAAGCCTTAATTAACACAAAGATATTTATCAGAAATAGTTGTAAAATAATTAATCAAAAGTGTGAAATAAAGGAGTTACAAAAAGCTTCGAGTGGAGACTGGTAGCTTTTGCGTTTGACTCTAACGATCACTGGCTTATCGTTGTTTGGTAGGGCGGCTGATGGTGATGATGTGGCTGGTTCTACAGCCATTTTGAAAGTTTATGGTGAGGGTTGGAAAGGTTTTGGGGGAAGAGGGATTTTAGTTGGATGCTTGGATGGAGGGATAATTTGAGTTTTGGGGAAAAATTAGAGCGGGACAACTGAAAGGGAAATTTATTTTCTACTGAGGTATTATAGAATCTAATTCATATATTTATAAACCAACTAATTTTAGAACTTATAAATGCACGGGGTTTAGCCAGATATTATAATATATGATAATTTTTTAATAATTTTATTTTGAAGTTAAATAGGGGTGTGAGAACCCGTAAAGGCAATATGATGGTCCACGTGGTGTGTAAAGTAGAGTGCGTTGATTCGCTACATGCCTATATGTAACTTTCTTGTTATTATCTTGAATGGAAGTGGTGTGTATAGTATAGTGGATTGACGATTGCTATAGGCACCACGACTTATTATATATGGTAAGAACGTAATAATTTTTTAATAATTTTAGTTCGTTTTTTTACGTTTACGTCCATTTTTATAGGTTTTCGTCCGTTTTTTACGATTTCGTCCATTTTAATACGTTTTCGTCTGATTTTAAATGTTTTTATCCGTTTTTATAAGTTTTCGTCCATTTTTAAACGTTTTAGTCTGTTTTAATCTATTTTTATACATTTTAGTCTTAGCTATGATGTCCATGTATTAGGGACTGAGTTGTGATCCAAATGCAGTCACTAACAAATTTCCCTCAAAACTTTTTTTATTGCGCAAACATATTTGTAACTGAATTTTAGTCTTAGGTGTGATGTCCATGTAATAGGGACGCAGTTGTGACTGAAATTCAGTCACTAAAAAATTTCCCTCCAAACCTTTTTATTGTGTAGACATATTTGTAACTGAAACTTAGTCTTAGCTATGATCTCCATGTATTAGGGACCGAACTGTGAATATAATTCAGTCACACTAACAAATTTTCCGCCAAAATTTTTTATTGCGCAAATATATTTGTAACTGAAATTTAGTCTTAGATATGATGTAAATGTACTAGGGACTGAATTGTCACCCTTATTCAGTCACTAACAAATTTGCCTCCAAATTTTTTTCCCGTACAGGCATATTAGTAATTGAAATTTAGTCTCAGATACGGGGTCACTGAATCGAGGACTGATTTTTAGTCGCCGCAATCAGTCAATAAAAGGCCAGTCTTTAAAAGTATCAGTAACTGATGTTTCAGTTACCGATGCTATGTATCAGCGACAGATATATCAGTCCCTAGAAATTCAGTCTCTGAAAGCCTGTTTTTTTGTAGTGTTATCGGAAATATTATTCTGAGCGCGATGGTGTAATTCCCGTGTTTTGAATCAACTGTTTAATATAAACTTCTCAAAAGGCAACAAACAACATCTTACGCAATCTTGATAACACATTGATATAAATTCAACAATCTGCACATATTCAACCATCTGCACCAACATTACGTACAAAACACGTAGATATTAACCAAAACACAGCCGGTGCATCGCACGGGTTCGTAAAGCCTCATCCCGTGATAACAAACACAAATTACAGACTTATTGAACAATAAATAAATAAATAAATAAATAAACAACCTAATACATTACATATATCTGATTATATAAAACTTATATTACAAACATTGACGCAACCTTGATAAAAAATATATAAACATCTGCACAAACATTACGTACAAAACACGTAGATATTCAACCAAAAGCATAGTCGGTGCATCGCACGAGTTCGTAAGGCCTCGTTACATGTCTTTTTAGGTCTAATAACTAGGCTCCTTAATCACTTTTCATGAATTAATATGGTTTTCTCCATTTATTACAACATGCTATCTTGACCAACTCATCTACAAACTACTATTGTAACATGTTCATCTCTATTTAGACCACTCCCATCGATCTCGTCAAACTCACGTTAAAGGACGAATTTTGCAATGTTAACGCACGTTAAGGGGCGTTACTTGATGTGTGTGACGGGCGTTAACGCTGCGTTAGGGGCTGCGTTAACACCCTAACGCAGCGTTAAGGGTGAGTTTTGCCACAAAAAAAAAAAAAAAAATATTACACCTTTGCCCCCTAGATTCTAACCGTTGCATTTTGAATAATTTGCATTTTCGCCCCTATAATTTCTAGCCGTTAGTTTTGGAGCGGGCCATGTAAAAAAAAAAAAAAAAAAATTCAAAACCATTTTCAATCCCCTATAAATAACCATTTCATACCATATTTTGTTTTCACACTTCCACAACTCAATACACTACATATTTACACTATCTTTTCAACCTTCAACCTAAAAAAAATGTCTCGATTCAACCTAAACGATGATGGGAACGAATCGTTCTTAGATCTCTTAAGCTCCGGGGTTAACCCCAATGTCGGCTCATCTTCTAACCCGAACGTCGGCTCATCTTCAATCCCGAACCCACTTGGATTGTCGGACGAAGAAATGTACCAACAACATCAACGAATGCTCTATTTGGAACAACAATCTAACCTAAACACCCAAAATTTCTCCAATCTCAACTTCACCCAACATTCACAACAATCTCAAACCGCAACCAATGAAGTTCCCGACACTCCAACGTCTCCTCCAAAGAAAAACAAGTCCTCGCGTGTCAAACGCAAAGCTAGAAAACCAAAAAACCCCGAACCTTTGGAGGATGATGATGAAGAACCCGTTGCCAACAAGTGCAAACGTTGGAATGGACAAGAGGAAAAAGTGTTTGCTCAGTGTTATGTTGCAGCGTCGAAAGACCCACATGTGGGGAAAAATCAAAGCAGGGATACGTTTTGGCAACGAGTGCAGAGTGAGTTTAACCGAGTCAATTACCAACCAAGGAACAAGGATATGCTCCAAAGTAAGTGGAGAACTTTGAACCGTGACTGTTCAAAGTTCAACGCGTACTACAAACGTTCCCAACGCCAAGAAAGAAGTGGCGAAAGTGAACTTGATATCCTGAAACGTGCCCGAGAAATGTACCGGGACGAGCACAAAACCGCTCCTTTTAGCAACGAGGAGGCTTGGGAGGTTTTACGTGGTCATGTGAAGTGGGACACGCCGGAGCCAGTTGATTTAACCGGCGATGAACCACCAAGCCAAACAAATGAGACGTTGTTTGGTCAAAATGAAATACCAAGGCCAATGGGGAGGCGTGCTGCAAAGAAAGCTCGATTCGAGAGCACGGGAGGAACGAGCACGAGAGCGAGTACGGGAGGAAGTATGTCGTCAGTGCAATTCGTGGAGAGTATGACAGTCCAGTATCGTCACAAACGGGAATTGGCCGAAGCCGCGTATCGGGCAACAAAAGAAAAAGAGGAGGCGATAACAAGGCTGGAGGAAATAAAGTTTTTGAAGGAGAAGACCGACGGGCAGCCTCCAGATGTGGTGTGGTATATCGACCAAGAAAAAGCTCGCATCGTGGCAAAATACAAGCTCGGGGATTATATTCCACAGTAGATTTAGGATTGTCTTTATTTTTATTATGTAATTTTTAATTTCGTCGTTATTTTTATTTATTTCTTTAATTTCGTTGTAACGGTTTTTTTTTAAGTGTGTTAATGTAATGTTATGTTTTAATAAATGTGTTGTTTTTAAAAAAAATGAAGTTATTTATAAGTTAGGGGTTGAATTTGAAAATTTATGTTTAAAGTTGAGTTAAGGTGCAATGTTGCAAAAATCGTGAATCGGTAGCCGGGCGGTCGACCACTGTTGGGAATTAAATATTCAAGATGTTTAATATCGGATTCTACTCTAAGTATAATTCTGCTGATAGTGCAAAATGGTTTCTGCTGATGATGTTGATTCTGCTGATAGAGCATTTCACTCTGCTGATAGGCTTAACAACTCTGCTGATGGATTCTGCTGATAGCGAAAGATTGTTCCTGCTGATAGTGAACAACTCTGCTGATGGAAGGATAAGATCGAAAAGATATTTATTGTATTTTGGTCAACAATATACGGTAGATAATATCTTACTCCATGTGCTTAGTTAACAAGTTGTATACATAGATACATGTTGTATCTGATGTACTGACACTCAATAGGATAAGTTAACCAAGTAAGTCGGTCAAGACTTTAAGCAATTTGTAAAGATCTTTTGACTATAAAAGAGATCTTAGACTAGTGATATTAAGTGTGTAAGTGTATGAAAAACATAGAAGTGTTAAGAGTTAGTCCATGCATACGTTAGAACATGCATAACTGTTAGAACAAACACAAATATATCACAAGTGATAGAAACATAAGATTCAAGGTTGTAACCCTAGTGATATTTCAAGGTCACTCGTATTATTATCTTTAATAATATTGAATCGTTTGGTGATAATCTTTATGTGTTCATTGCTAACTAACAAACATAACAATTCCATTTCCATAACATACACAACCTTCTAAGTTTGGTTGAGTGAATTCCGCGCACTTAATCATTTTAACACAACATATCATACACACAAAGTTAGAAGGTTTAACCACCTTAATCGTGTGTCAAGGATCCTAGCAAGTGGTATCAGAGCTCAGGTTGATATTGTTGTTTTTAGAAGAAACAAGAAATGGATGTACAAGATGTTCAAACAAATGTTGCTGCAAAGTTGCCCATGATCAAACCCAATGAGTTTGAGTTATGGAGGATGAGAGTTGAGCAATATTTCATGGTTCAAGATTATGCTCTTTGGGACATAATTCAGTATGGTGATTCCTTCACTTTAGGCTATTCAGATGTTCTTGTTGAAGGGAAGACAGTTAGAAAAAGAAATACTGGACCAGTCTCCAATGATGAAAAGATACAGAAGAGAAATGATCAGAAAGCACGAAACCTGTTGCTTATGACCATTCCTGGTGAGCAAATGCTATCTTTTAACAAATATCTTGATGCAAAAACTCTTTTTGAAGAGATTTGTGCATGGTTTGGTGGTAATGAAACTACCAAAAAGACACAGAAGACTTTACTAAAGCACCAATTTGAAAACTTTACTGCTTTTAGTAATGAGTCTCTTGATAAGCTATTTTCAAGACTACACAAGCTTGTTAGTCAATTAGCTGTGTTGGGTGTTGAGACTGAGAAGGAAGATCTCAACATGAAGTTCTTGAAAAGTCTACCTTGTGATTTTCATACTCATGTTATTGTCTGGATGAACAAACCAGAAATTGAAACTATGAAGCTTAATGATTTGTACAACAACTTTAAAATTGTTGAACAAAGTCTAAAGAGAGGTGGAAATTATAGTACTAGTTCTAGGAATGCTGCACTCTTATCAGTTCCTAGTGTTAGTCATACAGAGGAGGTAGATGAAGTTGAAAGTGTTTCTAATGTTACTTATAGTGGTCCTTCTACTAGTGTACAAAAGGATATTGCTGGACTTGGTGATCCAACATTTTATGCCTTTATAACCAGTCAAGCTAGTGGTTCTCCTTTAAATCATGAAGACCTTGAGCAGGTTGATGGTGATGATTTGGAAGAGATGGATATTAAGTGGCAAGTTGCTTTACTTAGCATGAGGGCTAAGAAGTTTTGGCAGAAAACTGGAAAGCAAATTACCATAAATGGTAATGATACTGCTGGGTTCGATAAGAAGAAAGTGGAATGTTTTAACTGTCATAGGTTGGGACATTTTGCTAAAGAATGTAAAAGCCCAAGGAAGCAGGATAATAGGAACACTTGGTATAAACAAGAGAGGAATAAGGAAGTACTGGTGGAAGAGCCGAAGGCTATGCTGGCTATTGATGGAATTGGATATGATTGGAGCTCTATGGCTACTGAAGAAGATGCACCACCAAATGCTGCTCTTATGGCCACTGAATTTGCTCTAATGGCTTCTTCTGATTCAGAGGTAGATACTATTCCTACTTGTACTAATTCATGTCCTAATCTTAAAAATTATGAAGACATTAAAAAGAGATTTGATGCTTTTAGAGAAGAGTTAATTGATGCCCTTCATAATTTAGCTAATCACAAGAGGTGTGTAGGAGTTCTAGAAAAACAGATTCTTCATTATAAAAAGAATGAATCTACGTTTACTGATGACTTAAATGCTTTAAAAAGAGGAATAGCATTTAGAGATGAACTACTTAATGATCAAAGTAGACAGTTATCTGAAGTCAAAACTGAAAAAGAAAATGTTAAGGTAACTATAGATACTCTAGCACATGCCTCAGAAGGAATGAATAAGATTTGAGAAGCTCAGGTAATTGATAAAGCTAATTCAGGTGTAGGTTACAAAACTGTTCCTCCACCATATAGAGGTGTTCCTTCACCTCCAGGTGTTGACCTAGCACATACAGGTTTAGCTGAGTTTCAAGAACCAATCATGGAATATGGTTCTAAGACTAGTAAGAGTCTTAAGGTAGCAAAGATAAGTAAAAGTTTAGATAAAACTTTACATTATCAGGACAAGGTGTCCTTTGCTAAGAAAGGAGATGCTATAGTTGTTGAAGATTGTACAACTAATAGTGATGATGAAATAGAACAGGTTATGTCTAAACCTGAAGTGGTTAAGAAAGTAGGAACAAAGGTTCCTAAGATAGTCAAACACAATACTGATAAGCCTAAATCAAACATTAAGCATGGTAGGCAACCAGTTAGATATTGTGAACAATACAGAACCACCAACAAGCCCAGAGGTAACCAAAGGAATTGGAACAACCTCAAGTCTAACCAATTAGGTGATGACTTTGCTTTTTATAATAAAGCTTGTTACACATGTGGTAGTTTTGACCATCTTGCAGCTTTCTGCAACCAATGGGTATCTGGGTATGAAATCCATAGAGTGAATCTCAAAAGGCAAACTCCTAAATCTCTCTTTCACTCTAGTTCTAAGAAATCAAACCCCAGAGTAGTAAAAAACAAGTCTATCTCAAAATCTGATTCTGCTGATAGACCAAATGATCCTGCTGATAGCAAATTTTACTCTGCTGCTCGACCATTTATGACTATTATCCCAAAATCAACAGCTAAGGGTGCAAAAACATTTTTCAAACATGCACCTACAACTGTTCTAAGTCCCATTCAATTAAAATCAGTGGTCCATAAACAAATTTGGAGACCAAAGGGTAGAACTACAAAGTTAGCAGATTCTGCTGATAAGTGTGTGGTTCACTCTGCTGATAAAGGAAAAAGGGCAAATGCTGTTAAGGCCTCAGCATGTTGGATTCATAAATCCAATGTTGCATCAACTATTCTTAAAAGATTCAATTACATTGATGCAAGAGGCAGATCCAAGTCAGTAATGGCTTGGATCCCCAAAAGAAACTAACACTCTTATTCGTGTGCAGGGACATTCAAATGATCAGGAAGAGGATCAAGGATACTCAGATAGTGGATGTTCTAGGCACATGACAGGCAACATGTCTTATCTCTCAGATTTTGAAACTTTCAATGGAGGATATGTTACCTTTGGAGGGGGTGTTCGTGGCAAAATTTCTAGTAAAGGTACAATCAAAACAGGAAATTTAGATTTTGAAGATGTGTACTATGTAAAAGAGCTAAATTATAATCTTTTTAGTGTCTCACAAATGTGTGACAAGAAGAATAATGTTCTTTTATGTGAGACTGAATGTCTTGTGCTTTCTCCTGATTTTAAGATGCCTGATGAAAGTCAAGTACTTCTTAGAATTCCTAGAAAGGGCAATATGTACAGTGTAGACATGAAGCATATTATTCCTAAAAAGAATTTAACTTGTCTTGTTGCAAAGGCCACATTGGAAGAATCAATGAAATGGCATAGAAGGCTTGGTCATATTAACTTCAAAACCATAAATAAAATTGTTAAGAATGGTTTGGTAAGAGGTTTACCTCACAAAAGATTTGAAAATGATCAAACATGCATTGCTTGTCTAAAAGGCAAACAACACAAAGCCACTTGTAAGCCCAAGATTTTTAACTCTATCAATCATTCTTTGTTTATGCTGCATATGGACTTATTTGGACCTGTTTCAGTAATGAGCATAATGCATAAGAGATATTGTCTAGTTATTACTGATGACTATAGTAGATTTACATGGGTTTTATTTTTAGCCACTAAGGATGAGACATCCAGCATCCTTAAGGACTTCATTACACAGATAGAAAATCAAGTAAGCAAGAAAGTGAAAGTCATTAGAAGTGATAATGGGACAGAGTTTAAGAATAGAGTTATGGATGATTTCTGCAAAGAAAAAGGTATTAAGAGAGAATTTAGTGTTGCTAGAACACCACAACAGAATGGTGTAGCTGAAAGAAAGAATAGAACACTAATTGAAGCTGCTAGAACAATGTTAGCTGATTCTAAGCTACCAATAAACTTTTGGGCAGAGGCAGTCAACACTGCTTGTTATGTTCAAAATAGAGTTTTAGTTGTGCTGCCTCAAAATAAGACATCATATGAACTTTTTAATGGTAGAACTCCTGCAATAGGATTTCTTAGACCTTTTGGATGTCATGTGACAATTCTCAATACCTTAGACCATTTAGGAAAATTCGATGGTAAGGCAGATGAAGGTTTCTTTGTTGGTTATTCTCTTAATAGCAAAGCTTTTAGAGTTTACAACACAAGAAAAGAAATAGTAGAAGAAAATCTACATGTGGAGTTCTTAGAAAACAAATCCAATGTAGAAGGTCAAGGACCAAAATGGCTATTTGATCTGGAATATCTAACAAATTCAATGAATTATGTGCCTTTTGTTGCAGAAACTAATGATTTTGCAGGTTCAAATACAACAAATGAGGCAGAGTTAGAGAAAGATCAAGATTATGTGATAATGCCAATATGGTCAAGTACAATTGTGGAATCAACTTCGACAACTGATGAACCTTCTTCTAGCAAAGCTAAAGAAAGTGTTGAAGATGAAAGTAAAGAGTATGGAACTCAGGAACAACAAATTGTTTCTGCTGGTAGTATTTCTGTTGCTGCTGGTAGTATATCTGTTTCTGCTGATGACTCTGCTGATAAGCTTACTGATTCTGCTGTTCGGCCAAATGACTCTGCTGATGGCCCTTCAGAAACAAAAGAAGCAGAATTCTCAGATAATGAGGTGGATTACAACAATCTTCCATCAAATTATCAAGTTCCTACTACACCACAATCAAGAATTCACAAAGTTCATTCCCTGGAACATGTGATTGGAGATATACAGTCAGGTGTGAAGACAAGACAGCAATTGATGTCTTCAGACCAACAAGGGCTTCTTGATGCCCTTTATGCTTCAAAACAACATGAGCTTTCAAACTCTTGTTTGTTTGTATGTTTTCTCTCACAAGCTGAACCAAAGAATATTCTTACAGCCCTAGATGATTCAAGCTGGTTAGAGGCTATGCAAGAAGAGCTTCTTCAGTTCAAGATTCAAAAGGTTTGGGTGCTAGTTGATTTACCTACAGGTGTGAAGGTAATTGGCACTAGATGGGTTTTTAAGAACAAAAGGGATGAAAGGGGAATTGTGATCAAGAAAAAAGCTAGATTAGTAGCGCAAGGGTACACACAAGAAGAAGGGATAGATTATGATGAAGTTTATGCTCCAGTAGCAAGGATTGAGGCAATTAGGCTGTTTCTAGCTTATGCTTCATTTTTAGGCTTCACAGTCTACCAAATGGATGTCAAAAGTGCATTTTTATATGGTGAAATTGGAGAAGAGGTGTATGTTTCACAACCTCCAGGCTTCATTGATCCATTACATCCAAACAAAGTGTACAGAGTAGTGAAAGCTCTATATGGCCTTCATCAGGCACCAAGAGCTTGGTATGCAACACTAGCTTCCTACTTATTAGAAAATGGATTTCAAAGAGGAAAGATTGATCAGACACTGTTCATCAAACAGCACAAGAAGGATCTTCTGTTAGTGCAGGTGTATGTGGATGACATTATCTTTGGATCTACTAGGAAAGAAATGTGTTTAGAATTTGAGAAGCTTATGAAAGATAAGTTTCAGATGAGTTCTATGGGAGAACTTACATTCTTTTTGGGTTTGCAAGTTAAGCAATCATCTGAAGGCATATTTATTAGTCAAGACAAATATGTTGCAGAGATACTTAGAAAATTTCAATTTGCTGATTCAAAAATAGCAAGCACACCAATGGACTCTGAGAAGCACCTTCTGAAAGATGAAGATGGAGAGAATGTAGATGTACACAGTTACAGATCTATGATAGGCTCTTTGATGTACCTTACATCATCTAGACCTGATATCATGTTTCCTGTTTGTGTTTGTGCAAGATTTCAAGTTACTCCAAAGGTTTCTCATTTAACTGCAGTCAAGAGAATTTTTAGATATCTCAAAGGTCAACCAAGGTTGGGTATATGGTATTCTAGAGAATCTCCTTTTGACTTGGTAGCATATTCGGATAGTGATTATGCTGGTGCTAGCTTGGACAGAAAGTCAACAACTGGAGGATGTCAATTCCTTGGGTGTAGACTTGTCTCATGGCAGTGTAAGAAGCAAACAAGTGTGGCAAATTCAACAACTGAAGCTGAATACATAGCTACTGCAAGTTGCTCTAGTCAAGTTCTATGGCTTCAAAACCAACTCCTTGATTATGGGTACAATTTCTTAAACACTGTTATTCATATTGATAATAGTAGTACAATTTGTATTATTAAAAATCCAGTGCAACATTCTAAAACAAAACACATTGAAATTAGACATCACTTTATAAGAGACTGCAATGAGAAAAGATTAATTCAAGTTCTTAAAATTGCTTCAGAACATAATTTTGCAGATCTGCTAACAAAAGCTTTTGATGTTTCAAGGTTTCAGTACTTGGTAGCAAGTATTGGAATGCTTAATCTTTAAATTTTCAATATGATGTGTTTTTGTAAATAAATTTTTGTTGTTGCTGCTGATTCATAAGGTACTGCTAATGTATCATAAGGTACTGCTAAAGCACACAAGGTGCTGCTAGTACAAAATTAAAATTGTGTTATTCATATAGTTGGTCTTATGATTATACTAATGCAAGACAAGTACTTTGTACATTGTTCTTTTGGTTTTAGACTAACAATTTCAGGTATGAATTTGTAAACACAAAGGATGTTTCAAGTGAAATGGAAACAGCAGAATTGAGATATTAGCTGCTGACCATAATAGGTTTATGATGGACTGAGTTTGGGACTTTAAAGCTCCTTAGAACTTCTTTCTTGAAATCTAGTTATGATATTTCACATTGAATTGATGACTTAGTTGATCAGATAGTAACTGATACAACTCACTTTCTATCATTTTATACTTTTAAGTATAATGTGCAAGTCTGAGGACATCTGATAGAAAGAACAGCGAGCAAAAGTGAATCTAACACTTGTGTTAGAGGTAACAAATGCCACGAGCTGGAACCCTGTCAAGAAAATCTTTTGAATAGATTTATCTTTACACAGGCAGTTATTTATAACTGAAAAATATTGGTTCTCACACAACCAGAGGTTGCATTAAACCGAAATTATGATTGAGTGTCTGTTATACACTTAATCCTTTCAAAATGGTTGGAAGCAGTATGATTTTTCAATTCTAAAATCATGAACATACTGCTAAGGCAAAAGTTTCTTAAAAAGGATTTTTCAAGGGACTCACAAAAACCATCCATTGATGGACCAAGAGTCAAATGTCCAATGAATCACCTCTCATAGGAGTTAACACACCTAGAAGTGATGAGGACAGAAACTTAAACTTTTGAGGAATTGATGGCCAACATGTACAATATTGTCTGAAAACAAGTTCAAATTGATAGATCAGGTGATATGAAGAGAAGTTCTTTAGTACATAGTGAGATCTTCCAAACAAGGGGAGGATATATGAAACAAAAGTTATTTGCTTCAGGGGAGGTAACAATCTTAGGGGAGGAAATAATGGCCCAGAAAAGAAAGATAATCCAATATTTGGAAGGAGAAGACAAGAGCATACAAGATGATGAGGAGGTTGAAAATGACAAGAACATTCCAAAGGAGAAAGTTCTATCTAGATCAAACGAAGAAAAGTTTCAATTTCACTTCAAAGACATGCTGGTTAGATGATTTCACTTGTTAAAACAAGCATCCAAGATACACAGCATCATTGCCTCTTATAATTCCTCCATCCAAGGAAATTGCACCATCTTTTAGTCCAAGATAGGTTCAATATATTTTGATATTGCTAAAGTCAAAGAAGAGCAAAGTAGATGAATTACTGAGAAGATATTCAATCTTGAAGAACATAAGTGTTTGAAAGATCTTCAATCCAAGATTTAATTCAGAAGATTTAATTCAGAAACATGTTTGAAAGGATTCACATGTTTAGGGGAGGATTGTTGGGAATTAAATATTCAAGATGTTTAATATCGGATTCTACTCTAAGTATAATTCTGCTGATAGTGCAAAATGGTTTCTGCTGATGATGTTGATTCTGCTGATAGAGCATTTCACTCTGCTGATAGGCTTAACAACTCTGCTGATGGATTCTGCTGATAGCGA
Organism: Artemisia tridentata subsp. tridentata; assembly: GCA_021014915.2. Lineage (NCBI taxonomy): Eukaryota > Viridiplantae > Streptophyta > Magnoliopsida > Asterales > Asteraceae > Artemisia > Artemisia tridentata. The sequence goes on along the minus strand of CP139506.1, from coordinate 327,648,797 downwards.
AAGATTGTTCCTGCTGATAGTGAACAACTCTGCTGATGGAAGGATAAGATCGAAAAGATATTTATTGTATTTTGGTCAACAATATACGGTAGATAATATCTTACTCCATGTGCTTAGTTAACAAGTTGTATACATAGATACATGTTGTATCTGATGTACTGACACTCAATAGGATAAGTTAACCAAGTAAGTCGGTCAAGACTTTAAGCAATTTGTAAAGATCTTTTGACTATAAAAGAGATCTTAGACTAGTGATATTAAGTGTGTAAGTGTATGAAAAACATTGAAGTGTTAAGAGTTAGTCCATGCATACGTTAGAACATGCATAACTGTTAGAACAAACACAAATATATCACAAGTGATAGAAACATAAGATTCAAGGTTGTAACCCTAGTGATATTTCAAGGTCACTCGTATTATTATCTTTAATAATATTGAATCGTTTGGTGATAATCTTTATGTGTTCATTGCTAACTAACAAACATAACAATTCCATTTCCATAACATACACAACCTTCTAAGTTTGGTTGAGTGAATTCCGCGCACTTAATCATTTTAACACAACATATCATACACACAAAGTTAGAAGGTTTAACCACCTTAATCGTGTGTCAAGGATCCTAGCAACCACCCTGCAGCGAGTAATCGGCCGAGGCGGGATTAATCGGTGATTAATCGGATTGGCATTTTTTGCATGTTTTGGGTATTTCTGGAGACCAAACTAAAGATCGTAACTGATTACAAGCCTACTATATTTCCAAACTTCAATAAAAGGCTCCAATTCTGATTATGAGGCTCATTGTGCATTATAAGTGAAATAAACAATCCCTAAATTAAGTAGAATGCCTAAATTTTCATTTTTTTAAACCTGACCGATTTGGCCGATTCGGCCGATTCAGCCGATTTTTGGCCGAATCGGCCGATTTTTGGCCCATTTTTTTGCCTGACCGATTTTTTGGCCGATTTTCACTATTCTACAAGGTACTGGGCCGATTAACGATTAATCGGCCGATTCAGCCGATTTTTGCAACATTGTTAAGGTGTGTTAAAGCTGAGTTATTGATGTGTGAGTTAAAGCTGAGTTAAGTTAAAGGGTGAAAAAAGCTGACGTGGCATGCCTTAAAATTTAAAGCTGAGTTAACTGATGTGAGTGGCTTTAGACTGGGGTTATTCAAGCCTCCCCATTGACTACTATACAAGCCCCCCCTTTTTGTCTTTTTTTGTATAAAGCCAAATGTTATGTCCCCTCAACTACCCTATCCAGTTGTCTTTTTTGTAAAAATGTGTTGTCCCCTTAACTGTTCGAACATTTATAAAAGATAGCCGAGTACCCGCGTCTAGCGGCAGCGGTTTCTAGTTTCGATCAAATCTTGACGGCGAATAATATTTTTCAACATATTGATTTGTGGGGTTAGGGGAATTTTCTGATAGCATTGTTATAAGTTGAAATGTTTCTGGAGAACTGTTTTTTGATGGCATGGTTGCATTCTTTTCCTTAATGCGTCGTTTTAAGTTGCATATTATTTAAACTATAAACATTATATTCGAGCGTTATATTTAATAAACATCCATCTACCAAAAGGTTAATAGTCGATTAAAAGTTTAAAACTGTAATAATAATATATTCGAGCGTTGTAATTAAGAAACATTCATCCATCAAAAGATTATGCGTTCGCTAATACTCGATTTATATTACTCTAGTTGCAGTCGATATTTGTCTGTTTCTTTATCCGAGTGTGTAGTTTATTGGTAACTGTTTTGTAATAACAATATCAAGAATAATATGATAAGCTTTATCTAATCTTTCTATTTGTTACGGTATTGATAGTGGACAATGAATTTGAGAAAAAAAATACATGAACAATTAATCTTTTAGATTAACACATGTAACTTTTAGGTTGTAATTTTTCATGTAATTTCTACTTTAAATGACATGTTATAAAGTTCGTCAATACCTATTTGTTTTAGAATGTTAACCAAAATTTCAAAAGCATGTTGTCAATTCTTTTCAAATTGTCAAGTTAACTTTTTAAAAGAATGCTGTCAATTCTCTATATTTTGCTTGTATATCCTTTGATTCCTTGTGTCTACTGGATAAACACCTCCTACTTCTCGGTTTTCAGTAATTCAAATTGTATTACTTGGCTTCTTTAGCGAGTGGTTAAAGCACAATCACATACTCCATATGACTTCCTCAAGTCCTACATTGATCAATCACTATCATCCATGTCCCAAGGTTCACATGACTTATGTACCACATTTTTCCAAGGGTAGTCAATGTTTTGATATAGGGAAAGCTAGTATCATTTCTTGAGATTCTCTTTTTCTTAGTTATAGTATGACTACTCAACTATGACTACTGGACACAAAATTAAGTTCTCTTTTTTAAGTAAAAGAGAGAAAAAGTTTTTTTGTCATTTTCTTCTCATATCGATTGAATACCATGAGTATTGCAGTTTTCATGCCAACTTTACACATTTGGTTCTTGGTTTTCTAAATTACCAAAATTTTGAAATTGCTAAAATTTAAAGATTCTCTTTTGAAACACTTTCTAAATTACAGCCGTAAAACTAATTTTCAGCTGAGATCAGTCAAAAAAAATAATATTTTGAACTGCTAAGATCTGTCAAATTTGAAGTCAAGGAAAAATGGGACCAAACACCACCATGGCTAGAAACAACAGTTACATTGTAATTCAAATACTGGTTGGATATCACAATAAAATGTATATTTTTGACAAAATAAGAATCATCACCATCATGTGCTGCGTTGTAACGTGTTGCAACACAAAATCAGACAGTCCACAACAAAAAGGGATATCTCAAACACCATTCTATTTCAACTTCACAAAGAACAATGAAACATGTACCATCACTGCTGAGGGGATTCATGCAATAATAGAGGTTGCTACGTGGATCTCACACTTAGCCATCCTTGTGTTTTTTAAGTCAAAACACAAATATCTATCATACCATCTTTTGAAGGAAAAAAAAAAATATCAAAATGAAAAATCGTCACTGCCAAGCAAAACATAACCAACAACCTCTTGCAACCAAAAGAGAAAAATTACGGCAACTGACTTTATTATCGGTATAAACCATATATCAAAACTCTAACAATATTTGCTTTTTGCATATGTGAACCACAAGCGCAGTAACACCATAAAAAACTAAATAATATCCTTATGGTTACGTTTCAATTAACAGACCTGGCTATAAATCCGTGAGACAAATCGCGGAAACAACAAAAAAAGCCAGGCAAGATTTCGGTATTTAAACCACCACCAAACAATGAAAACCACCGTAAAAAACAATCGAAACCCATTTGAACCACCTAACTCACCAAAACGATGGTGGTGACATGATAAAACGATGGACCAAAGGGGTGTGTGGTTAGTTAGAGGAAGGGTTCGAGCTTAGAGAGAGTTATGAGCATAACCACTAAAAGCCACTGAGATATGCTTACGATGGACAACCGAAACCCTCCATATTTCCAAATAACCAGTCAGATCTGGTTGTTTTAGAAAAAAATTTTTTTTTATTTCGAAATTAATTTTTTTGTTATGACAATGTAACGTTTTTTTTTTCTTTTTTTTTCTTCTTTTTTTACTTTGTGTCCTTTTTTTTTTTTTTTTTTTTTTTTTTTAAGTGTAATATTTATTTTATGTATAATGTTTATTTTTTTGTGTAATGTTTTTTTTGTGTAATATTTATTTGTACACGTTAACGTTAACACATTAAATAACTAAAATAATTTTTTTTATTAACGAAATTAATTTTTACTTTTAAACTAACAAACAACTTTAAACTAATAAACAACTTTAAACTAATACTAGTAAAATTCAACAAAAGCTCATACAGTGATTAAATGCTTTGGGTACAGATGAACAGATGCATTAAATGCTTTGGGTACAAGAAAAAAAGGGGTGCGTGGGACAGATGGATTAAATGCTTTGGGTACAAGATCAAAAAAGGCCACATGATGCGACAGATGAGACCTATTCTTGCAGAAGCCCCCCTACCCTTTGACTATAAGGGGGGCTTGTATAGTATGACCCCTTTATTTATTGCTCATCTCCATTTATTACAACATGCACATGGTTTTAATATAACTTGCAATAAGGGTATAAGATAAAAAATACAAAAGAAAAGAAGGTCTTGAGTAAACATTTAAGTTAAAAGGTTAGAAACTGAAAACTACATATGATGCCAAAAGATGGATAAGGTGGTCCACAAACACCAATTAGACCTATATTTACAAAGGAAAAAAAAATAGACCCACTTTTACAAGCTAATAAAAAGAACACCGTTTATCTAAAAAATTCCATGTGTAATGAGCTAATCTCCTTCTATCGATGTTATCGTTTGTCAATCCAACTTATGGGTGAGGTATGGCCAACAAACAACACGGTTATGACATTAATTGATAAGTTTAACCTTATTCAAAGAACATTCGCTGATTGTGGCTTATTTCTTGTGTGGCTAAGTGATATCGAGTTTGCTTATGAACTCGCAAGAGATGCAATCATTGTTTAGACTACCAAGTACCAACTTTGAAGAAGACACTTTTGGCATGGCATTAGTTGAGGAATGCACAATTTGTTTTAATGAAATCGAGAGGGATAAAATGTTTTTTATTTTTTATTATTTTTATTTTTAGAACGGCTTATTAGTTGTTAGTTGTTCAAGTAGCAGTGATATCCAATTGGGCAGTATGCTGACCCTGAACTCCGCCTGTACTTTCTCCTATTCCGCCTGAAGGTGTAAAAGTCTCGGGTGGGACTTGAACTTAAGACCTCCCCTAGCCAAACCATCCCTCCCCAAGCCTCTAAGGAATCTTGGTGGCCAACTGAACTAGCCCAGTTTGTTAAAAAAAATGTTTTCTGTTAACCAGTGTCGTCACACATATTGCTTATGGTGTTTGAGAAAGCACGTAAAAGCAAAGTTGCTTCAAGGGCAACTGCCCGGATGTCCACATGAAAATAGTAAATCTGAACTCCAAATTGAGAGCTGCAAGAAGTTTTTAACTCCAAAATTATATGCTGTTATGAGCATATGGCTAAAAGAAGATGCTATTCCTCCAAAATATAATTACTTACATGTACATGTTGTATAGGGTACTAGGAGTCATGACTCCCACTAATTCATACCTCTCAAATTCAACAAATAAGCTTCAGTCAACTCATACACATAAATTCTCATATCTCCCAACCTAAATCACCGGCGGCCCATAAATTCTCATACCTCCCAAATTTTTATTTATTTTTTTTTTTAATTTTTTTAAATAATTAAACTAAAATCAATTTAATTAAAAACACAAACATTTTATTAAAAACATAACATTTCACTACAAACTAAAAAAGGAAACTACATTGCAACATTATTTAAAAAAAAAAAAAAAAAAAAAAAAAACTACATAACACTAAATTAAGTCATCAATCGGTTGTCGTTGAGCCGTTGGGTCATCGAGATATGCCAAGTCTAGACCTGCTACGTGCTCCGTAAGATCATATTGGAGACGATGATGGACGTTTTCGTCATGTAACTCCGGTAGTACACTTGGGTCATAAGATACCGGCACCGGTTGGTCCATTATATGAACCGGTGATATTGCCCTGTTGTCGTCCTTTATGATCATGTTGTGCAATATACAACACGTTTCGACGACTTTTTCAATCTTTTCTTTCTCGAAAAACCGGAGAGGACGATCCAAAATCCTCCATTTTCCCTTAAGCACACCAAAAGTTCGTCGGAAGATGAAGACATTATTTTTTTGGTGGAGTGTATATAAAAATGGGTGTGTTTTGATTGAATTTTTGTTGATGTATTTGAAATGGAAGTAATAAGTATGTATATATAAGTGAAAATGAGTAAGGTTTATTTATTTTTATTTTTTTTTTATTATTATTTTTTTTTTAAAGCTCCCAACGTCTCTTTTGCATAGGCTGTCAACGTCTCTTTTTTTTTTTTTAAATCGAATTTGTCACCAGCGGGTTTGCAAACCGTGCTCCAAATATTTTTGCCATAAATTTGGAACCTGCGGCGGTGTTACCGCCGGTTATATCCAAACTGCTGGCCAAACCGATGGGCGCTCCGAGTACCCTTACATGTACATGTTGCGGCTGTTTATGTATTATAATTTTTTATGGGTATAACTTAAATAATATGGAGTAACTTTCGATAAATTTATCAGAGTCGAGTTATACTTATACTACATATAAAGAGAAAACACATTTGATTAAAAATTAAAAACTTAAAAAATAGTAATTTTGTTAGATTAAAGTACTCTTACTTATTAAAGATAATGCAATCTATAAAATATTTGAATACATAATTACAATTTAAAACATTAACTTTCTTTATTCTCACTTACTCCGCAGTCATTCACACACAAAAAGATTTGCACAAGTAAATTAACGTATACACAGTCATCACTATGCGCGGGTAGTCCTCGATGCCACCCCTTGGCGGAAAGACTAGGATGGTTTCAAAAAAGTTAGCTAAAAAAGGATGAAACCATTTTTTGTGTTCTGAAAATGTGATTATTTGTTTTATTTATTCTAAAAATAGGATTTTGTCATTTTTTAATATTATAAGCTGGCCCTACAACACTAAATTCTTCCTACCAAACTTATTTTACCTAACAAACTTGTTATAAATTCTTACTAGCTAGTAGCACTACGCCATTTTGCTATAAATTCATACTGGTAATTTCTGTCAAACTATAGTTTGGTTGTTGGTCTTACAATTTTTTACTTAATGCTTCCTTCCAAATAGGTATGTATTTTCTTATCTGCGACTATTACTCCGATCTCATTTCATCAAATTGTTGTATGTTCTGTAGTTAAAAAATAGTGATGTTGTTGGATTAAACTACCTTTACTTATAAAAGATAATGCAATATATAAAATATTTGAATACAGAAGATGTATATGCATTATAATTTATGACGGAGGGAGTGGGGGGGCTAGAGGGTGCTTGGCCCCCTCCAATAAGCCCAAATGCTTTATAAAAATAGTGATAAAATTTTAGCCCAAGCCCATTTATTAGTACTTGACCCCCCCAATATTTTAAGCGGCAAAAAAGAAAAATAACAGAGGAAGGGATCCAAGGAAGAAGATGACAACTTTAAAGTGTTTACCTTTTGCACCCCTGTCTATTGTTGTGTTTACATTTTTGTCCTTCCAATTAGTTTTGTTCTTAATAAGAGCAAATATAGTTTACAAAGTTTCTAGCCTCATGTCAAATAGTATCATCTAACACTACATTTTTTAAATTAAAGATAGATTTTGTCAATTTTCTAGGAGAATGGAAAAGTCATACGAGTAGTAACAGTTTTTTATTGTTCATTATTTATGTTGATCTAGATTTTCAAGTTGTTAACAAGTTATTTTAGCATCTTTTATGGAGAATAATTTTTGTAATGACAATTTTTTAACATCCTATACCACATATCTCATAATATATTTTACAAATTTTTTTAACGAGGATCAAATCTGACATTTATTTTAGGACGGATGGAGTACCATTTTAGTATAATTAAGAGCTTTTATGTACCTTTTTAGTAAACGGATTCACAATGCATCAATGAATGTTATGCTTTTTAGTTTTTTCTTCTTACTATTTGCTTTTATTTAGTTTTGATGAATAGAAAGCTTGTTTAAAACGTTTTCAACTTCATTTAACCGATTTGAGATTTCAAGTTTATTCGTATAAAAACGTCAGTAGAGACATTTATCACTTTAGTGGTTTATTTGGGATGCTCATAATTTTAAACACCAATCAAGTAAAAGATTTACTTGGAATTTGTTTGCGTTATATAAGAAATATCGATGTCTGTCAATCGTTATTGCTATCGTTAAAAAAAATTTCGGCCCCCCTTAACCCAAAATCCTGGCTACGCCCCTGAAATATTTGAATACAGAAGATGTATATGTATTATAATTTTTTATTGGTACAACTTAAATAATATGGAGTAACTTTCAATAAATTTATCAGAGTTGAATTATATCTATACTACATATAAAGAGAAAATACATTTGATTGAAAATTAAAAACTTAAAAAATAGTAATGCTGTTGTACTAAACTACCCTTACTTATAAACGATAATGCAATCTATAAAATATTTGAATACATAATTACAATTTAAAACATTAACTTTCTTTATTCTCGCTTACTCCACATTCTTCGCACATAAAAAATTTGCACAAGTAAATCAACGTATGCACAGTCATCGCTATGCGCAGGTAGTTCTCAATAGGGGTGAGCATGGGGCGGTTCGGTGCGGTTTTTGGCCAAAACTGCCCCGCTCCGCAAAATGCGGTTTTTAAAAAATTGAGGATCCGCACCGCGCGGTTTTTTGCGGTTTCGGTTTTGCGGTTTTGTGCGGTTTCGGGTTGGTTTTTGGGTCAAAACCGCCCCGCACCGCAAGATATATTTTTTTATTTTTGGTGCAGTTTTTGGTGCGGTTTTGCGGGTTTATGTGGTTTTTTGTGCGGTTTTAGTGTGTTATTCTAAAAAATAAAAAAATATATTAAAAAAAATATATCAAAAAAATAAAAAATATAAATTTTAGTGTGTTATTCTAAAAAATAAAAAAAATATATATTTAAAAAATTATAAATTGTAGAGTGGTACGGTGCGGTTTTTGCGGTGCGGTTTTTCGGTGAAAACCGAAACCGCACCGCAAAATGCGGTTCGGTTTTTTGTGGGGCGGTTTTTTGTGGTTTTTTGCGGTTTTTGTGGGGCGGTTTTTTTGTGGTTTTTGCGGTTTTGCGGTTTGCGGTTCGGTTTTTGCTCACCCCTAGTTCTCGATGCCACCCCTTGGCAGAACAACTAGGATGGTTTTCAATAAACTGAATAAAGTTAGCTAAAAAAAGGATGAAACCATTTTTGTGTTCCGAAAATGCGATGATTTGCTTTATTTATTCTAAAAATTGGATTTTGTCATTTTTTAATATGATAAGCTGGTCCCACAACACTAAATTCTTCCTACCAAACTTATTTTACCTAACAAACTTGTTATAAATTCGTACTAGCTAGTAGCACTACCCCATTTTCTTTAAATTCTTACTAGTGATTTCTGTCTTTCACCTTAATACTTCCTTCCATATAGGTATGTCTTTCTTATCTATAACTATGACTCCAATCTCATTTCAGCAAATTGTTATATCTTATGTAGTTAAAATTCGGTGTAAATATTTAAGATGCATTCTTTGAAAAATTATGTTATATGATTCACTTCTCTCACAATACTTTATGTCGCTTGAATGCAATTGTATTACTTAAACGTGTGTTTATTTCACCTCTTGGTGTTTTGCAGTACCCTAATTTTTGTTGAAATGCATTAACTCCAAATACTCAAAATCTTATTAAAAGTATTCTTTTGGTATCACTTACTTTTGAAAAGTGCGAGGATGTGTGTAACATTTTAGAAGAATTAGTTGCAGGGGTAAATGTGTTCATTATGGTCAATGAAAATGCATATTGGGCACATTTCATTGAGTTTTTAGTTGAATCTATTGCAAGTGGGTTCAGATAGGCAAGTTAAGTTTGGGTTATGCTCACTTGGATCACGCCCTTTAATAGTTAGAAATTTCTGTTTAACCAACAGTCAAGATTTGTTGTCGGTTATTCACAAGTCCCTTACCCGTATTTTGACTAAATCATTACATTCCCCTATTGTTTTGATCTATGCCATCAGCGCTACATTTAGTTTTATGATTTCTCTCGAAACGCATGCAGAACGTAGCGAGTATGATGGTTTGGTTGCGTGTATCGTGAGAGGGTTGGTGGATATTGTTCTTTATGGTACTGGGACCAAAGAAGAGGAAGACCTAGGAGAAAATAGAGTAGAGATCGTCGGTCGTGTACTCAAAGCTTTACTTGATTGTAGGCCTTACTTTCTAAGTACTAATTTGACCCGTATTATCATGGTGCTAACATATGTGCACAAAATAACACAAGTACCCAACGTAGATTTGGCTACTAGGCACGCAAGAATAAAGCTTATGATTAGCGTTACACAAAGAAGTCCAACAGAAACTATTAGCGTTACACAAAGAAGTGGGCGAGCATGCCCAATAGTAGCTCAAACAGTTTCTTAATGGGTGCTTGATGCAGGTTTTCGGACCCGATCGTGTGTAGTGTAGTATTTGGTAAAACCGAGGTCGTCCCAAGAGCTATGTGTGTGGATCCTAATTTAAGTCTATGTCACGTTTTAAAAGGGGTTTTGAGTTGATTGATTAATTTAAACTAAATAACAGAAATGAAATGCGGAAATTAAATTGAGTTGAATGCAGTAGGGAGAAAGTGTACTAGCCTAATTATTCATCCTATCATGCAATGACTATGTTCTCTAATAATGCTTCCTATCGCTTCAAGTGGGGTTTAGATTCACTAGACTCCTATGCAGTAGGGAGAAAGTGTACTAGCCTAATTATTCACCCATTAAGAAACTGTTTGAGCTACTATTGGGCATGCTCGCCCACTTCTTTGTGTAACGCTAATAGTTTCTCTTGGACTTCTTTGTGTAACGCTAATCATAAGCTTTATTCCTGCGTGCCTAGTAGCCAAATCTACGTTGGGTGCTTGTGCTATTTTGAGCACATATGTTAGCACCATGATAATATGGGTCAAATTAGTACTTAAAAAGTAAGGCCTGCAATCAAGTAAAGCTTTGAGTACACGATCGGCAATCTCTACTCTATGTTCTCCTAGGTCTTCCTCTTCTTTGGTCCCAGTACCATAAAGAACAATATCCACCAACCTTCTCACGATACACGCAACCAAACCATCATACTAGCTACGTTCTGTATGCGTTTCGAGAGAAATCATAAAACTAACTGTAGCCCTAATGGCATGGATCAAAACATCATGGGAATGTAATGATTTAGTCAAAATACGGGTAAGTGATTTGTGAATAACCGACAACAAATCTTGACCGTTGGTTAAACAGAAATTTCTAACTATTAAAGAGCATGATCCAAGTGAGCTTAACCCAAACTTAACTAGCCTATCTGAACCACTTGAAATAGATTCAACTACAAACTCAATGAAATGTTCCAAATATGCATTGTCATTGACCATAATGAACACATTTACCCCTGCAACTAATTCTTCTAAAATGTTACACACATCCTCGCACTTTTCAAAAGTAAGTGATGCCAAGAGACTACTTTTAATAAAAGTTTGAGTATTTGGAGTTAATGCATTCCAACAGAAATTAGGGTACTGCAAAACACCGGGAGTTGAAATAAATACGCGTTTAAGTAATACAATTGCATTCAGGCGACATAAAGTATTGCGAGAGAGAACTGAATCATATAACATAGTTTTTCAAAGAATGCATCTTTTTCATATTCTAAGCATTCCAATAATATATTTAAGTTTTGCACTATTACTGTATTGCTTACCACGATAGAACCGATTACAACTTCAGCGGGGTCCGGATCGGTCCCAACCACTGAGGCTGTGATTTGATATTTTTGTTTTCAAAGGAAAACGCAACGGATGTATTTTCCCCGGGTCGTGTCCCAACGAAGGTCGAATTCGAGTTTTCGTGACGGAGTCGATTCGTGTAGTGAATGGTGTGTAAGAGTGATGGTTGGTGATTTTATACTACGAATAATAAAATAATAAGTGAAAACAACTAATTAATCTAAGGGAACAACTAAGCTAAGCATACGATCCTAAAAACGAAAATTGAATTTTAAAACGTACGCGACGAATTTTAAAAACGCGAATAAAAGTGAAATGCTAAATTCTAAGCCCTAAAATTTTGAAAATAATTTTCCTATATTAAAACTGATAAAAGAAAATTTTTGGAAAAAGAAAAATATTTTTTTGACTTTTTTAATAATTTTTTATGAATTAAAAACTAATTAAAACTATTTAAATGATTTAAAAATATTAAAACAAATTGGAAAAATCTGAAAATTTCTGAGTAATTCTAAAATTAAATTACTAAGCTAGGAAAAATAAATTCAGAAAGTGATTAAGCTATAATAAGCTGTAACAGTAAATAAGCAGTTGCAAAATAAGCTAAAAATAAGCAAATAAGGGCCAAAAATTGACAGAAGCTTGGGGACAGATTACCTAACTATTTTAAGCTCAAAACAACTGAAAATGATCAATTAAGCAGAAGGTATAAGCAGATAAGCAATGGAACAGTTTCAAACTTAGACAAAAACAAATGGGTGATCAGCCCTTTTGCAGCTACTCTAAAAGCCAGACATAAGCTAATTTTTGAAATCCAAAAGCAGAAACTAAGAGTTCATATAACCAGCTACTTTAATTCCAAAAATGCCTAAATTTTGTGGCCAATTGCTCACTTAATTTGACCCAAGAACAGATGAATGTGGAACTGAAAAAATGTTGCAGGTCTGCTAATGACTAAGTGGTGTAATTGCAGACTAATTAAAAGCAATTTGTATAAGCTACTAGTGAAAATAAAGCTCAGAATCTAGAAGTTACTACTACTAGCTACATATAAAACCAAAAATAATGCAGAAATCTCAGAGTTATAAGCAGATAAAAAGCAGTAAAAAGCTGAGGTAAAAAATGCAGGTCTGCACTTAAGGGCCTGATGCAGCAGAGATGGAATTTTGCACTCAACTCTATCAAAACTTAATGAAACAGTATGAAACTGAAATCCCACACTTAATCTACTATCTAGAGCCTAACTTGATCAGAAACTAAGGCCAAATAAGCTCTAGCTTATTACAAGCTTATATGGGCTGTTGTGATCCTACAAGTTGCACTAGTTACTAAGAACCTCAAAAAATAATCAAAACCTACTTAACTCTTATCAGAAACAATGAAATTACATTAAATTGATCTCAACCAAATTTAAACAAGCTGCAAATGAATAGTGAAAAAGCTTTCTCTTCACCTACTTTGTCCTAAACCAAACACCCTCTTAGATCCTACTTTAGTACAATAACTAATTAACACCTGATCTGGACTAATAGGCTATTAACTATGAAATTTAAATGCTGATTTTAATATAAAAAGAAGAAAACAGAAGTAATTAAGCTACATAATAAGCTAATTTATAAGAGGTCTAAAAATAAGCTAGAAACAAGCCAAATGGGCACTAACTGATCTTACTGATGATTCACATTGTACTAATTAAGCTCCTGATCCCAGGCTTATAATAAGCGAATAATAATACCCCAGAACAGCTTATTCCACCAGCTTAATCCAACAGCTGAATCAGTTGACTTTTTTTTTTTTTACTTTAATGGGAATTTGAGTATTAAGATGAAATAAGCAACAACATTCAATCCAACTGATAAAACTAACAATTTGAAACTGATTTAAGCTAAAAAAAATAAGCAATAAGCACTTTGAAACAGAACAAGAAGAAATTTGACTACAACTTTGACTTTTATTAAAATTTAGAAAAGAGTACAATGATTCTGAAACTTAATATGAAAATACAAAAATGCGGTAACACTAAATTAAGCTACATTACCCTACTCCTAAACCTAAAAATCTAACCCCTCTGCCGTGGAGTGAGGAGCTTCTTTTATAGCCATTCGTTGAGTGCCATGTCACCAATCCGCGTGAATTTGTGCTAGTTTGAATCAATCTCGTCCATCCGATCATCCCTTGATCAACAATCTTTCATTGCAAGCCCTTGGATCAACTATTGTGAGGTGTTCGGTCCAATGATATGCTGCCACATGTCATTCTTGGTGTCAGGACCTTCCTAGATATGCGTGCAAGGACCCTTTTGCCCTTAATTATGGTAAATTCGTACGGTAATTAGACTAGGGTTCTAGGAACAGTGAATTGATCTGGGTAAATATGAATTAGGGAAAAATAGGCGTGCATGTGTGGTTTGTGGTTTGACTGGTGTTTTATTAGATTTTGACCGGGTTTATGGCTTGGGTATTGGTCGGGTTTAGGGTTATTGGATCTGGGTTGAGGCTATTGTTTGGGCTAGATAATAGGTTGGGCTTAATATTATAGGTAGGCTTGGATTGTGGTTTGTGTAAAGTTTGTGTTTTTAAATGTATAAGGACCAATTGTGTATTAGCTGAATTTTCAAGGACTGATTTTGCCACATTTTCCAAAATTAATCCAAGGGCCAGATATGACAATTGATGAAACTTGAGGTTGATTTTGGCTTTTGAGCATAAAATATCTCTCCCGGCTTCGGCTTTAAATCCTTTCCAAATCTCGTGCTCGTTTTCCCGGTTTTTGCTTGATTTTGTCCCTATTTCACGATATCCGTCCCTGCACAATCATAAACACAAAAACACGAGATATTTGGCATAATTGGTTAGTTTTTGGTCTATTTGGGTCCGGTTTTGGTCAAATAAAGGTATGTGTTTAAGCACATACCAGGCTGCAATAATTGCTGAAAAAAATCCATGGAGGCAATTCGATGAAAATAAAAAACCTAACACAATGGAGAAAGGGGATGGAAGGTTATCTGTGATAATTGCAAAACATGCTCTCACACTTTAAGTTTTCATATTAAAAAAACGACCCGTGTAGTTTATTTATTTATTTATTTATTTATTTTTAATATTTGTATGGGAATTGTGAGTGAGGAGAGTGTTGGTAGGGTGAGAATTGGAGGGATTGGTGTGGCGATATGTGATACGCGTGATTCTTGTGTTTTTGAGGTGAGGAAAGGGGTTACGGTTAATGGTGAAGATATTTTGGAGCTTAAAGGTGTGATTGAAAGGATGACTGTTGCAGTTAGTTTGGGGTTGAAGCGTGTTCGTGTGTTTTGTGATACTAATGCAGTTTATGGATATGTAAGTCTTTTATTTTATTACTTAGGTCATTCGATATTTAGAGAAATTCAATAACACAAGGTTTAAGTGGTTTGGTCTGTCAGTGTGATCGATCTAGTTTGTACTGTGGAAACCGTAGATGGGGGGGGGGGGGGGGTGAATACGTTTCCATTAAAAATTTAAACTCTTTTTGTATCAAACACCCGATCAAGTGTGACGCAATATGAAAAGTGTCAACTATGGTCATATAACATTTTGAGATGAATATATTAAGCTACAACACAAGCACAATCAAACCATGACACATACTTAATCAACATAACATAAGCAACTAGCCACACAAATATAAATGCAATGCAAATATAAATATAATGCAATAAAGAATGAAATAAAAGTAAAGAGATAAGTAAGAAGACGCAAACCGGACACGGTGATTTATAGTGGTTCGGTCACGAAAAGCTAATATTCGACACATAGTAACAAAGCATGAAAGACACTTATGCTTAAAGATAAAATTAGCTCAACTAAAGATAACAATAAGCATACAAAAGTATTAACTAACAATACTAAGACACAAAGAAAAGCAAATAGTCATTTAGCATAACACACAAAGATACTTATCGTCATTTTGTGTATTAAGTATAACAATGTACACTTAGCTGGACTTTATTTGAAAATGAGTTATTTTCCACCCCATTTAAAAATTTGATCAAGTTCAACACATTGAAATCATGAATGCATCAACGTGTGATGTTCACTTTGTGATTTGACAAAAAAAATTGTGCAATCGGCATGACCGGAAAAGACTCTCTGTTACGAATTAAAGACATTCGTAAATTTTACTTTACAATCACTTTCTAAAAATATTTTTAAGTGAAAGTAGACTCAATTACGTTTAAAACGATAGGTGGCACAACTCCTACGGACTTACGGTTGATTTTATGCGAATTTTTAAAAATTACCAAATTCTGAAAAACAAACGAAGGTACCGTTAAATTTAGCGGTACCGTCCATATTTAATGGAGCTGTCCGTTATATTTAACGGTGCCGTACGTGTTATTTCAGTTTCTGAATAGAACCAACTTTTATCAATTTAAGAAAAACTTCAAGCTAGTATGACAACATATACTTAACAACAAAACTTGTAAGTATTAAGCAACAAAATACTTTTCATATTTTATCACCTTCATAGGTAATTTGATACATGGATCATACTCAATTTTGAAACCATTTGTTGACATAAATAAATGCCTAAAAACATTATCAATATTTATTCATATCTCTATGTTTTGATGATCACAAAATGTAAACTCATTAAAACATAAAGTTATAAATTAAACAAGTACTTAGTTGTAAATATTCACTTCTACAACTAAAATCACTTAAGGTATGAATGAACTAATGCTTAATGCATCATATGATCAAAGGAACATTTTCTTTATTTCTAAACTTTTTATAAAATGTCAAAAACATTTTATATATTTTTGAAAAACAATTTTGGTATTAAATAAAAATGTTTAATCTTTTATAAAAACATGAATTCAAATTTTTAACCAAAATCAGTAAAAATGTTCCAGAAAAACCTTCCCCACAAAAGGACAAATCTGGGCAACGTTCAGAAAATTTTACTAGGCGGCCCCCTTAATTATTAAGGGGGCCGGCTAGTAAAATTAAGGGGACCGCCCCCTATTTAAGGGGGCCGGCCACGCTCCAGTAGCTCCCAGCTGTCCAGTTTTTCTGCCTATAAATACCAGCCTTCCCCTGGATTTTTACTCAACCTTTTGCACTAAAACTTTCTGTTGTAGATCTCATTTCATATCTTAAATAAACCTTTGATCATGTAATCTTAAGCATTGGTTTCCAAGTGATCCAAGCTTCCACCATCCAAGTGCAAAAGAAGAATACTTCTATCAATCAAGATTAGAAGTATTACAACTTAGTATCATTTTGTTACTTAAGTTGTGTGTTTAACAAAGTTTGTAAATCATTCATTCATTTGTATGTAAGGTGTGTGTTGTAGATTAGTGTTGTGTGTAAGTAGTGAAGATGTTGTATAAGTAGTTGTGGTATAGAAGTTGTGAGGTCAAAGTGTAGAAGTCGTGAAGCCATTGTGTAGAAGTCGTGAACCCGTGGTGTAGAAGTTGTGAAGCCGTAGCTTAGAAGTCGTGAAGTTCTTGTGTTGAAGTCGTGAAGCCATAACATAGAAGTTGTGTAGCGGTCGTGTTGAAGTCGTGAAGTCCTAGTCGTGAAGTCGTGAAGCCGTAGCATAGAGGTTATGTAGCGGTCATGTTGAAGTCGTGAAGTCCTAGTCATGAAGACATGGTGTTGAAGTCGTGAAGCCGCATCATAGAGGTTGTGTAGCGGTCGTGTTGAAGTCGTGAAGAAGTCGTGAAGCAGTCGTGAAGCCGTTGTGAAGTAGTCGTGAATAAGTTGTGAAGAAGTTGTGTTGTGAAGTTGTGAGATTGGTTCTAGCTACGATTAGAACTCGACATTTAGCTTTGTGTCGTTAAACCCGTGTAAGCCAAAGTTGTGTACGGTTTTCTCCGCCATAAGGGAGCTTATTGAAGTTGTGAAGAAAACTCTCGAGCAAGGTGTGCTCGGGGAGTGGAGTAGGGCAAGGAAGGTGTCCTTGTAGCCGAACCACTATAAATCTCTCGTGTCTCGGTTAGATCTTTCCATACCTTATTTACTTATTCACTTGCATCGTCATTACTTTCATACACATAGGTTTATATAATTGCTAGTATTAATTAGAGGTCGACTTCACATAAAGATCAATTTGAAAATCCATTCAAGAAACCAAAACTTTTACAATCAATTTAAAAGAATACATATATAACTAATAATAAGGTTCAAGTTTTACTTTTCATACAAACTTGAATCTAAGTGTTTTAAAAATAAACAAAGGTTTTCATAATAAAATTAAAAAGACGTAAAACTATTCAACCCCCCCCCCCCCCCTTCTAGTTTTCCACAATTGGTATCAAGAGCCACGTCAATCAAGACCTTTAAAATATACTGTATTTTAAAACTTGAATCGATCTATGGAATTCGAAAAATATCTAGAAGGGGAATCTTTGCTAAAACCACCACTATTTGAAAACTATACTTTTCTTGAATCGAAAAATAAATTTGAAACTTATGTGAAATCAATTGATCTAGATCTTTGGCATGTCATTTCGATTGGTGATTTTCAACCAACAAAAACGGATTTTGAAAGTCAAACAAAAACAGATTTTGAAACTCAAAATGATTATTTAAAAACAAAGAATAACAAAAATAATGAAGCTAAAATAATTATTTACAAAACCTTGCCGAAAGTTGAATATGAAAAAAAATATTTTTCTGTAAAACGGCGAATGATATTTGGAAAAATCTCTTAAACTTTCATCAAGAAAAATGTCAAGCCAAAGATGAGGATTTTGATCTTGTACATGAATTAGTTATCTTAGAAAATTTAATAGATAAACATTTAGATAAAATAGATACATGTGCTACTAGTTCAAATGTTGTTAATGTAGGTATTAACGACGAAGACTACATGAATCAACTCCAAAGTGAACTCAATCCAAAATCATGGAGTGACACAGACGAAGGAGAAGATCAAGATCCGTACAAGACATGTTCGGGTCAAGCCACTTCGGTTTAAATTAGGTGTTAGAAGCTTGCCATGATATACTTTCACACCTTGTTTATCTTGAAGACTCACCTATCATTCACACGTCGATCATCATCTGAGACATTACGAAGAAAAGCTAGGACGTGAGGTAAGTTTTCTATTTAAAATTTCATAAGAAATTACTTCATGCATATAATCTTATTAATGCCTTAGGATACGCTTAGTCTGATAGGTTGCTTTGCCTTTACACTTTAGTTATATTCATTCTGTGGCTTTATGAACTAGAAACCCTTTAGTTAGCCCCCTAAGTATTAGTAAACCAAGCAATCTTCATATTTGGTACTCTTCAATAGGTAAATTTAGGAACTTAATTTCTTCTAAAAAGAGAATGACTACTGGAGAATCTATTGACTAGAAACTCAATTTGACCTAACGGTTGAATTGCTTCTACGTGAGAAGTTGGGTGTGTGTAACCCGTAAAAAAGGTCGTGTTTAGCCTGAATTAAGCACCACTAGTAATAGTCTCATACTCATTCTCCAACTTGAATACATTATTCTTCCTAAATATACCTAACGATAAGTTTACTGTTATGAACTTTGCTTTTCACTAGAGCTTTTCATTCCTAGATTTATGTCATCTTGCGTATATAAAATTTCTAGATGTTTACTTGCTCCTATGTGATTTGACTGCATGCCGTCGTAATTATTTGTTTAGTTGTTGAATGCATTGTCTTAGCTTTTGTTTTTCTCTAACTACTCTGACATGATGTATTTTTATTTTTAGTCACAATACATGCTTAAATGCCATAGGATATGTAGAAAGAGGTAGTATGTGATAATAGACTTAACCAATGCCCTTGAGCATGAGATCTTTTATAAACCACTATTTTTAAACCTATAATTAATGGGACTTATTTTTTAAATTTGCAAAAACTTCACATTTTGGAAAAATGATTTTTCAAAAGATTATGACATATTCTATTAAACATGTTTCACCATCCTACCTTTCTTCCAAATTTGTGTCTATAATTACGTGTTTATCAAAAACCAAATATTGGAAAAATATGTTTTCTTTCCTCATAAAAACATTTTGAAATAAAGCCAAAACTATTTCATTAATATATTTTTCACATCCACATAAAACCTACTTTCAAGCATTGTTGAATAATGCCAAAAACATTTCTTTAAATCATGCTTGGTGATCTCATATATGTCATATATACTTGTGTACATGACACTTATAAGTGAACTAAATCAAAAATGAAAAATCATGGTTTACTTATTAAAGATCTCACTTGGTACAAGTCTAGAAGTCCATGCTATCACAACTCCACATTCCCTTGTACATAGATAATCAATAGGATTAATAACTAGCCTTTTAATCTTCTTAAGTATGATACTATGAATTACTTGGTGCTATGTATTATCTTCTTGTCTAATATATGTATATACATGTTATATGCTTAATGAGTAGTTTGCATGTTAGATAAAGTTGCTTAAATAAATATGCTTAGCATATATGAGTTACTAAATTCTAAATTGCCTTGAAAGAAGTTGGACTTGCTTGAAACTAAACCCAAAAACACAAACTTTTCTACAAATTTATGCCAAAAACCCATTTCCAGTAATCTGGAAGTCAGCAGATGGGCGGCCCCCTTAAATACCCAGACGGCCCCCTTAAAATTAAGGGGACCGGCCCCTATTTAAGGGGACTGGCCATCTGGAGTGACGGATTACTGATTTCTTCTTCAATTTCCAACCCATTTTATCCTATACTCCCCAAAATTCACAAACACATTTTATCACAAACCACCCTCCAAAATTTACCTTCCACAATCACATCATCACTACACCATACATACCCATTTAGAGGAGGAAGCTTGACATTTGCCATAACCCAACAAATGATGTTGTTCAAACTCAACCAACACCTAAACCTCATCCTAATGAACCCTTTCACACACATAACCAATCATCCATATGTCCACCTTCATTCACTCACAATTACCCAAGTTCACAAATGTCTCCACCACCAAGAGTGTCACCACCACCTCCACCAAATAACAACCACTCTCCATCATCATCACCTTCCACTCAACACTTGAAGTTCATTGAAGAACTCAAGGAAGCCCATGAGCTTAATGCTCTCCTTGCTTTGCACCTTGCTCAAAGCAACTTAGACCCATCACCATCCATCTCACCATCATTACCATCATCACCACATCACTTGAGTCAAATTGAGAAACATGTCAACAATTGTCCTTGTTGCATCTTTCTCCAAAATCAAACCATCATTACCATCATCACCATCCATCTCACCATCATTACCATCATCACCACATCACTTGAGTCAAATTGAGAAACATGTCAACAATAGTCCTTGTTGCATCTATCTCCAAAATCAAACCATCACCTTAAATGAGCGTCTCACTTGGATTGAGTGTCTTCTCGCTAGATCTAATCCAACACCACCACTTGAACAACATCAAAACCCTCATTCTACATGGTCAAGTCCAAGCTCTCCACCTCCAATTCCTCTATCAACACTCTCTCCAACATCCATACACCCAAACTTACAACCCCATTAATCCAACATTTTTTACCCCCTCTTTACCATCATCCATCCAAAATAATCCAAATTTTCATGTCTCAAGCAAGTCCAATGGATCTCTTAGGCAATTTAAAATTTTCTACTTATTGCATGCTATAAGCAAAACATGTGTTGTATCAATAATTATGTTTTTAACATAATTATTTTCAACTAATGAATGCTTTATTTCTTGTCTTTAATATATGATTGTTATGCTTATTGCTTGTATACTTGATATCATGATATATATATACATGCTTGATGATTAATAACATGCTTATTCCATAATATGTTTTAAATGTATGCATGCGTAATTAACATGTTTATGTCACTATTTAATCATTCTTGATGTACATGATTCAAATGGAGCTTGCTGCAAAAACACCCTAAAAATGACCTTTTTCTGGAAAATTTTCAAATTTGGTCGCCTGGGAAAACACCAGATGGGCGGCCCCCTTAATTCCCTAGGCGGTCCCCTTAATTTTAAGGGGCCGGCCTACAATTAAGGGGACCGGCCATCTGGGCAGTAAAATTTACTGTTTTCTTTTGCATCTTGCGACCCCTTTTATCTAGCCCAAACCTTACCTAAATCAACCATCACCTCCATCAAACACCCATTTTCATTCACCATGCTATCACCAAAATCATCTCTAAGACACCAAAACTCCATCACCACCACCTCAATGTTAATCCCCAAGTGCACCAAATGCACCATCAAAAACACCCTTCACTCATGGCACAACATCTTCATCCATACCTTTCACTTCATCCATCAATAACTACATCAACTCACACCTTTCATCACCACCATTAAGAGCATCAACTCCACCTCCTACTCAAGAACCTCCATTCACCAAACTTGTCAGTTCCATATCACCAATAACACCTCTTGATGCTCATTTCTCATCATCACCAATACCACCACACCCACAACCGAACCATCATCTTTGGTCTTAGAGATGAGATACACTACATGTTTTCATCCCTTGAACACATGCTTAACAACCAACCTCCACCACAACCTCCATCATTTTCACCCACTACACTACCACCACCTTCATTCTCACCAAATTAAGCATATGCAATGCTTAATGAAAAATAATTTTTCAAACCATTTTGTGTGCAAGCCCCATGGAAGATCATGTACTCCTAGAATGATTATGTAGATTGCATTACTTACTAGCTAATGTAGGATTGAATATAATCTTTGATGGTTGTGTATTGATACACAACATTTTTAATGAATGTCTTTATATGCATGCTTATTTTTGCTATATATATGCTTGTGCTTCTAATATTTTTCTTGCAAGTATTCCGTTTATCGATTCCTTGGTGCCCCCAAACGAGGGGGAGTACACATCAAGGGGGAGTTTTCGTCCCGACAAATTTCACGTTTGAATTTTGTCGGCTTAACCTTTTTGATTCTACAAAAAGGGGGAGAAGTGAATGTAAACTCACTAAATACTTGTCCAAAAATAAACTTTTTGGTTTAATGAGTTTAGGTTTTGTAATCATCAAAAAGGGGAGATTGTTGACATAAATAAATGCCTAAAAACATTATCAATATTTATTCATATCTCTATGTTTTGATGATCACAAAATGTAAACTCATTAAAACATAAACTTATAAATTAAACAAGTACTTAGTTGTAAATATTCACTTCTACAACTAAAATCACTTAAGGTATGAATGAACTAATGCTTAATGCATCATATGATCAAAGGAACATTTTCTTTATTTCTAAACTTTTTATAAAATGTCAAAAACATTTTATATATTTTTGAAAAACAATTTTGGTATTAAATAAAAATGTTTAATCTTTTATAAAAACATGAATTCAAATTTTTAACCAAAATCAGTAAAAATGTTCCAGAAAAACCTTCCCCACAAAAGGACAAATCTGGGCAACGTTCAAAAAATTTTACTAGGCGGCCCCCTTAATTATTAAGGGGGTCGGCTAGTAAAATTAAGGGGACCGCCCCCCTATTTAAGGGGGCCGGCCACACTCCAGTAGCTCCCAGCTGTCCAGTTTTTCTGCCTATAAATACCAGCCTTCCCCTGGATTTTTACTCAACCTTTTGCACTAAAACTTTCCGTTGTAGATCTCATTTCATATCTTAAATAAACCTTTGATCATGTAATCTTAAGCATTGGTTTCCAAGTGATCCAAGCTTCCACCATCCAAGTGCAAAAGAAGAATACTTCTATCAATCAAGATTAGAAGTATTACAACTTAGTATCATTTTGTTACTTAAGTTGTGTGTTTAACAAAGTTTGTAAATCATTCATTCATTTGTATGTAAGGTGTGTGTTGTAGATTAGTGTTGTGTGTAAGTAGTGAAGATGTTGTATAAGTAGTTGTGGTATAGAAGTTGTGAGGTCAAAGTGTAGAAGTCGTGAAGCCGTTGTGTAGAAGTCGTGAACCCGTGGTGTAGAAGTCGTGAAGCCGTAGCTTAGAAGTCGTGAAGCCATAACATAGAAGTTGTGTAGCGGTCGTGTTGAAGTCGTGAAGTCCTAGTCGTGAAGTCGTGAAGCCGTAGCATAGAGGTTGTGTAGCGGTCATGTTGAAGTCGTGAAGTCCTAGTCATGAAGACATGGTGTTGAAGTCGTGAAGCCGCATCATAGAGGTTGTGTAGCGGTCGTGTTGAAGTCGTGAAGAAGTCGTGAAGCAGTCGTGAAGCCGTTGTGAAGTAGTCGTGAATAAGTTGTGAAGAAGTTGTGTTGTGAAGTTGTGAGATTGGTTCTAGCTACGATTAGAACTCGACATTTAGCTTTGTGTCGTTAAAACCGTGTAAGCCAAAGTTGTGTACGGTTTTCTCCGCCATAAGGGAGCTTATTGAAGTTGTGAAGAAAACTATCGAGCAAGGTGTGCTCGGGGAGTGGAGTAGGGCAAGGAAGGTGTCCTTGTAGCCGAACCACTATAAATCTCTCGTGTCTCGGTTAGATCTTTCCATACCTTATTTATTTATTTACTTGCATTGTCATTACTTTCATACACATAGGTTTATATAATTGCTAGTATTAATTAGAGGTCGACTTCACATAAAGATCAATTTGAAAATCCATTCAAGAAAACAAAACTTTTACAATCAATTTAAAAGAATACATATATAACTAATAATAAGGTTCAAGTTTTACTTTTCATACAAACTTGAATCTAAGTGTTTTAAAAATAAACAAAAGTTTTCATAATAAAATTAAAAAGACGTAAAACTATTCAACCCCCCTTCTAGTTTTCCACACCATTTGTTATAAAAATTTGAGCGACGTGGCTCTGGTACCAATTGTGGAAACCGTAGAAGGGGGGGGGGGGGGGTGGTGGTGAATACGTTTCCATTAAAAACTTAAACTCTTTTTGTATCAAACACCCGATCAAGTGTGACGCAATATGAAAAGTGTCAACTATGGTCATATAACATTTTGAGATGAATATATTAAGCTACAACACAAGCACAATCAAACCATGACACATACTTAATCAACATAACATAAGCAACTAGCCACACAAATATAAATGCAATGCAAATATAAATATAATGCAATAAAGAATGAAATGAAAGTAAAGAGATAAGTAAGAAGGCGCAAACCGGACACGGTGATTTATAGTGGTTCGGTCACGAAGCTCCTCTTCGCCCTACTCCACTCCCCGAGTACCCAACTCGAGAGTTACTTCACTAATCAACAAACTCCCTTCAGGCGGAGAAAACCGTACACGTCGCTTATCCTATTACCGACACTAAGCTAGATGTCGAGTGCTAATCTTAGCTAGCACCAATCTACCACGATCTACACCATACACGTCGCTTATCCTATTTCCGACACTAAGCTAGATGTCGAGTGCTAATCTTAGCTAGAACCAATCTACCACGATCTACCCGATCTACCCTTGATCCATATGATCAATCACACAAGCCCAATGGCTTCAAGAGATCTCCAAGATCTCGACAAGATCACAATGACCTTCCCTCACAAACTCTCAAAAGAAAAATTATCTTGATGTATGCTATGATACAATCAAGAGTGTAACAAATGTTACAAGACCTAACAACTACAACTCTTGTATCTTCTTGGATACCTTGAGTTCTTCTCTTGCAAATGAAGAGGTATGATAACACTTTGTATCTACTTGAATACTTTGTGTTCTTCTCTTGCTAATCAAAAGGGATGACAACACTTTGTATCTACTTGGATACTTTGTGTTCTTCTCTTGCTAATCAAGAGGGATGACAACACTTTGTATCTACTTGGATACTTTGTGTTCTTCTCTTGCTAATCAAGAGGAATGAAGAGGATCACTTGAATGGATGATTGGATCACTCTTAAACAAATTAAGACTCTCCAAATGATCAAAGAAAGTCCTCTAAGTGAAGAGGGATTAGACCAGAGAAAAAGGACTGGAAAAATCAAGTTGGAAGTGTGAAATGGTCCACTATTTATAGGCAAAGAAAAATCTAGCCGTTACGTACGGACGGCTCCACTAATTGTGCCACGGCTCCGTTAAATTTAACGGAACCGTGGAGCCGTCGGTGTCAAAAACGCTCCAGACGCTCCAAATTTTGTCTTTTAGTGGTGAAGGTTTATTTGGGGAAGTTTGGAGCTGTTTTGGGGGGGAAAATAGCTGTTACTATTTTTGAAATGATTTTCCCAAATAAAACATTTCTTTCTAATTCAAAAATAATTTGTAAAATTTATTTTTGAAAAATGTTTTGTCACATTTATAAAAATGTGAAGTTTAGAAAAATATAATCCTTTGATCATTTGTCAAGTAGTAGATTTGTTTGTCCATACCTTGAGTGATTTACGTCGGGATGGAAATCTATGACTTTGTTGAAGCATACTTGAGGCGTCGAGAGATGTTGATGTAAGTATGCATTGATGATTTGTGTTTACAAGTAACTTGCGCATTTTACGTTATGCATTACAAGTTACATGTTTGTCATTATTAAAACCGAAGAAACCGTTAAGTTTGAATATCGTAATATTTGCACTAACCATCTCCCCCTTTTTGATGATGACAAATATGTAAACCGTAACACACAGTAAAATGTAAAAGTTACTTGTTTACACTCTCTTCTCCCCCTTTTGTCGAAGCAAAAAGGTAGTTGCCTCGAGCTCTCCCTTGAGTTCATTTCCTACTCCCCCTTATTGCATTGATATCCTTTCTCCCCGAAAGGCAAGCTTGCATCATCCCAGTGAAGTCTTCTATCACCACCATTAGAAAGACTCCGTGCTATGTATTCAAATACTCCCGAGCTCCCCCTAGCTCAATGCTCCCCTATGGTGACTTAATCCCCTTGTTTATTTAACTTAGTATCTAGCGGATCCATGGATCAAATTCTTACAAAGGCTTTTCCTACATCAAGGGTTAGCTTCGTGCAACATAATATATAACAGTATAGGAGCAACATTATAGGGATAGAGTACACATAGCAAGACATGCATGGGTTGAACTATGTTAACACGTAAGTGTCACAACCCGACCGAAAACCTAAGGTATAATTGTTCACTCAATCACACTAATCAAGAACGAGATACGTTCATTGACTGACGCACTAAATGACTTCTTCCAAGTTGTCATTGGGACGGAAATTTCTAACAAACCTTTTGAACAGCATAATCATCTACCTAAGATGATTGATGTTAAGGATAGTTTGTTGATAAAACATACTCTAAATGATTACTATTATGACAAGTCGTGCCATAAAGTAGACGCGATAGAGGTTATACCTAAATGATTCCATAAGGTGGGAGAGTATTGGTTGTGGTGACAACAAGGACAACTTGGGTTATGTGGTTGTAGGGGATAAATAATGGGATGACCCATTAGTGTTTGTAGTGATGGTGATGGTGATAAGGATGATGTGTTTGTGCCAAGTCCAAAGAGATTTGATGGTGATAAGGTTAGTGTGATAGCTAAAGGTTGTGGTGGACTTGGTGGAGGTAAGGGTGTAGGAATCCTAAAGGTGGAGGATGATGATGATGTGGTTGGAGATGTTGGTTTTGCCCTTTGAAGAAAGGTGGGAAAGGATGGTTTGGGTTAATATATCGTTTGCACTGACAATGAGATGCATGATATATTTCAAAAGGGAAAAGGAAAAGGTGTATGTGATCCTAACAGGATTGTTGGTGGATATCTCTAACGGGGTTAAGGTAACGAAGTTCTAGGTTTCTAGATTGGATGATCCTAGTTGTGTGTTAGAGATAATTTGGTGCATGAAGGGTTTCATGTGTTTGTGAGGATTGAAGGTTGTTGAACTAAGTATCACTTATCCAAAGTGAGGAGTAGTTGTAAGGTTTGAGTGTGATGAGTTGAGGGTTATAAGGTTTGAGTGTGATGATCTATGGGTTGAAGGTTCTTAGACTAACTATCACTGTTAAGAGTGAAGTGTAGCTAAAAAGTTTGAGTGTGATTGATATAAGGGTTGAAGGTTGTAAGGTTTGAGTGTGATGATCGATGAGTTGAAGGTTGTAAGGTTTGAGTGTGATGATCTATGGGTTAAGATGATGTTTGAAGATGAGATCAAGATAAGCTTGCAACAGTGAGGCCTTATATAGGAAAGGGTTGTGGGATTCAAACTAAAGTTGGTGATGGTGTCCTAAGGTGTAGTGAGGAAATCTTAGGGTGTGTGTGAGTTTGCAAAATTTTGCAGGTTTGAGGTTAGGGATGTAGGGATCAGGAAGGAACAGTGAAAATTCGTCGAACATAGGCACGGTACCACTAAATACCACACGGTACCGTTAAATTTAATGGTACCGTGGCATATTTAACGGTACCGTGATCTGGAAGTCACGAATTTTCCTGTGCAGCCTAGTTCTGGGCAGCTAAAGGGATGTTTCCTTGGGAGTAAGAACCACATTTGTGTGTTCTTGAGAGTGTTTGGTGAAAGACTATATGAGTGTGTTTTCGATCCCCCTTAATCTATGACCATCCGGACAAGATGTAAAAGATAAAGAGAAAAACAAACGTTGACGAAAGCGATGAGCTTAGTAACGTCATGACAAGTGGTGGATAGCATACGGTAAACTTCACCTTTGAAGTCACGTAGCTCTTCTCAATCATTGTGAATATTCATAGAATATTTATATGATGAGGTATGTGATTACTTGGAGATATCCTAAGGGTTAAGAAGATAAAATCTTCAGAGTTGTGAGGTTGGTGATAAGGTTCTAGTGGGGTTATCTCAACTTATCCTAGCGGTTCTTCTCCTGAGGTGTGTGGAATGTGAGTGGGATGCGGAAGCATTGGTAGTGTTTAGTACCATGCGGAAATGTAAGGGAAAAGGCTAAGGAATCAGATGATAGATACAATCTATTCTGATAGGAGACGGTTTTGGGTTTAAGACTACATCGAGTGGGTTTTGATGGTGTTAGTGAGAATTGAAAGCAAGATTTTTGACAAAGAAATTTCACATATGTTGTGATTTTTCTGGACTTTAGATTAAAAGAGTTTATACAGAATAAATTCTTTTATGAATGAATCCAACGGGATTCGATGAACGTTGATCGAGAACGAGAAATGACATTTAATTGCATTTCGCAAATTAAATACACTTTAAATATTTCGGATGAAATATTTAAGTTGTCATTAGAATTCAAGAGGATTTTACGAATAAATCTCGCTGATTTAGTGAGACTTTTCGACACGAGGAGAGAATTTATACCTAATAAATTCTTTGAACGGTATTGGACGAGAAGAGATGACTTTTATATTTCCGAGGAAATACATATGTAGTCATTAGAGCGATGTGAAGGATGACTTAATATTTTCAGTGAAATATTTAAATAGTCATAAGATTTATGGAATATGTTCCATCATTTCTAGACCTAGACGGAGATAGTTAGGGGATTCTCGGTTGAGAGGTTTGGTTGATTTACGGATTTCGAGGTGCTTCGCACGCGAGTGTTTCACGGGGTTTTGAAAGACGTAAAGCTAGGCCTATGGTGCTGATTCGCAGCAAGGTTTGGGATCTAAAGATGTGTATATTCACACGAGGATGAAAGGAACTACTAATCACTTATATAGTAACTCGTGAGTCCTTTGTCACCCGAGGGTAGACGTAAGATTTTAGCTTTTGGATGAGCGTTTTAACATACATTGTTAAAAGGCTTGAATGTGTTGTTTCGGATATGACATTTAACAATTGCGATCGCAAGTTAAATTTACTTGAATATTTCGGATGAAATATTTCAGTTGTCAACCCTACTCCGAGTTCTACTGGGTTTGTATCTAACCTACCCATGACAAAAGGGTGTATTGCTTGGAAGAAGGCAAAGGGATGACTAGGGAATTAGGACAACTTCGCGACTACTCTAACTTATGGGTTTTGACACTAGTGTATGACTCTATGACTTCTAAGGGTTCATAGTGATGGGCATACCTAATTCCTAATGTGTCAAAAGGACATAGTGTGGGTGCAAACTTTACAAGTAAATCATGTAAAATGCACATAAGAAATAAATGCAAGCATCATGTAAGACATGATAATCATTTAGCATTTAAGATCATGAAAACATTTAACCATATCTTACAAGAACATGTTATCATTTTGAAACACGTATGTGGGATGCAAGAAATCTAGGTTTGCTAAGGCAGATCCTAATTACTACTTGTTCAAGATGACATCCTAATGGGAGATATAGTTCACCGATGTAAACTATCTCTAGTCAAATGTAGGAATGAAAATTTTTCAAGTTAAAGAATGAGTATGAGACTATCACCAGTGGTGCTCAATTAAGGCTAAACACGACCATTTTTACGGGTTATACACGAACCCAACTTCTCTCCTGGAAGCAATTCAACCGTTATGTCAAATTGAATTTCTAGTGTGATAGGTTCTCCAGTAGTCATTCTCATATTAGAAAAATTCAAATTCCTATATTTGCCTATCGAAGTATAGCAAAGATGATATTAGCTTATTTTGCTAATATTTGCCCTAATATGACTCAACTAACCATACTTTGAAAGTCGGTTAAGAGAATGACACGTCTTACACAACTCCTAACAAAGGCAAGCGAAATGTTTTAATTCCGTGTTTGAGATTTAAAGGTTATTTAATGGAGATGGTGTATTTTAGGATCTCTTGGATAACATCTTTGTTTGTTGAGTTGTTACATGTTACTTCAACATGATTTGGTTTCCTAGAACCAAGTAACACTCTAATGTGATACAATGCAGAATCTGCTACATCGTGTGTGTTTCAAGGATGCTCATTTGCATATCTTGAGTGAAAATCTAGTAAATGTTATTTACCTCAATAGATCTTGTGAGCATTTTATTTGAAATGAGACATACTGTTTATTTCAACAAGTATGCTTTTCTAAGAGGAAACATATCACTCTTAAGAATGCTTTGTGAAACAAGTATTTTAGTGTATGACCAATTTTACTTGTTTATGCAATGACACATGTCGTATTAGGTTATTATTCAACTCTAATATCCTATATTTGTTAACAGGATGCAATGTATTCTCTTGTAACATAACCATTCATGTCACAAAGAAAATAAGATGCATAGGATATAAGTTATCCTTTATCAATCTTTTGATAAGAGAAATACATGTGATATTCTCAAAGATTGATGACTTACATAATAGTTAATAACATATTATGTGTGACACTTTTACTAGACATGTAACTTTGAGTGTTTTACATATGTTGTTTGTTTGCTCTTGTTTGGTTTTTCGGAAATGACACATTTACTAATTGCATTGCAATGTAAATTACTTGTATATTTCGGATGAAACATCCAAGTTGTCAATCCTACTTGGTTGTGTATTTTATGCATCTTTTAAACATGTTAGTTTAAAGTTTGGAACACAACCATTGGACAAGAAGACTTAACATGGCATCTTCAACACAAGTGTGAGTTATGATCCGATGCATATTATTTTCTTCTTGAGAGGACGTCATTATTTTCATAACAATCGAGTGTGATTGAGTACGTAGATTCAAGATAATATGTTTCATCATGTTTTGATGTTATCTTGAAGCTAAACAAATAATGACTCCAATTTTATGTCCACACTCGAAAACTCGTCAATTAGATTCGATGATGATATCAATCATAATTTGAATAATGAATTGATATGTACTCGAAATCTTTCTTGACCCTCACAATCACTCATTTTAAAAAGAAAATAAAAAATTTAAGGAATGTGTTCCATTTATTCTAATACTAGTTGTATGTGTGAGGTTAATGACATATTAAGTTACTACTTTGATATTGTCATTTATTTTTATTTGAGAAAAACTATTTATATTACTAAGTATAATACTCTTAGTTTTTCGACACCTCATTAGTATAAAAATAATTATCTTAACCATTTTTATACCACATACATAAAATACTAAATGTTTAAAACATTTTGTATGTGTGTTAAATCAATGCAAGTTTAATACATTTTCTTTTACTTAAATACTAATGTATTAAAATTACCTTTTATCTTGTTTAGACAACCCATGGTCAAACAAGACAAAATGATGTAATGTTTTAAAGATCATGTTACGGATTTTATGAAAGTGTTAAGTATTTTGGGGTGATATACTTTTTACACTTATACCTTTGGAAAAATAATAGTGTAAGACAATATCTTTCGACACACATGATCTACCAACTTATTTTCTATTCCTAAGAAGGTTACTAAACCATTTTAAAAGCTTGCAACAAATGTAAGAAAAATGGTCTATGCCTATATGCAATGCAAAATCAATTACGCAACTTAGTGCAAGAAGTCTTGCCTAAGTCCTATTGACGCATAAGCCGAAAAGCTAATATTCGACACATAGTAACAAAGCATGAAAGACACTTATGCTTAAAGATAAAATTAGATCAACTAAAGATAACAATAAGCATACAAAAGTATTAACTAACAATACTAAGAAACAAAGAAAAGCAAATAGTCATTTAGCATAACACACAAAGATACTTATCGTCATTTTGTGTATTAAGTATAACAATGTACACTTAGCTTGACTTTATTTGAAAATGAGTTATTTTCCACCCCATTTAAAATTTTGATCAAGTTCAACACCTTGAAATCATGAATGCATCAACGTATGATCACTTTGTGATTTGACAAAAAAAATTGTGCAATCGGCATGACCGGAAAAGACTCTCTGTTACAAATTAAAGACATTCGTAAATTTTACTTTACAATCACTTTCTAAAAATATTTTCAAGTGAAAGTAGACTCAATTACGTTTAAAACGATAGGTGGCAAACTTCCTACGGACTTACGGTTGATTTTATGCGAATTTTTAAAAATTACCAAATTCTGAAAAACAGACGAAGGTACCGTTAAATTTAGCGGTACCATCCATATTTAATGGAGCCGTCCGTTATATTTAACGGTGCCGTATGTGTTATTTCAGTTTCTGAACAGAACCAACTTTTATCAATTTAAGAAAACCTTCAAGGTAGTATGACAACATATACGTAACAACAAAACTTGTAAGTATTAAGCAACGAAATACTTTTCATATTTTATCACCTTCATAGGTAATTTGATACATGGATCGTACTCAATTTTGAAAACCATTTGTTTTAAAAATTTGAGCGACGTGGCTCTGGTACCAATTGTGGAAACCGTAGAGGGGGGGGGGGGTGAATACGTTTCCATTAAAAACTTAAACTCTTTTTGTATCAAACATCCGATCAAGTGTGACGCAATATGAAAAGTGTCAACTATGGTCATATAACATTTTGAGATGAATATATTAAGCTACAACACAAGCACAATCAAACCATGACACATACTTAATCAACATAACATAAGCAACTAGCCACACAAATATAAATGCAATGCAAATATAAATATAATGCAATAAAGAATGAAATGAAAGTAAAGAGATAAGTAAGAAGGCGCAAACCGGACACGGTGATTTATAGTGGTTCGGTCACGAAGCTCCTCTTCGCCCTACTCCACTCCCCGAGTACCCAACTCGAGAGTTACTTCACTAATCAACAAACTCCCTTCAGGCGGAGAAAACCGTACACGTCGCTTATCCTATTACCGACACTAAGCTAGATGTCGAGTGCTAATCTTAGCTAGCACCAATCTACCACGATCTACCCGATCTACACCATACACGTCGCTTATCCTATTTCCGACACTAAGCTAGATGTCGAGTGCTAATCTTAGCTAGCACCAATCTACCACGATCTACCCTTGATCCATATGATCAATCACACAAGCCCAATGGCTTCAAGAGATCTCCAAGATCTCGACAAGATCACAATGATCTTCCCTCACAAACTCTCAAAAGAAAAATGATCTTTATGTATGCTATGATACAATCAAGAATGTAACAAATGTTACAAGACCTAACAACTACAACTCTTGTATCTTCTTGGATACCTTGAGTTCTTCTCTTGCAAATGAAGAGGTATGATAACACTTTGTATCTACTTGGATACTTTGTGTTCTTCTCTTGCTAATCAAAAGGGATGACAACACTTTGTATCTACTTGGATACTTTGTGTTCTTCTCTTGCTAATCAAGAGGGATGACAACACTTTGTATCTACTTGGATACTTTGTGTTCTTCTCTTGCTAATCAAGAGGAATGAAGAGGATCACTTGAATGGATGATTGGATCACTCTTAAACAAATTAAGACTCTCCAAATGATCAAAGAAATTCCTCTAAGTGAGGAGGGATTAGACCAGAGAAAAAGGACTGGAAAAATCAAGTTGGAAGTGTGAAATGGTCCACTATTTATAGGCAAAGAAAAATCTAGCCGTTACGTACGGACGGCTCCACTAATTGTGCCACGGCTCCGTTAAATTTAACGGAACCGTGGAGCCGTCGGTGTCAAAAACGCTCCAGACGCTCCAAATTTTGTCTTTTAGTGGTGAAGGTTTATTTGGGGAAGTTTGGAGCTGTTTTGGGGGGAAAAATAGCTGTTACTATTTTTGAAATGATTTTCCCAAATAAAACATTTCTTTCTAATTCAAAAATAATTTGTAAAATTTATTTTTGAAAAATGTTTTGTCACATTTATAAAAATGTGAAGTTTAGAAAAATATAATCCTTTGATCATTTGTCAAGTAGTAGATTTGTTTGTCCATACCTTGAGTGATTTACGTCGGGATGGAAATCTACGACTTTGTTGAAGCATACTTGAGGCGTCGAGAGATGTTGATGTAAGTATGCATTGATGATTTGTGTTTACAAGTAACGTGCGCATTTTACGTTATGCATTACAAGTTACATGTTTGTCATTATTAAAACCGAAGAAACCGTTAAGTTTGAATATCGTAATATTTGCACTAACATGTACTAGCAAGTTAAACTTATTAAGTACAAATTAGGTCCAAGAGTTACATTAGGGTTATATATCGACATTGCGAACTTGGCCGAGGACTGAATTATTATTTTCCTTCTAGGGGCACTCTCGGACTCCCACATTGTAGTGGGAGGTAGATCATTTGGCAACAATCAGTTCCCATAATTTAAAACAATTGGGAATTTTTAAATGTGAATGGCTTAGACTCTTGGTACATGAGTTGTTCAAAGTCTAAAATGCAAGGTTTATGATTTATTATGGAATGGTTAATTGTGTAATTTGATGGTTAGCAATGTACAATCTGTTTTGATTCTGTCCACAGTGGTCAAATGTTTTCTGTTAACAAATGTCTACACAAATGTTGCTTTTCGTATATGAGAAAGCATGTGGAAGCAAAGTTGCTTCAAGGGCGGCTGCCCGAATGTCAACATGAAGGATGCAAGTCTCACCTAGAAATTGAGAGCTGCAAGAAGTTTTTAAATCCAGAATTATATGCTATTATGAGCTTGAGGATCAGAGAAGCTTCTATTCCTTCCAACAGAAAAAGTTTATTGTCCGTTTTCTAACTGCTCAGCTTTAATGTCAAAAAGTGAGGTCAAATAATATACTGCTACTTCATCTGCTGCTGGTCGAGGAACTGGAATGAGAAAATGTGTCAAATGTCGTTGCCTTTTTTGTGTCAGTTACAAATGTTGGCATATATGTCCGAACGACCAGATCCGAACGAACTTCATAAGGTCGTTCAGACTAACGGTAACCTCCGGGTTCAAAAGTCAAACCCACTACAAAGAGTAAGCGACAGATGCTCAGAAGTTATGGCAGAACCAAGCAAGGACCCAAAAAGAGTAAAGACCCAGTTGCCGCCTAAAAGCGTCACTATCTCGCTTGGACGCATCCGATAGAGACAAAAACAAGCCTCCTATATAAAGAGGAACAGTTTTCACATTATGGTAACTTCTTTTCACACACACTTACTCCTAACTTCATTACTTTACGCACCATTACTTATCCTCACGCCGGAGCTTGGTCCTGGGGTCACACCCGGGGCGAGGATAACGCGTTTACTATCTTAGCAGGTATCCAAAGGGCTTGACAACACCAAGACTGGAGGAAACTCGAAGGAATTAACCACCCCGCAAATAAATACTTAAACATTGGCGCCATCCGTGGGACCCGGCATTCAATCTACTAAGGTTATAGAATGTCGAGTTCTGAACGTCCGGAGGGATCCCGAGGAGGGGGTGCCGAATCCCCTCCAGTCACTCGAGAGTAAATAGAAGGGTATATCTCTGCTCTCAAATCCATGGTTAAGGAACACAACAGACAAGATGTTGTACAACCGATAAGAAAAGAATGAGGTAGCAGATGGAAAGAAAGGGATCGCGACGGGAGACAAGGTGCCAGACGCGGACTTGGGGAAACCTTTCAAGGAAGTCAGGAAGTCGCCCTTCACTCGGCGGCTAATCGAATTCTCGGCATCGGAGCATAAGATGCCCGCCCATATCAAACTATACGACGGGTCGACAGATCCCCATGATCATCTCAACCGGTTCACCGGAGCAGCGGGCCAAGGGGAATGGCCCATGCCCGTATGGTGCAGAATGTTTCAACAAACCCTAGATGGGAGGGACCGAGGATGGTTCGACCGTCTTTCGTCGGGCAGTATAGACGAATGGGCAGACCTCAGGGCTCAGTTCGAAACTCGCTTCTCTCTGCACAAAGCATGCATCAAGGACCCCACGGAAATAATGAAGATTGTGAGGAAGGCTAATGAGACGCTACTGGAATTCAAAGAAAGATGGACCATGGAGACGGGATTCATACAAGGGGCTCCAGAAATTATGAGAATCTCTTCGTTCATGAACGGTTGTAAATGCCCAGAGTTGGCCAAGCGGTTCGCCGATAAGATCCCTAAGACGGTTGATGAGATGATGATCCGGGTTGACGATTTTGTACGATCGGGGGAAGCATTTGCCAGCACAGAACTACCTCGGGGAGAAAATTATGACCGGTCTAGGAGAATATCAACCGGATCGTTCCGGAGGGACGATAGAGCTTACAGAGGACATGGAAATGAGAAGAGGAACGAAGGGCGATCCGGGTATTCTAACAGAGACCCGCATGCTCAATACAAGCATAGAGATCGACAAGCACCATACCCTCCACCGCGAAACAATTATCAGGGTCGTAACGCCCCTCGTTTGACACTTGATTCACTCTCAAAGCCTCCGAAAGAGATCCTAGCCACCGAGCATCAGCTACGACTACCTCCCCCTAGGCCGATGCATGACCCGCCAAAGAAGGAAAACCAAGATAGGTACTGCGACTATCATGAGGAGAAGGGACATTACACGAATGACTGTTATCAGTTGAAACGGCAGTTGGAATTAGCCCTGGAGTCCGAAAAATTGAACCATCTGGTTAAAGATGTGCGCCAGAAGGGGAGAGGCGCACATAACAAAGACCTTCCAGCCAAAGATAAGATAATTAACATGATCAACACAAGGCCGAAGCAAAAGAAGCATAAGTCTCGCGAGCACGTGGAAGGGTGGATGAACGTTCCTATCACCTTTCCTCCTATATCGACCGAAGACGTATCTGATGAGCATCTCATCGTAGAAGCCACGATGGAAGGGTATCTGGTGAGAAGGGTGTTCGTAGATGAAGGAGCGTCGGTAGAAATCATGTTTGAACATTGCTTAGATAACTTAAGTCCAGAGATAAAGTCCCGGCTAAAACAAACTCAGACGGATCTACTGGGATTTGTTGGGCAAGTAACGAAACCTTTGGGAAAAATAGAGTTGGATGTGTCGTTCGGAGAAGAAGGACTGTACAGAAGGATGACCATGAAGTTTACTGTCATACGGGCTCCATCGCCATATAACGTCATTCTAGGGAGGACCGGACTGAAGATGCTGAGGGCAATCCCCTCGACCATACATGCCATGATGAAATTCCCAACCCCCAGGGGAATAGCCACATTGAAAGCCAGGCAGGTGGTGATCTCGGAATGTCGAAGGTTGGAGGAATCACAAACGGTCCCCTCAGAACAAGACGACGGGCAAGCCGCGGAAGCGACAGAAGTGGGTTCCCCTGAAGAAGTTATGATAAACCCGGCTTTCCCGGAGCAGCTAGTACTTATTGGAGGAAGCTTGTCACCGGAATGTAAGAGAAAACTCAAGGTACTCCTCCAGAAAAATTTGGATGTTTTCGCCTGGACGCCAGCAGACATGACCGGGGTTCCGCGACGTATAATCGAGCACACACTAAATGCTAACCCCTCGATAGAACCGATATACCAGAAACGCAGGATGCTAGCTCCGGACAGGAGTCTGGCAGTGATAAAAGAAGTAGAAGAATGGGTCAGGGCAGGCATTGTTCGCCCGGTTAAGTATCCGACATGGATATCAAACCCGGTCCTTGTCAAAAAATGCGACGGAAGCTGGCGCATGTGTATTGACTTTAAAATTATCAACTCCGCTTGCCCGAAAGACTATTATCCTTTGCCGGAGATCGACTGGAAGATAGAGTCAGTCATGGGGTTCAAGTTTAAATGCTTCCTAGACGCTTACAAGGGATACCACCAGGTCCAGATGTCAAAAGAGGACGAAGAAAAGACAACCTTCTACACGGACCAAGGGACATATTGCTATACCAAAATGCCTTTCGGTCTGAAGAATGCGGGAGCAACGTACCAGTGCATGGTAGACACTGCTTTCCAATCTCAAATAGGAAGAAATCTAGAAGTGTACGTGGACGACATGGTCATCAAAAGCAAGGAAGAGAAGGAAATGTTGGGAGATATTGCCGAGACGTTTGATAATTTGAGAATAATCAACATGAAGTTAAACCCTAAAAAGTGCTCGTTCGGAATGGAAGAAGAGAAATTCTTGGGATATATGGTGACCTCCGAGGGGATTAGGGCCAATCCGAAGAAGACAAAAGCTCTGATAGACATGCAATCCCCTCGGACTTTGAAGGAAATGCAAAGCCTCAGTGGTAAGTTAGCAGCCTTGAACCTTTTTCTGGCGCGGTCGGCCGAGAGATCATTACCTTTCTTTGAGACGCTAAAGAACATAACCGAAGAAAATAAGGAAGAATACCGATGGACGGAGGACGCGGAGAACGCCTTCCAAGAGATGAAAAAACTCATAGCAGACCTGCCATCCCTGACAACTCCGATGGCCAAAGAAACACTATATGTGTATCTGGCCACCTCTCAGGAAACCGTGAGTGCCGTCCTTCTAACGGAGAGAAAAGGTAAGCAGAGCCCGGTGCACTATGTGAGCCGGACACTCAATGAGGCGGAAAAAAACTATGCACCAATGGAGAAGTTGGCACTGTCGTTACTGCACATGTCAAGAAGGCTGCGGAGATACTTCGAAGCACACCCAATCAAGTAATCACCGATCAGCCGATCAAACAAATACTCAACAAGGCAGAGGCGTTCGGTAAGCTGGCCAAATACTCGGTCGAGCTGGGTGCATACAACATCACGTATGAGCTGTGGAGTGCAATAAAGGGGCAAGTGCTGGCAGATTTTCTCTCGGAAACCCCCATAGGAGACCGCTCGGATCGATATTTCGGCCAGCCGGCCGTAAAAGCAGGAAAAGACAAAGTGGGGAAGTGGTTATTATTTACCGATGGGGCGTCTAACAGAAAAGGCTCCGGAGCAGGGCTCGTGCTGGTAAGTCCGGACGGGGTAGAATATACCTATGCTCTTCGACTGGATTTCGAAAGTACCAACAATGAGGCGGAATATGAAGCCCTCCTAGCAGGACTTCGGATGGCCGAAAAGATGCAAGTGCAATATATCGAAGCCTGGGTAGATTCCAAGCTGGTATCGAATCAGATAAATGGAGATTACGTGGCGAGCAATTAAAGCATGATCCGGTATTTAGCCAAAGCAAAGGAGTGCATTGCGAAGTTTCAGCATTTCTCCATTCGAAATATCCCCAGAAATCAAAACCAGAAAGCCGATATATCGAGTAAGTTGGCTACGGTGGCTTTCGACCATCTGACGAAAGAAGTGTTGGTAGAGGTATTGAGGGAAAGGTCCACTGAAGGAAAGGAGATCAACGACAAAGTCGCAGAAGAAGGGGAAAATTGGATGACACCCATCATCCGGTGCTTGGAGGAAAGGATATGGCCGGAAGATCAGAACGAGGCTCGGGCGCTAAGGATGAAAATAAGCCAATACGTGATGGAAGAAGGAATACTCTACAAGAAGTCCTACTTGGTTCCCATGCTACGTTGTGTCGGACCCTTGCAAGCAAATTATGTGATCCGGGAGATACACATGGGGTCCTGTGGTATGCATTCGGGTCCAAGGTCTGTGGTGGCAAAGGCCATGCGACAGGGGTATTACTGGCCCACCATACACAGGGATGCCCGCAATGAGATTCAGAAGTGTGATTCGTGCCAGATACATGCTCCAATTTCAAAGCTCCCAAAGACGAATCGAACACCAATCATGGCCCATTGGCCGTTCTATCAATGGGGGATGGACATTCTAGGTTCGTTACCACAGGCCGCGGGAAAAGTGATCAAGGGGAGTATTGATATACGTTGGTACCCTAGCAACGGGGAGTATTGATCAAGGGGGAGCTAATCATGCACTAACCTTTGTTTTTGTAGCTTTCTTAGTTCATGCATCATATACTTGGCACTCCAACTAGGGGGAGTATTGTCCAAGGGGGAGCTAATAAAGCACTCAAATCCATGCATGAGCAATGAGATCTACAAAGGTTCAACCAAGAATAATAGTTCAACCCATTCAACCAAGTATAATAGGTCAAACCAAGCACAATAGTTCAAACCAAGTATAGTAGTTGAAATCAACCATATAATGCACAATAAATGATCACAATCAACACATGAACATCAAAAAACACCTTTCAATTGAAAATTATTTATGACAAAGGCCACAAATGAAGATACTTACAAAGGAAATAAAAGTAGAAAATAACTTATAAAGAAAAAGAGTCCTTAAAATCCTAGAAAAGAAAAAAAAATCCTAATATAATAGGCTCCTAGTTGAGCATCTATTGTGGTGGGTGTGAAAGAGCGTTGAGTCGCTCAAGGATATGGTTCAAGATGAACCTCATCTCATTTTGTAACTCATGAACCAAAATGTTGGTTCGTTGAGTGAGATAGGCGGTTCGCTCACACATGGGGCAACCATGTCGAGGGAAGTTGGGTGAAAGGTTTGGTTCGTTTGTTGGTGGTGGTGGTGGTGGAGGTGGTGGAGCATGAGTTGATTGTTGGTTTGGGTTTGGTCGAGATATGATGGAGGCAAGCAATGTGGATTGTAGATCCATTGCTTCATTTAGGTGGGAATCCACCATGTTTGAAAAGGCATAGAGGCGATCAAGTTCCTCATTTATTTCGCCTTGAGTTTGTGGTTGGTTAATCCACATTGACTCATCAATGGCTTGAAGGGTGGAAGTTGGTGAGAAAGGTTGAGGTTGAGGTTTTTGTGGTGGAGCTTGTTCACGGTAGAGAGGACCATGGATGTCCCTATAGATGGGGTGGAAGAGAAGTGGTTCTTGTTGTTAAGGTTCTACCTCAAAAGGCATTGGTGGTGGTGTAACACCCCCTAATTTGTTTAGTGGCAGCGGAAAAGTAATTAGGGTGTTACGGTGAGGATCGAGTTAAAATTTCAGAAAAACGGTCCAGAATAGGCGTTTTGAAAGTTATATGTCATTCAAATTAATAGCTTTGGTACAAAGGAAAAATATCTGATTTGAAAATCCCCCAAAAGTATGGTAATTTGGAAAGAATGACATATTTGATTTTACACCATTTAAGTTATCAGAGTAAAAGATGCCCGCTCCGTGTCTTGTCCTGCTCCGTTAATTACCTGAGATAAACATGCTTAAAACGTCAACACAATGGTTGGTGAGTTCGCGGAGTTTAGTAGAAAAGAACTTTCTTTCAATAAATTTTAAGAGGTGTACAATGATTGTTGAAATAAATACTAGTTCTTCATGAAATTAATAACAAGTTGTGTTGAATAAAAATCCACAAGTAATTCATGTATGATCTCCAGAATCATAAGTTTCAAGTTTTTAAATGAAAATGAGCTACGTTGTTATATGCTCGAAATGATGTGTTGGGTCAACTTTTAGGAGTAACAATATACAAGCAATCTATGCTGTCTTTTGTAGAATTCACAATTTAGTCACATATGATAACAACTAAGGTTCAAGTACATGATTCATAATCATAACACATAAACATTAATCTAGTGTCTGAAATCTATCAGTGTGGAGTGGTGTTTACTAAATACAGTTGTATCCTAATATATATATGAAACATTCATATATTCATAAAGTTATATTGCCCTAAGCCTCATGATACGCAAACGTTAACAATGTATCGCACAAACGACATGTATTATACCGCACAAACGATATGTGTTATATCGCACAAACGACATGTATTATATCGCACAAACGACATGTATTATACTGCACAAACAGCATGAACTATACCGCACAAAGCAATATGAAATGTATCGCACAAACGACATGTATTATACTGCACAAACAGCATGAACTATACCGCACAAAGCAGTATGAAATGTATCGCACAAACGACATGTATTCAATGAAAATCAGTGTCATGTTATGACAAGTGGTTTAGAGTGCTTTTATCCAAGTTCAGCATGTAAGGTACACAAGTAAATT
Source organism: Artemisia tridentata subsp. tridentata (assembly GCA_021014915.2). Taxonomy (NCBI): domain Eukaryota; kingdom Viridiplantae; phylum Streptophyta; class Magnoliopsida; order Asterales; family Asteraceae; genus Artemisia; species Artemisia tridentata. Next base: position 327,606,858 of record CP139506.1, on the reverse strand, counting down.
GCAAGTAAAATGAGCATATAACTCTACTAGGGAGTATATCGTAACATGTAACCAGGAGTAGTAATTCATAGAAATCTTCCAAGTATAAAGTAATTGAAAATCATTTGAGCATGTATCTCCCCCAAAAAGTTATTAAAACAAGCATTAAAAGAGTAGGGGCCACGACTCACGGTAAGTCATAAGAGTTTTCAAAGTGCTCATAGAAGTATTGTATCGCAAAGTAAATCATATAGTTGATAAATGAGTAAAATATTTCGAAGCATGTATCTCCCCCAAAAAGTATAAATCAAGTATTAAAATAGGAGGGGCCACGACTCACGATAAGTCATAAGAGTTTTCAAAGTGCTCATAGAAGTATTGTATCGCAAAGTAAATCATATAGTTGATAAATGAGTAAAATATTTCGAAGCATGTATCTCCCCCAAAAAGTATAAATCAAGTATTAAAATAGGAGGGGCCACGACTCACCTTAGCCACAGCAAAGCAAAGATCACACTGACACGACTGGCATCTAGAGCATATCACAACGGTCTCAAAACATATAGCACGACGATACACAACGGTCTAGGATCGGCACAACCTAGTACGTATACAGTTATCTCAAAACACGTCTCGCACAATAATAAAGTCTATAAAAGACAATGTGTCGTAGTTTTCGTGGATTACTCAGTTTTCAAAACTTATCAAAAGCTTAGTTTAAATGTTTCGTGTGGTGTGGTAAGATAACCTAGACTCGACGTACAACTCACGCCAAAAAGAAGAGACATCAACAAACTCGAGAGACTACTGACGAGAACTCAAACCAAGGAAGACAAGCCTAGCAGTTAACGACAAACAACCATCTCAAATAAAATAACTCAGTTTGTAAGTTTCGATATCTACCCCGTTATTCCCAAATAACTTGTATAAAACATAATCGTTTTATAATAAAAATGAGTTTAACTAATAAAATTAGTTTTTCTCGAGTCGTCGAGACTTGGGTTAATCAAATATGAGATTTCAATATTTAACAAGTTTTATGTCTCGCTATTGTTCTTGTAAATATTAGTTTTGGTTTTGTTGAAGATTTTGTGTTCGGTCCGAGTTTAATATATTACACCTTCTCAGGTCTCAAAATGTTCAATGAATCCAATATCCAATATCGTCAGTCCGATAACGATCCATGATTGTCCAATATAATAATCAAATCCGTATTTAAATCAAATTCACAATTCCAAGTTCAACCCGAAACGTACTAATGTGTCACTAACCAATTTTTAAACGAACATATTTGTTATATTTTAGGCTTATTGGGCTTGTGACTTAAATAAAACCAACACACCATGTTGGGCTTTGGCCCAAGTTAAAGTAATTCAAGTGTACTCATATGTGGGCTTTTGAGCCCATCCCAATATTAATCACAATTCTATTCTATGACTGTAACCCAGACAGAAAAACCAAAACGCACCCCCAATTGACTCGAACCACGTCTTAACATTCCGGTATCAACTAAATCAAATAATATGTTACCCGGTTATGCCGAGACCTCTCGGTCTCGGCTCGAATCTGCTAAACACAACCAACCGAACCATATTTAACTTTAAACTAACAAGACATAAGTATTAAAACAAGAAAAAGCATAACACCCGTCTCGATTCCAAACCCGTAGACACAATCGACTCCACTCGGACCAAAAGTAGAGTTTTCAAGACTTACCGAGACCACTTGGTCTCGGTTCGGATTTACCTCGTTCGAACCATACGACCACAAAACTCGACACAAGCTCACACCCTTGTCGAGCACTAACATCAAAACAACAACCACATAATAACGACATCAACGACACGACCCCAATGACCATTGCCGAGACCACTTTGGTCTCGGCTCAACTTCTATAAACCCAACAGCCAAAAGAACATAACCAACACTAATTCGGATTCAAATCCTCATTCAACGTACCATAAATCTCAAAAGAACGTGGATCGAGACATAACATCAACGTGGGTCCGGCAGAGATTAGCTACCTCTGTCCGATCAATATAGCCAATGTTTAGCCATAAAGGCACGATACCCCTGTAAGCGCCACGTCGCTAGGGAAGGCCTAGGGACAATGTCCCTGGACATATATAATTACCCCCAAAAATGTTTAAAAACGTTAGGGATGAACCGAGGCGTATCCGCCATAACGGAAAATAATTACCCCATAAGTGTAAAGACACTAGGGATGAGCCCTCAGGTACATTTACCAAATAGGCAACTCTAAATTCAAGTCATGAATACGGACGAAAAGTGAACGCCGAGTGAAAGGAAGAATGTTCAAACGCAACGCATTATCCCAAACAATCCGAGTGAGAAAGTTGTCACATAGCATAATATGTGCAAAATAAAAAAAAAAAAAAAAAAAATGGGAAGAACAAACACTACATTAATACAATTAATAAAGGATGAAGCAACTATTATAGACGAAAGGCCAAAGTAAATAGACGACACATAATTACGCCGGCTACAAAATGATTACAATTATCCGAATGTTTACAAGCCATTCTAACGACCCCACAGGCCCTACGGAAAATCGATACATTGTTTCCAAGACAATCACAAACATTAACATAAGCTTTACAGGGCATCCGGAGTAGTCTTTACCCGTAGTCAAAATGGAGACACCCAGACCCCACAACAATTGATTCAAGACACAACGACATCCTCTTCGACCGAAGTCTCCCCAGCACCAACATCCGCAGTAACCGGCTCGGTAACAATGGTAGGACCAGCAGAAGCATCAACCGTAGCAGCCTCGGTGGGCTGGGGTGGAGCAGGAGCCGGGAAGATCTCCATTAGCTCGGCCACGGTCTTGTAACAAGCACTACTAACCTTTTGCACATACGGATACTCGGTGACGAAGAGTTGATCATATAAAGCTGGGTACTTTGCCTCAGCCTCCATGTCCAAGTCCACCACTTCCGCTTGGACCTTAGCCACTTTATCCGCAGAACGATCAAGAGTAACCCCATCCAAGAATCCGGCCATAGAGGAAAGGCTAAACGGAAGAGCCAGGGATTGCTTATATTCATGGCTGCCGAGAAGACGACGAACCATCTCAGGAATTAACTCTTTGACCACCTTAAAGCGGTCCATCTCCGTATGCCCCATACGCACAACCAGGTCCTGTTTATCCTTTCGGAGATCCTGGTTTTCTTTCTACTCATCCATCAACAAAGCCTTGGTTTTGCTCAGTTCAGCCTCCAAGGACTTAATCTTCTCAACTTGTTCCTCCTTCTCCTTCTCCAGCTCGGAGACACGGTCACTTAGGCTCGATACCTTGACTTCACAGCTTGAATGCTCGACCTGCAATCTTTTCAACTCCTCCGGCTCCTGAGCGGCACAACCAGAGTGTTCCTCTTTCAACTTCCCCAATTCATCAGCAATCTCACTAAAACATTGGAAGTTTTCCTGAGCAGTACGATCACATTTTTGATGAGCCATGGTAAGACTGTTGTACTCCCCGAGAAGAGTCTCGAACCGAATCAGCATGTCGGACTGAGCTATCGCACTTTTGCCTAACAACATCCAAGCGCGACGGCAAGCATCATCGTCATCCAAGCTTTCCAAGTATTTTTCCTCTCGGGGTGTAGGGAGGTGAGCCATCATATCACGACACACAGAAGAACCGTTCAGACGAGCATCTTTCTTTACTGACCATTCCGGTACAAAAATGTCTCTGAAAGAAAACTCATCCCGATCATCATCGTCCTCAGCTTTCTCTTTACCCCGGCCGGAAGAAGCAACCAAAGGACTCCCTGAAAGGCAGATAATAGGTGTCACAAGGAAGAAATGCACGTAGACAAGTAAGCCAATAAATAAAAAGAAAAAACAGAGAAGGGATGCGCATATGGCTCACCATCATTACCAGCTCCGAACTGGCTGCTCGCCCCTTCCTCACCTTCTGGTGGTTTCGTTGACTCATTCGGATGAAAGGAGCGAATGGGAATAGGAGCTGAAACAGGCTCAGAGGAATCCAAAACTACCACGGGAATATCACCCGATAATCTTCCCTTCTTGGATGGACGGGAAATGCCACCTTCCCCCGCAGAACGCTTGCCCGGACCTTTGACCTGTTTATCTCCTCCTCCACTTCCCTGCTTGGACTTGGAACCTAACCAGGCAGCAGCCTGTTCCTGCTTCTTTCTTTTGGCCTCCAAAACCTTCTCGCTCGCCACTTCGACCTTTTTCAATTGATCAGTTTTTTCCGGAATGTCAGCATTTGATTCGGCAAGTTCTGTCACATACAGCTGGTGAGGCTGATCCTCTCGATACGGGTCTCCTTTGACCATAGCTGCCCCCTTCCGAAGCTTGGGCCTGATCAGATACTCAGACATCGTCAAAGTTGCAAAACAACAAGTCAAGAGTACATATCATGCGGAAACAAACACACATACGCAACAAAAATAATAAAATAATAAATAACTAAAAAAAACAAGCAAAGGCTATACCCTTTCCCTCGGCGTCTCTAAGCGCCGCCCGGAAACCAGGATGATCCCAATGGGAAGTTAATCCAACAGCGTAAAGGAAGCCCCGAGGTATCTGAACGAGGTCAATCACATTCTCAGATAATCTATCAGCATCTTCAATGCTAAATTCACCCTTTGGAAAAGGATCGGAAATATCAGAATTGTGATGCCTCCAGGGCATCGCGAAAGGGATGGCTCGTCTATCTATCAAAAAGAAGTTATGCTTCCATCCTTTCAAGCAAGTCAAGATCTCATTAAAACAAACCCTTCTATCTTTACCACCTCGCTTCTCGAAAGAAAACCAGTGACCCTGCTTACTCAATTTATAAAATGCTCGAAAGAGGGAGGTGGTAGGGGTAATATGAAAGCGCCGGCTATACACTTCGAAAAGGGTAGCACGGTGCAAACCTAGCGGAACAAGTTGGGAGATGTGGACTTTGTAATACTTGATAACATCTAGCAAGAAGGTAGAAAAAGGCACACTAATACCACCTTCGTAAAAGTACTCCAAATACAGGCCTATGGCCTCAGGCGGCAATTCGTTCATAGTCATATCATCAGGAGGAAGCCTCGGATGTAAGTCTTCCGGAATACCAAACTCCATCACCACTAATGTAACAGCCGCTTCGTCCATACGGGTGGTATACTTTTGAATATCGAACTTGGGCAGAAATCCCTCAGTTTCCGGAGCGTCCTCTTCGTGAATCGAAATGGACGAACGCGACATGGCTTACCAGAGGAAAGGGGGGTATAGTCGAACAGCAAAGATAACAAAATAATGGTAATACGGAACGTACCTCTTTAACCGGAAGGATTACGCAGAAGACGCTCGGGAAGTGCGTTCGGAAAGGACTGACGGAAAAGGTGTCAGAGAAGTAGGGAAAGTTACAGTGGTAAAAATGAAGCGAAAAGGACTATTTATAGGCAAAAAGGAGGAAGTGCGAAACGTCGCGTCGTGTCAGACGCTGACGTGTCCACTTTTCCACACGATGAGACACACGCCCACGTGTCCCAATCCTAATGACACTGTAAAAACGGCGGCGCTCCTTAAAACATACGCAATTATGGTTTCTGGCATGTTGTGCATAAATACCAACACGCAAAGCCTCACGGATCAAACACATCGTAAAAGTCGAAGCGGAAATTTTTATAAAGTATCACACCATCGATAAACGATACTATGATACTGTGGGGGGACATGTTGGCGTATATGTCCGAACGACCAGATCCGAACGGACCCCCAGTTCCGGACGAACTTCATAAGGTCGTTCGGACTAACGGTAACCTCTGGGTTCAAAAGTCAAACCCACTACAAAGAGTAATCGACAGATGCTCAGAAGTTATGGCAGAACCAAGCAATGACCCAAAAAGAGTAAAGACCCAGTTGCCGCCTAAAAGCGTCACTATCTCGCTTGGACGCATCCGATAGAGACAAAAACAAGCCTCCTATATAAAGAGGAACAGTTTTCACATTATGGTAACTTCTTTTCACACACACTTACTCCTAACTTCATTACTTTACGCACCATTACTTATCCTCACGCCGGAGCTTGGTCCTGGGGTCACACCCGGGGCGAGGCTAACGCGTTTACTATCTTAGCAGGTATCCGAAGGGCTTGACAACACCAAGACCGGAGGAAACTCGAAGGAATTAACCACCCCGCAAATAAATACTTAAACAACAAAGTACCATGGCATGATAACCTTACCTGCTCTGACTATAAGAGGTATCACCCAAATCGATCTGCTAGTGAGGCTAAACTCAAGTCTCTTCTATCAAGAAACCATTGCCGTCAGTGTATCAAGTGCAAGATTTTGGTTGAACTTGCAGCAGGGTGCTACCATATTAATTGCAGTATCTGTATTCACATCTATCCATCTTACTTATTTAAAAAAATACGGCTTAAAACTCCGACTCATTTACCTATAAATGGGTTAATTTGGGTTTTGTTTTACGTCTAATGGGTTAGAAACGCTAAGCTAAAAGAGTTAAATAAAAAGAATATGGGTCAGCCGAAAGTGTATTCACATTAAAATAAAACCTCCGAATTTACTTTTTAAGAGAAGCATAGATCATTAATAATATAAGTTCTTGTAATCATAATGAACACAGTAGTTGTTTTAAAATTGGAAAAAAGATTGATATACAAGTGTTGCAGCTCGGTCCAACCAGACCCCTTCAGTTTTGAGTTTGACCAGCACTAAGATTACTTTTATGGACTCAAACCCATTTTGTGCTCTGTATATAAAGCTAAACATGACCCTCTTGCGTTTTGAAACAAAAACCATTGTGAAACCTGGGACCCACCAGCTGCGTAAAAACCATTACGGAGTATATTATTTTCTTGGTTTATATCCATCAAATATTGTTATTGTGACGGGTTGATTGTTCTTTCCTGGTCTATATGCTTTTTCTGTAGTACTTATCACCTAAAACCAGTGTAAGGTGCTTAGGCTATCTCTTTATGTTTGGACAAAATCATCGTTTTGTCGTGTGAACTAATATTTGCACTTATTTAGGTGTCATATAATCAAATGTACTTGGGTATGTTCCAGTTTTCAAAAGTTGCAATTTTTACTTCATTTTTTTCGTCTTTCCGCGATCCTTATAATGGTCCATGAAAGGAGAATGCAGGGTGGGGGGAAAATGACATTAAGGGATGGACCAAGTTTTTTAGAATCTTTTCATTTGTATTATCGTACTATGATTGAAAGACATACACTAAACTTTCTTTCTTTTTGTGTTTACTGATGTTTGTGAGTATCATTTTCTGTAAGATGAAAAGTATAATAGCATTTGCTACTTGTAAACTATGGTTGTAACTTGGAATGCTATGTTGCAGATGCGGATATGAGTTTTGCTACACATGTGGAGCTGAGTGGATCAAGAAGAAAGCAACGTGCAACTGTCCAATCTGGGATGAGCGCAACATTATAGACGATAGGCGTTGATATTGATCTTCATGTGAATCACTGAATCATATAACCTAACTCATCTTATGTCCAATCTTGGTTGTTTAGGATCTAATATAACCTAACTCATCAATTCGGAATTTATGTACAAGTTTTAGTCCACATTCTGCATGTCGTTGTACCTTTTTTTTTATTCGACCAGGTATCTGGGAATTCGTTTTCTCCATTCTGTGTGGGTTTGGATGAATGAGTTGATATGTCTGACTTGCTTATGGGATGATTTTTACCGTTTCAACCTTTTCTACAGCAAGCTTCGGCTTTTCTGGTTCACTTTTTGGCTAAAAGGAAATCTGTCTATTTTTTATGAAGTTTGTGAAACGCAACTGTTTCCCGAACATCAGTTTCTAACTTTAGTTTCATTTTTAACATCTTTTTCGTTTTCATTTTTAACATCTTTTTTAGATCCCCCAACACCTTAGTTTCAAATTGTTATCGTTTCCTTGAAGAAAGATTATATATTTTTTGGAAATTTTTTGATCTCCTATATATCAAGAGATTTGAGTATCACTAATTTTTTTTTTACTAAAAACTAATGCATAATTTGCATAGCCAACTAAATGGGCCTTATTAGAAGATTCATTGTCGTGTATATTATATCACCAACCAAGTTCAAAATAAATAAAGATATTGATTGATTTGCAATAATGCAAAGATCACATAACATTTAGCTATTTTTAGCATGTCATAAACTTTATACATGCATAACATGGCAAAAAAGGTTTAGCAAAATCTTTACCTTTTTCATTTGAAAAGTAATTCCTATTTTCACCATTTCTGAATATATATTTTTGTAAAGTCAGTCGTAAAATGTATCTTGCATTTTATAGATTACTCTTGTATCTATATATACGAATCAGTAAACATGTATTCATTGATACACAAACTTATGTTAAAATTTTTCTTTACAATATGGGTATCAGTTACAGTTATTTGTTCGAAGCTGATGATTTGGCCTACCAATGTCAAGTTCAAGATATCCAAAGTTTTGAGCTCGAAAGCAAGCCTAGCCATTTTTGTAACGTTTCTGAGAATTATGAGTATTTTAAGGTATATTGCAAGGGTTTTTTGCTTGATCTTGAAACAGTTGAAGGTGAGATTGGTGTGGCGATTTTTGATAGTAATGATCGTCAAGTGTTAAAGGTGCATAAAGTAGTTTCGGTTAGTAGATATATGGAAAGTGATGTGGTGGTGGAACTTGAAGCCCTGATTGAAGGTTTACATGCAGCTGTTAAGCTCGGGTTACAACGTGTTCATATTTATTGTGACAATGTTTCGGTTTATCGATATGTAAGTCTTTATGTTCTCCTACGTATTTGTTATAAGTTTTCGCTCACGAGTTTTTTATTGTGTGTTTCGGGATATTATTATTTTTCAAGTATGCGCCTAACAGCATTGCCAATTCAGAAACCAAACATTTACATCATGTACAAATAGCATGTTTTTGGAATATGGGTACAAAAAAGTCGTTCAGCTATAGTTTGTGCTCCAAAAGTTTACATCAACTTGATACATAATGTTTTCTTGAACTAATTTTTTCTAGTTTTGAAGGTAAACTTAGAATCTCACACTTTATAAACTACAAATATCTCACACAATTTTCTACTTGAACCCACTACCACTTGATTGCATAGCATCTCACGTACACCCGATAGGAAACATGCCTACATGCCCTTTGGTCATAAACTTTAGTTCTGAAATTAATAAAGTGATTAACTTCTAAATTCGAATTATTATAAATGAATGATAATAAAGTCAAATATATATATATATATATATATATATATATATATAATATATATATATATATATATATATATATATATATATATATATATATATATATAGGGTGACTTTCATTTCAGAACCATCTTATCTGCGAGAACTGACAGAACCACCAAAAACATACATGCACGTCTTTTAAAATAAAATAAAAATACACGCAAATCATCAATAATCGTAAGTATCCACATATGTTCTTCAATATCATCATGAACTCATCATTTTTTTCACAAAAACCTTACACACGGCCGCAATATTGTCGTTGCACGCCTTATAAAAACATACATGCACACCTTCAAAGAAAAATTTTATATTTCCAATTTCTTATCAAATTCTTTAGAACAACCATGTTTTTCTTAAAGCATATATGTTGTTTTTAGAACATATGTGCAAAAATACAATAATTGAAGGCGTGCATATATGTTTTTGGTGGTTCTGTCAGTTCTCGCAGATAAGATGGTTCTGAAATGAAAGTCCCACTATATATATATATATATATATATATATATATATATATATATATTAAATATGGTGCTTATTTTAAGGATCTGAATAACGCTTGTTTTCTTTAATTTTTTTGTAAGAGGGTGTTTGTCTAAGCTTATGTTTTGGGCTTAGGCTTAAATGAGTGATAAACATCTTATGGATAAGTGATAAGCTCCTAAGCCCTTGATTAATGTTTCGGTTAGCTACTTAGCTTATAATAGTTAGTGAGGTAAAGTTACAAAAGAAATGCATAAACATCTAGAATTGTAAGTGCTGTATGAGGGCATAGTTCTTTATTTATTTTTCCTATAACATCCATACATAAGCTCACTTCTCCTCAAATAAGCCAAAAAATTTGGAGTTATCAAAACCCTCTCATATAAGCTCCTAAGCCCAACCATATAAGCTTAACCAAACACTTGATTGAAACACCCTAAATAAGCCTAAAAAAACACCCCTAAATATTTTTAATGAATTATTGCATCTTATTTTAACAGTTTTGAACCGATTTTTACAGGATTTTTATGTTTTACTGCATGTGTAATGAGCTAATCTCCTTCTATCGATGTTATCGTTTGTCAATGCAGCTTATGGGTGAGGTATGGCCAACAAACAACACGGTTATGAAATTAGTTGACGAGTTTAACCATATTCTAAGAACATTCGCTGATTATGGCTTATTCCCTATGTTGCTAAGTGATATCAAGTTTGATTATGAACATGACTCTTTTGGCAAGCCATTAGTTGAGGAATGCACAATTTGTTTTAATGAAATCGAGAGGGCTAAAATGTTTTCTGTTAACCAATGTCGTCACACATATTGCTTACAGTGTATGAGAAAGCACGTAGAAGCAAAGTTGGTTCAAGGGCAACTGCCCGGATGTCCACATGAAAATTGTAAATCTGAACTCCAAATTGAGAGCTGCAAGAAGTTTTTAACTCCAAAATTATATAATATTATGAGCATAAGGGTAAAAGAAGCTGCTATTCCTACAACAGAAAAGGTTTATTGCCCGTTTCCTAAATGCTCAGAATTGATGTCTAAAACAGAAGTACTAGAATATACTTGCGAGTTATTCATTGCTGTTCGAGGAACTGGTATGAGAAAATGTGTTAAATGTCATTCCCTATTTTGTATTAATTGCAAAGCACCATGGCACAAAAATATTTCATGCTCTGACTACATGAAGAAGAATCAATCTCGTAATGAGGCCAAACTTAAGTCTCTTGCAGCAAGGAATCGTTGGCGTCAGTGCAGTAAGTGCAATAATATGGTTGAACTCGCCGGAGGGTGCTACCATATCAGTTGCAGGTATTAATCTTCTCATATATCTTATCTGACTTGTTTTCTGGAAATACTAAAGATGTGAATTCTGACCCGTTTACCTAATAGTGGGTTGATTTAGGTTATGTTTTATCTCTAATGAATCAAACAAGTTAAGCTGAAAAATCTAGCAAAAAATGATATGGGTCTAATAGGTCAAAACAAGTATTGGAAAGTATAAAATATTTCATAATCACTTTATTAAAAAAAGAATATATATATATATATATATATATATATATATATATATATATATATATTATTCTTCTAATAATGTAGGTTTTTGTAATCATATTCAATTAATTGCATATAATTTGGGTCGACCCAATCAGACTGATCCGGTTTGACCGGTACTAAGATTATTGGTTTTGACTTTGACATTTATTCGCCACTTATCTGACCCGCCCATTAAATAATTCCTTGCTTTATATCTATATAGTTCACTACTGTCATTGGTTGACACTTAATAGTTCATGATCTATATATGCTTTGTCAGCAGTACTAATACGGAGTAACTTAAAAGTCAGTTGCTTCTGTTTGGCCTAAATATTACTTTAGTCACATGACCTCTTTTTTCTCTTATTTGTTTGTCAAAAATATCTTCAATTTCGTGAGTGTATAAACCAATGAGCTTAGGTTTGTTGCTATCTTATTTTCAAATTTTTTGCACAAGGCCACACTTATACTTCTTCTATTTGGTAATTCAAAAGCTAAAGCAAATCCCCAACTTCCCTTTGACTTGATTAGAAAGCATATCATAAGATAATGAGACACTATAGAATAACGAAAGTATGTGTAGAAGAAAATTTTGATTTGATTTTCTGCATGTAAACTATAGTTGTAACTTAGAATGCTATTGCAGATGTGGATATGAGTTTTGCTACGCCTGTGGAGCTGAGTACAATCATAAGAAACAAACATGCAAGTGTCCTCTCTGGGATGAGGCTAACATTATATACCGCCAGCAGCAGCAGAATAGGCGGCTTCGAAACTGACCTTCATGTGGATCATATAACCTAACAAAGATTCTCTTTAGTCTTTGAGTCTGATTAATTAATGGATTAATAGAATTGGTTGTTAGTATACTACTTACTAAACACATTTGGTCAAAATCGAAATTAATGTACAACTTTCAGTTCACACTTTGCATGTCATTGTGGCTTCTTTGGATGCGATACTTCTTTAGGAGAAAATTTTTATCATCTGTTTTTTGTATGAATTTAGGTGTTATATAGAGCTTGTTTCTGGGATGATTTATAATGTTTCGGCCATTTCTACAGTAAAATTTGACCTTTTGAGTTCACTTTTTTGCAAAAACACACTTTATCTATTGTTAACAAAACACTTTATAGTATCTGAAATATAAATGCCAAGGATTATCATAAGAGTATCTGTAATGAAGGTTTATAAGAGAAGTTTATGGCGTGTTGCCGTATTGGGTGGAGTCCATACCATTGCATGTTTAAAGATAAATGGGTCTTGTTTATGGACATTCTAGTACGTATTATGTAGTTAAATGAGCAAGTTTATAGAAAACAAAGTTTAAGAAAATAATAATGTGGCAATGCTATAAACTCGTCGATGTTTATTATCAAGTATGTGTACAAATTAGATTACACGAAAATGTTTTTCAATATGAACCATGTATTATTGTTGGGTGTTGATATCTACACATATGAATTTGATTCATACACATAAATATCATTGTAAATTTACCATTATGCCCTCCTTATATTTTAGTCATATATTATTTGGAGGGCATAATGGTCAATATACAATGTTATTTATGTGTATGAATCAAATTCATATGTGTAGATATCAATTGCCTTGTTAAAAGCTAAAAAAATTACCATGATTAAAACGAAAATCCAATGATACGCACGTATTAAGTTTATATGGTACGTACACATTGTCAACCAAATCTAAAAAAAGATGATATACGATATCAAATTACATGGTGAAAAAGATTTAGCAAATATTAGAACACGGTTTGGTGATGTATATGGATATAGTAGACTTAATAACGTTTAAAGAAAAATTCATTTACTTACTCTTATTTTGATGCTTACTGAGTAATAAATACACACCATTTATTTATTTTGATCTAATGATGGGAATTAATCTAAAATTTAATAGTATAAACCTTAATTTTCCAGCTATAGACCCCGCTTTTTGTCACTTCTCACTTTTTTCTCTCTTTAAAACACACACTGTTCGCCTTTTTCATAAGAACACTAACCGCTGCAGTATCTTATTGTCCAGGGACCATTGTACATCTAAGTTCTAAAAATAATCAGAGTATGGCAAATACCTAAACAACTAACCATCTTCGTATCGCAACTTTCCAATACTATTATGGCTCGTTTTGTTACTGTTAGGTTATTATTTTATATCAAATAATTTCTTTCAATAAGCAATATCAAACACCCTCATAATTTCATTTAGTGATGAAGTTCAATGGATTTTGAATGCTTTGTAGCGGTGGGAAATGGATGATAATTATGTGGATCAAGTTGTTTAACATTTCTAGTGATCAAGTGAAAAATATTTGATAATCTTGTTATCTATCATGTAATTTTGCTTATTAATTAAGCTGTTAGTTGTATTTTTGTTCTTACCTGAATTTTTGCTTATTAATCAGACATAATGCTATTTTTATGTCTGATTGCTGTTTTGTTTCTGTTATCACTTGTGATATTCTGTTAAAAATGATGCAACACTTGAGATTGATTTTGATGTTTATATCACTTGTGATATTCTGTTAAAAATAATGCAAGAGATGGGTTTGATTTTGATGCTTATATAACTTGTGATATTCTGTTAAAATTTCTAAAATATCACAAGTGATAATAGTGTTCTCATATGATTTTTTTGCTTCAAACTTATTTGCATACTCTATTATCAACTTATTTGGTAATTCATTTCATGAAGAAGGCTCTTCGCAGTGTATCACATTCTCATGTTGTTCATCTTTTTGGAGGAACCTTTGATATCACAGGTGATATCACGTATTATATCACATGCGATATCACGTACTAAACAATGATCAATTTTCAACCCCAACCTCTTTTGTTACCTCTATTAATGCACTGTAGTTATCACAAATATTCATTTATAATTATTGACTTTGTCTTCCAGTTACTTGAATAATAGTAATTATTACTTAGAACTAATATAGGGTCTCTTACAAACACAATCACATGACATGGGAACATGTGATTGCTTCTCAACTTGTGCATCCCTCTCTTAGGCGTTTCGTCGAACACCTTCCATGAAAGTGCATTAACTTACAGATTAGTGCATTAACTTACGTGAGTCATTTGGAGTTCTACTGATGAGTGTGTAAATACTCATCATTTTTGTCATATCTGAACTGCCAAAACATCCAAAAACACTCAAAAATGCATCAAAATACTGAAAATATCCCAGGAGTGTGTTTTATAAGTTTCAAATGCAAAATGTTTAAAAACAATGGAAAAACGAACAAAGTTTACATAATTGGCAGTTTCAGTCCCTCAACTTTCAAAACATGTCAAATCTAGTCCCTGATTATTCAAAACATGTAAAATATCATTAAAGGTCCTTGGGAATTCACAAGTTGTCAAAAGAAATCCTTTAAAGTTAAAAATTGCAAATTGACAACTTTGGTCCCTCAACTTTTGAAAAGTGTCAAAAATGGTCCCTGGGTTATTTAAAATGGAAAATTAATAATTATAACCCTTGTACTATTCATCTATGGCAAATATGGTCCTTGTGTTAACATTGTGATATTTACAGGTTCAGCTCCTCAAAATCCAAAAATTACAAAATGGTCCTTGTGCTTATTTCCTATAAACCAACCGGACCTAAAATTAAATAAACAAACCAACCCACCCTTTGTATTAAATAACCCAATCAATAAACCCAACCCTTATCCCATTTACCCAGCCCAAGCCCAACATAAAAATAAAACCCGATCCACCCTTTTTAGCTAAGCCTGGGTCAAACCCCAGTCAAACTCCCAATACCGCCAACACTGTTCACCCTTCACCTCCACCTCTGAAACACCAAAACCAGGGTGGTTTTTGGCCACCTTTCACCTCCACCTCATCACCCCAGTCACTAATCTCTCCCCTCCACCTCCACAAACACCCAAATTTCTTTAATTGTTAAAACCTGCTCAACCCACTATTATCAATTTTGGCGCCAAAAAAGTGAAATCAAGGGCTGAGATCGAATTGAAGTAATCCAAGGGTGCTAAAAGATTCAGAGGATGTCGACATGAAGATCCCAGTTAGTTTTGTATAAATAGAGTAGCTTTGTAAGCCAAGAAGGGCAGTTAGTTAATATTAGTTTTATCATTTTTACTTAATCAGTTCCCAAGTATTGTAATTTCCAATTCAGTTCTTAATATAAGCTCAGTTCAGTTACATTGTATTAGTTTTCAAGTTAATTTGTGCTCAAGTTCAGGATTATCAGTTTTCAAGTTAATGTGTGATTCGTATAAGTTATAAGCTACCACTAAAAACTCTAAATACCCTTTCATTAAGCTTATAAAAGCTCTAAATAGCTTTTAGTAAACTTAATTAGTAATACTCAGTTCTAATTTCCAAGTTTCAAGCAAGTCAACAAAAGTCAACAAATGAGCTTAATAAGCTGTAATGGATGAATAAGCTGAATTTCTGGAAGCTTATGGTTTAGAGGTTCTGTGGAGAACCAATAGGAAGTTTCTTGGTCCTTGGTTCTTTAGTTCTCAGGCAAGTCGATTGTAAGCTTTTTCTAAGCTTTTTCTTGAACTTTCAATATTACTGTTCTATAAGTTAATTGTAGCTTGTCTTTATCATTATTAGCTTATCAATAGTCTATAAACGTATTTCAATCAGTTTCATAGTTGAGTACTGCCTTGTTCATCATTTTCAGTTAAACAACTCATAAAAGCCAAAGATTAACTAGAACAAGCTAGCTTAGTTATATTAATCTATTATCAGTTAATAAGTTATTTTCATAGCTTATGTCACTTGTTGGTTCCATTAGATTTCAATTTGTAGCTTATTACCATCAGTCCATTTAGAAAAACTCAAAACAGTCCCCTAAAGGACTGTTTGGTTCAGTAGTCCACAAGTCAATTACTAGCAGTTACTGTAGCTTGACCATTTGGTCAAGTTTGCACTAGCTTTTAGAAGTCCTCATAAGCTAATTTTAACCCTTGATCAGACCTTTAGCTAAGTCTATCAATTTTTTATGGTCCTTGTGAAAATCAGTTCACATAGAAGCCCATATAAGCCACATTAAGCCACAGGCTTATTTAGCCTGCTAACTTGGTATTTTTGAGCTCATCTCAGTCCATATAGTGAGTACCAAAAGACTTAGAACCAGTGCATACTTGTGCACATTTCTGTGCAAGTCTGCACAACACAGCAGACTCATGTGTTTTTGATTGCTGATCTAGCACTCAATTGGACCTCAATTGGAAAGATTCTGATAGGGCTTTTGATGTTTTTGTGTTATTACCTGGGTAGTCTTGCTTTTGCCCCACTTATCTCTTTGAAATCAGCTTATTGGGACTGCTTATTGAAGCTTGCAAAGTAGGTGTTTAAAACTAGGACTGCTGATTCAAGTATAGGGCTGCAATTTCATTTGGTTGTTCATAATCTAAGTTTTATTGTTCATTTTAGTTCCCTTGTGCCCCCAACCTGCTGTTTCCATTGAGTTTTTGGCTTTAGCTTATACTGAGTGCTTATTGCTTATTTCACATTTGCTTATTGAACCTGTTTGCTGCCATACCTGTGTTTCTGATTGCTTGTTGCTCTCAATTCTATTTCATTTGAGCTTAATTTAGTCCTAAAATCATTTGGTAAAACCCTGGTCAACTCTGGTCAATATTTGCTTATTAATAAGCACTTCATTTAAGCAGTTTACAAAGCAAGAAGCACCTCCAGTGCTTATTTTCCACATTTTAATTTTTTCTTAGCTTGCTAATATTAATTTAGACTTAACTTAAATTTTTCAGATTTTTCCTAAGTTATTTGGTATTTTTAATATTTTTAATTAGTTTAAAATAGTAATTAAATCATAATAAATAGAATATTAATCAGAAAAATATAAATCCAATTTTCATAATTTTCTTTTGTCATTTTTAATCTAGGAAAAATATAATCTTATTTTTAATCCTTAATAAAAACCAAAAATAGAAATATAGTGATAGCTTCTATTTAATAGAATTTATCTTTTTAAATTTTAATTAAGTAAATTTCATTTTTATAATTTTCTTATCTTCTTGTCACTTTAAAGTATTTATAGAAAAATTTTCAGATTTTTCTTTGATCTTGTAGTACTTATTAGAATTTTAATTAGTTTAAAATAATTAATAAATAGCTTTTAATTAATAATAATTAATTAATAAGTCAAATAAATAATTTTCTTTTTCCAATAATTTTCTTTTATTATTAGGATTGTAAAAATATAAATTTCATATCCGTAGGCCTTTTATTTATTAAAACTCACTTTTTATTTCGTACGTTTACGTTTATTTAAATTTAAACGTACGCGTTTTAGGTTTCTATACGTTTCTAGTTAACTTGTTTTCACATTCTTGTTTATATAGCTTGTTTAAAGCTATTTTCTTATCTCCTTAGTATAATCAAAATCATAATCCCTTTTCTGTTCAATAACACTTGATCACGATCCGTTTTTAAAGCACAATTTCACATCTCGTTGGGATCTAACGACCCGGGGAAACACTAACTCCTTGGATAATTGTATTGTGTTCTCAATTGGTTTGACTTTGTTTGACCACATCCGTGGTTGATTTAAGTTGACTGTTTTTGAGCCAATCAAATTTTGGCGCCGCTGCCGGGGAGGTGTGCTGCGTGTTCTAAACGTTTTGCAGTATCGTGTCTTTGAACCCCAATCTGTGTATATCTTCTCTCTCTTGTATATTTATCATATATAAAGCAAAACGCTTGTGAAGTTAACTCATTTAACGGATCAAGTACCAAAAATATCGTATTCCTATTTCCCATAAAACCATATAAAAAACAAAAATATTTTCTTTTCTTTTCTATATATAATATCATATAAAAAATAAAAACAAAAAAAATTTTCCATTTTCTCTGTTAAATAATAAACAATAAAAATTACCATCGAGAACCAAGACTGAGTACTGCCTAACTGGGGGTACGACCATAATAAGTTCCCAAACTTAAGATAAAAACTTGCCTTTGTATCACTTGCGAATATCGGCTCACCTTTAATTGATAAACAAACTCTAACGGAGGTTCTAGGATAGTCTGACATTAAATTGTCGGACTGAAAGAAGCGGGTTTTTAAGGAGCATTTAATTGCCCACCTCTGCTTCTCCGCCACTCTGTGCGTTTATCTTTTAGAGAGCTACCGTACGCCTGTTGATTATTGGTTTAAGTTCACTTGTGTTTTTTCTCGATCTTGATTTTAATTGCAAAATTTTGTTTTCATCTTAACTTCTCAATAAATAAATAAAATCCAAAAAGAATCTTCTTACCCCTTTTCTAAGTTTCCTCCACTATAAAGGATTCTTAGACTCGTCTTAGTGCATGCGCACTCGTTCTTCTAGGTCATCAAGCCCTCTCCGTGAGCTTGGAAACATACCTCGAAGACGTCGTAGACGTTCTGCCCCATCAGTCGTATCTGAGGAACGTACTGATTCTGTCATCATGGCAGATTTGCCGATGAATGAGCTTCTCCAAGCACCCATCGAGGGTTATGGAGATGCCATTGTTGTTCCAGCTATTGTAGCTGAGAGTTTTGAGCTCAAAACCGGGTTACTGAATCTTGTAACCTCTAGCCAATTCTACGGTTTTGAGAGGGATGATCCTCATGCTCACATTCGATGGTTTAACAAGATTACATCTACCATCAAATACAAGAACATCCCGTCTAGCTCAATCAAACTTCTTCTATTCCCATTTTCTCTCGAGGGACAAGCCCGGATATGGCTTGAGAAACAACCCCCTCGTTCAATTGAGACATGGGAGGACTTAGTTACAAAGTTTGTAAACGAATTTTTTCCACCGTCTAGAACGACAAGTCTTAAAAATGAAATCATCAAATTCACACAAAGATTTGATGAATCGTTTAGTGACGCGTGGGATCGTTTCAAAGAATTGCTTCGTAAATGTCCTCATCATGGTTTCACCGAGTTGATGCAAATCGACACTTTCTATAATGGTGTGAGCCAATCAGACCAAGATTCTCTCAATGCCTCCTCAGGAGGTAACTTTTTGAGCAAAACTGTCAAAGAAGCTTTAGCGATTATTGAAAATAAGTCTAAGGTCCGTACTGCACGAACAAAGCCATATCATTCTCAGGCTAGTGCCGGTCCTTCTACTTCATCTCCCGTGAGTACTTCTAGCACCGATGCTAAGATTGACAAACTCACGGACGCTATTCAAGCTTTGGTTCTCTCAAGCCAAAAGAAAGTCACTTTCACACAAAGTCCTTCACATGCTGAAGTGAAGAAAGTGGAAATCTGTGTTACTTGTGGTGGCCCTCACGCATACTACGACTGTACTGCCACCGATGGTAGTCCTTTTGAAGTTAATGCTATAGCCGGTACTTCAAACCAGGGAGGTAATCAATACCGTCCTCAAATAGAACCAAGTTACCGAGCTAGTAGCTACCAAGGACCACCCGGTTTTAATCAGAACCAGAATTTGCAAAACCGGAACCAAAATCAACCTCGAATGAACCAAGGTTATCAAAACCAAGGGAATTTCAATTCTGGACAAAATCAAGGTTTCCAACACCAAGGAAACTTTAACCGAAACAATTACAACCAGGGGAATCATTTTCAGGGAAATGGTAATCCAAATCAAGGGAATTTTCAACATCAAGGTTATAATCAAAATAACCGAATGCAAAATTTCCCTAATCAACATCAAGCCATTCCAGCCCCACATCCATCATCTGATGAGTTATTGAGGCAGTTCATGAAAGCTCAAGAGGACACAAACAGGTTGTTGGTCAGCCAGATCTCTGAGATTAAAAAATCTTTAAATGATCAACCTTCGGGCTCAGGAAAACTTCCGAGCAACACGATCGCTAACCCGAAGGGCGATGTTAAGGCGATCACAACCCGAAGTGGTGTTTCATATGAGGGACCCACAGTTTCCACTACCACTTCTTCTTCTTCCCCCAAGGTAGTGGGAAGTGAGCCTGAGGTGACTAAGGACCAGGTACTTCCTACTAATAACGGAGGTACCAACAACGTCCAACCTCAAATTGTCCCGAAACCCAAGACTAAACCTCAAGTTGTCTTTGAACATCCTGAAACCCCGGTTGAAAACCCTAAATCCAAACCTTCTATTCCTTACCCATCACGTTTAAATGAGCAAAAGCTCCGCGAAAAAGCTAGTCAACAAATGGATAAATTCTTCCAAATTTTTCAAGAATTACACTTTGACATAAGCTTTGCGGACGCTATCATTCTGATGCCCAAGTTTGCATCCACAATCAAACACTTGTTAAGCAACAAGGAAAAACTGTTTGAGATGGCAAAGACTCCATTAAATGAGAACTGCTCAGCAGTTATCTTAAAAAAGCTTCCCGAGAAGCTTGGAGATCCTGGAAGGTTTCTACTACCTTGTGTCTTTCCAAGAATGGTTGAATGCTATGCCTTGGCTGATCTTGGTGCAAGCATCAACCTGATGCCTAAATCAGTATGGAAGAAACTTTCTCTTCCTGAACTTACTCCTACCTGCATGACTCTTGAGCTTGCAGATCGTTCAATATCTCATCCACTTGGCATTGCTGAGGACGTATTTGTGAAAGTAGGAAAGTTCCATTTTCCAGCTGACTTTGTGGTTGTTGATTTCGATGCTGATTCCAGGGTTCCTCTCATTCTTGGGAGAGGATTCTTAAGAACGGGCCGTGCTCTCATAGATGTATTTGAGCATGAAATCACATTACGTGTGGGTCATGAAGCTGTCACCTTTAACCTCGATCAAACTTCGAGGTACTCCTCAAATTACGATTCTGAATCGGTTAACCGAATCGATGTCATTGATATTGTTTCAGAGGAGTATTCTCAAGAGTTTCTTGGTTATTCTCATAATTCTGTGAGTGGGGATACCACCACATCTTCTCTACCTGTCATGTCCGACTCTTCCCCTTCTCTCACTCCGTTTGAGGGAGGTGATTTCAATTTGGAAGAGATCGATGATTTTCTCAAGTGTGATTCATTCCTAGAGGGGATTGATGATGCTGAGATTGATCTGGAGGGAGATATTCTTCTTCTTGAGACATTGTTAAATCAGGACAATTCTCCTCCACTCCCTCCCGTTGAACTTCATAATGAGGAAGTCAAATCAGTTGAGAAAACTGATGAATTTCCTGAGGTCGAACTCAAAGACTTACCGCCTCATCTTGAGTACGCATTCTTGGAGGGTGATGATAAATTACCCGTCATTATTGCTAAAGATTTAAGTGATGAGGAAAAGACTGCTCTAATAAAGGTCTTGAAGTCACACAAGCAAGCAATTGCTTGGAAACTCTCCGATATAAAGGGTATTGACCCTGAATTTTGTACTCACAAGATTCTAATGGAGGATGACTTTAAACCAGCAGTCCAACATCAAAGAAGGGTGAATCCTAAAATCCACGATGTTATCAAACAAGAAGTTCTCAAACTTCTTGATGCAGGATTGATTTATCCCATCTCTGATAGTCCTTGGGTTAGTCCCATCCACTGTGTTCCAAAGAAGGGTGGCTTAACTGTTGTCACAAATGATGAAAATGAGTTGATTCCAACTCGATTGGTTACAGGGTGGCGTGTTTGCATTGACTATCGAAAGTTAAATGATGCCACCCGTAAAGACCATTTTCCTCTACCTTTTATGGATCAGATGCTTGAGAGATTAGCAGGGAACGATTACTATTGTTTCCTTGATGGTTTCTCGGGTTACTTTCAAATTCCCATTGATCCACAAGATCAAGAAAAGACTACCTTCACATGCCCTTATGGAACCTTTGCTTATAAACGTATGCCTTTCGGCTTATGTAATGCTCCAGGCACGTTCCAGAGGTGTATGATGGCTATATTTACCGACATGATCGGTAAAACAATGGAGGTCTTTATGGATGACTTCTTGGTCATTGGGGATTCATTCCAAGCATGTCTCTCCAATTTAGAAAACATGTTGAAAAGGTGTAAAGACACCAATCTTTGTCTAAATTGGGAGAAGAGTCATTTTATGGTCAAAGAAGGCCTTGTCCTCGGCCATAAGATATCAAAGAACGGGATTGAGGTTGACAAAGCTAAAGTTGATGTCATTGGTAAATTACCTCATCCCACTACCGTTAAAGGTATTAGGAGTTTTCTGGGTCATGCCGGTTTCTATCGTAGATTCATACAAGATTTTTCTAAAATCGCCCGGCCTATGACTCATCTTCTTGAAAAAGATGCTCCTTTTATCTTCTCACCCGAGTGCATCAAAGCTTTTCAAATATTAAAGAAAAAGCTTACTGAAGCACCCATTCTAGTTGCCCCCGACTGGGATTTTCCCTTTGAGCTCATGTGCGATGCAAGTGATTTTGCAATCGGTGCAGTCCTGGGGCAACGAAAAGCCAAACATTTTCAGCCTATCCACTACGCAAGTAAAACCATGACTGAAGCTCAAACTCATTACACCACTACAGAAAAAGAATTATTGGATGTGGTGTATGCCTTTGAGAAGTTTCGGCCATATTTGATCTTGACAAAATGTGTAGTGTATACGGATCACTCGGCTCTCAAATATCTCTTTGCAAAACAAGATGCAAAGCCGAGATTACTCCGTTGGGTTCTCCTCCTGCAAGAATTTGATATCATTATACGTGATAAAAAAGGAGCTGAGAACCTAGCTGCTGATCATTTATCCCGATTAGAGAACCCACACCAAGATGTTTTCGAGAAAAAGGAAATAAATGAAACATTTCCTCTCGAGACACTCAATGCGGTTACTTTTCGAGGAGATTCTACTACCCCATGGTTTGCCGACTTCGCAAATTACCATGCGGGTAACTTCATAGTGAAAGGGATGTCGACCCAACAGAAGAATAAATTCTTCAAGGATGTTAAACATTACTTTTGGGACGACCCATACTTATTCAAAATCTGTGCGGATCAAGTCATCCGACGGTGTGTTTACGGACAGGAAGCTATTGACATTCTCAAAACTTGCCATGCTGGACCCACGGGGGGCCATCATAGTCCAAACTACACCGCCAAAAAGGTGTTTGATTCCGGGTTTTATTGGCCCACAATCTATAAGGATGCCCAAGAACTCATAAAAACTTGTGAAGCTTGTCAGCGTCACGGAAATATTTCACAACGAAATGAAATGCCACAAAATGCAATTCAAGTCTGTGAAATCTTTGATGTCTGGGGCATTGACTTTATGGGGCCATTTCCATCATCTCGAGGAAACAAATACATTCTCGTGGCTGTTGACTATTTGTCAAAATGGGTTGAAGCAAAAGCTTTACCCACTAATGATGCCCGAGTTGTTGTAAAATTCTTTAAAGCTCTTTTTGCCCGTTTTGGAACTCCACGTGCTATAATCAGTGATCGTGGTACGCATTTCTGTAATGACAAATTTGATAAAGTCATGCAAAAGTATGGTGTAACTCACCGTCTTTCCACTGCGTATCACCCACAAACAAGTGGGCAAGTTGAAGTTTCAAATCGGGGTATCAAAAGAATCTTGGAAAGGACTGTAGGAGAAAATCGTGCATCCTGGTCGGATAAATTGGATGATGCACTATGGGCCTTTCGTACAGCTTACAAAACACCCATCGGGTGTACACCTTACAAGCTTGTGTACGGAAAGGCATGTCATCTACCGATCGAATTAGAGCACAAAGCCTACTGGGCCTTGAAACATGCTAACTTTGACCTTCAAACTGCGGGTGATCACCGTAAAGTTCAAATGAATGAATTAAATGAACTGCGTGATCAAGCATACGAGAACTCTTTAATTTATAAAGAAAAGACAAAGAAGATTCATGACTCTAAAATCAAGAACCGCGTTTTCAACATTGGTGATCGAGTCCTTCTTTTCAATTCAAGATTGAAGATTTTCTCGGGAAAACTCAAATCCCGTTGGTCTGGTCCATTCACTGTTACAAAAGTTTATCCATATGGTACCGTTGAGTTATCTCAAAATGACGGACCAAATTTCAAAGTGAATGGTCATCGATTAAAACACTACTTTGGAGAGGACATACCATTCATGGTTGTCCCGGATCTTCAAACTTTCCCCATGAACCAATGAATGCGGGGATCGAGTCAAGCTAGTGACTCGGTGATCAAAAACATTAGCAAAACATGGGTTCTCACCCGTGTTTCTGTTTTCTTTCTCTTTTCTACCACCTAGTGTGGGGGAGATGGTCTCTTCCACTTACTTCCCTATAGACTTTTAAATTGCTTTTTCTCCCGGGCTGTTCAGGAACCCTTTGTTACAGTTGGCCGTTCACAAGCGGTTAGCTTGCGTGATAAACCTGACTGTTCGGGAGGAATCAACTTAATTCGGGGTCGAGTCAAGCTAGTGACTCGGTGATCAAAAACATTAGCCCGCACCATATGGGTTTTCACCCATATTTCTGACTTCTTTCTATTTTCTACCACCCAAGTTTGGAGGAGTGCCCACAAGTTGTATATATGTTTAGTATATAAAAAAAAAAAAATAAAAAAAAAAAAAAAAAAAAAAAAAATGTGTGTGTGTATAAAATAATGGCTATTCAGTATTTCCCTTTCACGTTCTAAGTGTTGGTTTAACAGCCGGTGCTTTGAATATTGAGGGCAATATTCAGTTCTAAGTGTGGGGGGGAAATTCTAGCGAATTTTATCAAATGTATCATCTAGCACCCCCATTTTAGCCAAAATTTTAAAATTTTTTCTCACTTAGAACTTAATAAATGGTTATCAGTCCGCCATGTCTAACACACATAAGGATTGGCTAATCCAGGAGCAAACGGCTCTTGGTAAAGATGTATCAAATCCGTTTATGGCTTGCAATTTGCCAAAAATTGTATGGTTTTCGACTCACCATATCTTTATAAGTGAAGAGTTGGCTAGCCCGCAAGATTATGGCTTGTGGTAAAGGCATTGGAATACCATAATTGGTAATCAGCTCACCAAAGATAATATTGATAAATTATCTAAGAGTTGGCTAGTCCAGAAGCAAACGGCTTCTGGTAAAGACAAATCAAATCCGTTGAAAGCTGATGATTTGCTAAAAATCATTTGGTTATCATTGTGCCAAAGTATCACATACTAAAACAATGGCTAGTCCAGAAGCAAACGGCTTCTGGTAAAGACAAATCAAAACCGTTTATAGCTGGTGATTTGCTAAAAATCACATGGTTATCAGTGTACCATAGTTCTTACTTGAACTGAAACATTTGGCTACTCCAGAGGTGATGGCTTTTGGTAAAGAGATAAAATCCATTAAATTTTCAAAAATATTGCTAGGGACTAGCAATAGTTTAGTGTGGGGGATTGATGAGTGTGTAAATACTCATCATTTTTGTCATATCTGAACTGCCAAAACATCCAAAAACACTCAAAAATGCATCAAAATACTGAAAATATCC
Organism: Artemisia tridentata subsp. tridentata; assembly: GCA_021014915.2. Classification (NCBI taxonomy): domain Eukaryota; kingdom Viridiplantae; phylum Streptophyta; class Magnoliopsida; order Asterales; family Asteraceae; genus Artemisia; species Artemisia tridentata. The sequence continues at coordinate 327,581,220 of CP139506.1, read as the reverse complement.
CAGGAGTGTGTTTTATAAGTTTCAAATGCAAAATGTTTAAAAACAATGGAAAAACGAACAAAGTTTGCATAATTGGCAGTTTCAGTCCCTCAACTTTCAAAACATGTCAAATCTAGTCCCTGATTATTCAAAACATGTAAAATATCATTAAAGGTCCTTGGGAATTCACAAGTTGTCAAAAGAAATCCTTTAAAGTTAAAAATTGCAAATTGACAACTTTGGTCCCTCAACTTTTGAAAAGTGTCAAAAATGGTCCCTGGGTTATTTAAAATGGAAAATTAATAATTATAACCCTTGTACTATTCATCTATGGCAAATATGGTCCTTGTGTTAACATTGTGATATTTACAGGTTCAGCCCCTCAAAATCCAAAAATTACAAAATGGTCCTTGTGCTTATTTCCTATAAACCAAACCGGACCTAAAATTAAATAAACAAACCAACCCACCCTTTGTATTAAATAACCCAATCAATAAACCCAACCCTTATCCCATTTACCCAGCCCAAGCCCAACATAAAAATAAAACCCGATCCACCCTTTTTAGCTAAGCCTGGGTCAAACCCCAGTCAAACTCCCAATACCGCCAACACTGTTCACCCTTCACCTCCACCTCTGAAACACCAAAACCAGGGTGGTTTTTGGCCACCTTTTACCTCCACCTCATCACCCCAGTCACTAATCTCTCCCCTCCACCTCCACAAACACCCAAATTTCTTTAATTGTTAAAACCTGCTCAACCCACTATTATCAATTTTGGCGCCAAAAAAGTGAAATCAAGGGCTGAGATCGAATTGAAGTAATCCAAGGGTGCTAAAAGATTCAGAGGATGTCGACATGAAGATCCCAGTTAGTTTTGTATAAATAGAGTAGCTTTGTAAGCCAAGAAGGGCAGTTAGTTAATATTAGTTTTATCATTTTTACTTAATCAGTTCCCAAGTATTGTAATTTCCAATTCAGTTCTTAATATAAGCTCAGTTCAGTTACATTGTATTAGTTTTCAAGTTAATTTGTGCTCAAGTTCAGGATTATCAGTTTTCAAGTTAATGTGTGATTCGTATAAGTTATAAGCTACCACTAAAAACTCTAAATACCCTTTCATTAAGCTTATAAAAGCTCTAAATAGCTTTTAGTAAACTTAATTAGTAATACTCAGTTCTAATTTCCAAGTTTCAAGCAAGTCAACAAAAGTCAACAAATGAGCTTAATAAGCTGTAATGGATGAATAAGCTGAATTTCTGGAAGCTTATGGTTTAGAGGTTCTGTGGAGAACCAATAGGAAGTTTCTTGGTCCTTGGTTCTTTAGTTCTCAGGCAAGTCGATTGTAAGCTTTTTCTAAGCTTTTTCTTGAACTTTTAATATTACTGTTCTATAAGTTAATTGTAGCTTGTCTTTATCATTATTAGCTTATCAATAGTCTATAAACGTATTTCAATCAGTTTCATAGTTGAGTACTGCCTTGTTCATCATTTTCAGTTAAACAACTCATAAAAGCCAAAGATTAACTAGAACAAGCTAGCTTAGTTATATTAATCTATTATCAGTTAATAAGTTATTTTCATAGCTTATGTCACTTGTTGGTTCCATTAGATTTCAATTTGTAGCTTATTACCATCAGTCCATTTAGAAAAACTCAAAACAGTCCCCTAAAGGACTGTTTGGTTCAGTAGTCCACAAGTCAATTACTAGCAGTTACTGTAGCTTGACCATTTGGTCAAGTTTGCACTAGCTTTTAGAAGTCCTCATAAGCTAATTTTAACCCTTGATCAGACCTTTAGCTAAGTCTATCAATTTTTTATGGTCCTTGTGAAAATCAGTTCACATAGAAGCCCATATAAGCCACATTAAGCCACAGGCTTATTTAGCCTGCTAACTTGGTATTTTTGAGCTCATCTCAGTCCATATAGTGAGTACCAAAAGACTTAGAACCAGTGCATACTTGTGCACATTTCTGTGCAAGTCTGCACAACACAGCAGACTCATGTGTTTTTGATTGCTGATCTAGCACTCAATTGGACCTCAATTGGAAAGATTCTGATAGGGCTTTTGATGTTTTTGTGTTATTACCTGGGTAGTCTTGCTTTTGCCCCACTTATCTCTTTGAAATCAGCTTATTGGGACTGCTTATTGAAGCTTGCAAAGTAGGTGTTTAAAACTAGGACTGCTGATTCAAGTATAGGGCTGCAATTTCATTTGGTTGTTCATAATCTAAGTTTTATTGTTCATTTTAGTTCCCTTGTGCCCCCAACCTGCTGTTTCCATTGAGTTTTTGGCTTTAGCTTATACTGAGTGCTTATTGCTTATTTCACATTTGCTTATTGAACCTGTTTGCTGCCATACCTGTGTTTCTGATTGCTTGTTGCTCTCAATTCTGTTTCATTTGAGCTTAATTTAGTCCTAAAATCATTTGGTAAAACCTTGGTCAACTCTGGTCAATATTTGCTTATTAATAAGCACTTCATTTAAGCAGTTTACAAAGCAAGAAGCACCTCCAGTGCTTATTTTCCACATTTTAATTTTTTCTTAGCTTTCTAATATTAATTTAGACTTAACTTAAATTTTTCAGATTTTTCCTAAGTTATTTGGTATTTTTAATATTTTTAATTAGTTTAAAATAGTAATTAAATCATAATAAATAGAATATTAATCAGAAAAATATAAATCCAATTTTCATAATTTTCTTTTGTCATTTTTAATCTAGGAAAAATATAATCTTATTTTTAATCCTTAAGAAAAACCAAAAATAGAAATATAGTGATAGCTTCTATTTAATAGAATTTATCTTTTTAAATTTTAATTAAGTAAATTTCATTTTTATAATTTTCTTATCTTCTTGTCACTTTAAAGTATTTATAGAAAAATTTTTAGATTTTTCTTTGATCTTGTAGTACTTATTAGAATTTTAATTAGTTTAAAATAATTAATAAATAGCTTTTAATTAATAATAATTAATTAATAAGTCAAATAAATAATTTTCTTTTTCCAATAATTTTCTTTTATTATTAGGATTGTAAAAATTTAAATTTCATATCCGTAGGCCTTTTATTTATTAAAACTCACTTTTTATTTCGTACGTTTACGTTTATTTAAATTTAAACGTACGCGTTTTAGGTTTCTATACGTTTCTAGTTAACTTGTTTTCACATTCTTGTTTATATAGCTTGTTTAAAGCTATTTTCTTATCTCCTTAGTATAATCAAAATCATAATCCCTTTTCTGTTCAATAACACTTGATCACGATCCGTTTTTAAAGCACAATTTCACATCTCGCTGGGATCTAACGACCCGGGGAAACACTAACTCCTTGGATAATTGCATTGTGTTCTCAATTGGTTTGACTTTGTTTGACCACATCCGTGGTTGATTTAAGTTGACTGTTTTTGAGCCAATCATCTACACAAATATTTATACTTGTTTTACGAAAGCATGTTGAGTGTTATAACTTATAGATTAGTGTTATATCACAAGTGATATTGCACCGAGAAAAAAAAAAGAAAAAAAAAGTTTGTCGAAAGTATATGAAAGTGCCCCTTTATTGAAAGATAATTAAATGCTCGTCACGATGGTGTAATTTTTTTGGGTTAACGGTTTACGGTTTTTGAGATATGTAATATTTAAAAATGAGAGATGAAAGTGAGTTTTAATTAAAAAATGGTGATGATTTAGATTTACACTTTAGGTACCTCCATGTTTTTTTCCCTTAAATCTTCTTCTTTTGGTCTAATGATTTGTGTGATCCAGATTTGTCCCTTCGTATGCAGGTGTGACAAATGGTAATTTTCACATTTTAAGTTAATAATAAATACTTATTTATTATTTTTAAGCCGAGCATTTCTATGCTTAATTGCTTGTTTCTGAGCATTTTTAGGAGCTTTCCCGCATACTGTAGCTTACAATCACTGCTGAAAAAGTTTATTTGTGTCAGTAAGCGCAAATTTATTCTATTTCTCATAGTTACTGACAAGTTTCGTATTTAACTGAGAAGCTTTCTCGTATTTATTGAAAAGCAACCCCACACGCGATCCGACAGCACAGTATATATGGTAGCAGTCAAATAAATCCATTTTGAGCAAATAATAATATTTTATTATTATTCTGACAAAAGCGTCAATAAAAACTTTATTTTGCGTGTACGTGTCCAAAAACGACAAACCTGGACTTTAAGGTAATATTTAAGCTTAAACCGACACACGATACACCAACGAGGAGCAAAAATATTTTTCCCTCCCCTTGTTTTTGTTGTTTGCCGCCTCTAAGCCACACCAAGACAAGGATTTTTACATGCATGGATTTATTAGTGGATGATGACACATATAATACTTTGTTTGTTACTTAATATGTAACACAAACTAACACACACACTCATTTTATCTCATCTAAACTTCCTAGATCATTTCTCTCATCTCAACCTATCGACCCAACTTAAAATTTAAGATCTACAAAAATCTAGTGAAGTTTGAACTAATCGGGGTGTACTTTCAAGTGTTTTGGGTTAATCGGAACGTATTGTGGGTAAATTTGGTGCAATTTGGAGTCCTTTTGGGGTCTCCTACCACTCGACATTTTCAAAGAATTTTGTAAGAATCCACAAAACTTGTTCAATCTTGTTCATTTCATGTTATCTTGATGTCTAAAGATGTTACCAAGTGCTTATTATGTATGTTTTGTTAAATTGAAAAAGCTAGGGTTTGGTATGTTATTATGGTTACTCGACTTTTTTTTTGAAGTTTTTATACAAGTTATGTTATTTCTTGCTTGTGTGGTAAATTTTATTGCTTGTGGTACTAGTTTAATGATACAAATGAGCTTTGAACTAATTACGCGAGTTTAAGTGATATAAGTGCTAATTTGAGCTTATATACAAATCGGCTTACTTTTAAAATAAATAATTATTGGGGTTTTGAAAAACATAAAATTTTGGCTCTAGTGGTGAAATGGTGAAATTAGTGCCTAATAGATTATTTTGGATAACTTATTGAATAAGTTATAGCTTTTCTGTGTTTGACTTGTTTTGGGTCAAGTTTGGGTCGTATGACACATATTGGGCCGAGCCCAATATGTTTCGGCCTTGGTTGACTTGTTGACCATTTTGCTTATTAATAAGTGCTTATTTGATTTATTTAAAAATCGTTACGAAAGCTATTCGGACTAAAAGGGCTTAAAGGTTTAAAACTATTTTTGGGCTTATGATGTGCTCGACACAAAATGGGCCGAGCCCATGTGGTTTCGGCATTGGTTTGACTTTTTGACCAAACGACGTGATGAACATGTTAAATTGATTTTTAGAAACTTAACGATATATATATTGTAACTTAAAAAGGTTAAATGATTTTTGGGTTAAACTTGGACTATTGGACTTATTATGGACTATTCGGCCGAATAAATATTTCAGATGACGAAAATGAGTTTTCGAACATTTTTCGACCTTTATAAATATTTTGACTTATTAAAACGTTATATATCGATTAAAACCGTTTTGAATTCGTTTTGACACATTAAGCCCAATAAGGCAAATAAATGGGCTTTTCGGCCCAAAGTTGTAGTTGTTGACTTTTTGTTGACTTTTGAAAATATTATGACTAAACGTTGACTTTTGTATCGAAACCCATAATTAAGAAGTAAACGTAACGATAAATATACATTTTGGACTAGTTTTGCAAATATAGTTAACGTAAGGGATTATTTGAGAAAATTGCAACACTTGGGAAAAATGAAAAAGTTTGAATAAACGAATGGGTCATGCCCGATTTTTCTAAAATTTTGACACTTAAAATATTTTCGAATGGAAACCGACTAAAAGACGAAACGGATCATCTTTATTATTAAAAATATTAATTTTTCTAAATTAATATTTTTAGACTTTATAAGACTTATAAATATGTTTTAGATACTTATACACTTACACTTATTTAATTTCTCAAAATTAAATACTTATAAATTTCTTTATAATTATCATTATATTATAAATAATTATAATATTTATAATATAATAATACCCCACTATCACCATTATTATATAAATTTTTCAATACCAATTTATTTAATTATAAGCCCTAATTAATTAAATACTTAATTATTATTATTATATATATATATATATATATATATATATATATATATGATATATATATATATATATATATATATATATATATATATATATATATATATATATATATATATATATATATATATATATATATACACACGATAATATATATATTACTTACGCATTTTGCGACGACAAGCACTGAGCACGGAAGTTCCGTCGCATGTGTTTTCACCGTACACTTTCACCATGAGCCATCACCAAAGAGTCTTATACGATAAACTAGTTTGAAATGTACCTTACCACACAGGAAGCAAGAAATACACGAGCACATAACACACATAAACCTTTCGATTGAGTTAAAACAATTAAAACACGAATAATTCGCTAAGACTTACCATACTGATCTAAGTCGCGTGTCGGAGCGGTTGCACTGAGTTATTGTTGACTAGCAGATTGCTACTGTTATTAAGGTGAGTTTATAGCCCCATTTTTATACGTATTGTTTTTATAAACCTTGGGGTGAGAAACATGCAACACTGTTTTCATGGACCAAATTGAACTTTGTTTTTATACACACTGGTATGCGAATAACCTAAGTATGTTTGAATCCCATTGCGCCCACTATCATCAACCGTCAATTCCTGCTGGGAAGCGCGTATGATATAAATAGATCTATTGGGGGTGACTCCCCCGTTCGGTTGGGCCGGCAAGTCAACGCGAACGTATACCATGTCGGATTTTGCCGAGTGTCTGGGGATTAACACTCGCGGGCACCCTTTGTTTGCTATGCCAGCTTGGCATGTTGTTTGTCTAGTTTCAGTTGGATGAGCTTAGTGTTTGCATACATAATGAGTGTGATTGCTGAATTATTTGCTATGGTCCATATGTGCTTATTTACTTTAAACCTATGAACTCACCAGCGTTAGCTGACTTTTAGCATGTTTTTCTCAGGTGTTTGAGAATGTATTCATTGAAGGCAAAGGCATGGCATTAGTCATAAGTTTTCTAGAAATGTTTTTGCTCATACGTTAAACTCTGAATTTGGGACAGACTTGTTAAATGGGCCTTGTTTTAATTGAATTGAACTTGATGTATGACAATTAACTTTGGAAATGTAAACTATTTTAAAACGGATTTTTAATCCGTTCTCTATATCTTTGTGTTGTGATTATCGATTTAGTAGCACCCAAATATGTATGCTTCCGCAAATCCAGATTTTGGGGGTGTTACAGATTGGTATTCAGAGCCTAGGTTATAGAGAACTAGGTGTATAAAAACCCTAAACTATAACCAGTTTATGAAAAACGTTTCCTTATGACCGCCAGATGCATGCCTGCCTAGCTTGCCATGATTTGATCGCTATTTGCCTTATATGATTAAGCGTTATACTATGTTGTTTGAGTATTTTTCTTAACATATATGATATAAGTATTTCTATATACTTACACATACTATACCATAATTGTCACAGACCATGTCCCGACGTAACGTCATTATTTCACTTTGAGTTGAATACTCGCTACGTACCACATGAATTCATTTTCTATTCGACTCCAAGTTTGGACAACCGTCTTATCCTTTCGAAACACTTATATTACTATCGTAAAGGAACCCACCAACTTATGTGAGCACAACCCTAACCTACCGCCTTATAACATATCTCCTGGAACCATCTACTCTTAGGACACATCCTTGCTATGTCTCACGCTTCTTTTCTCATTGTGAAGGACCATGTCACCTGAGAGGCAAGACCTAAATTCCGCAGCCATGGAACAACTCGTAGCTCAACAAGTAGTAGAGACTATTACTGCCTACGAGTTAGGAATTCGCACGGCTTGCGACTTAATGAACCGAGGGGCACTTCAAGAAGCTGAGAACATTAACAAAAAGAAGAAACGAGATAACAACCTAGGAAACAAAGGGGTTCCATAACCCCTCAGAAAGCCAAAGTTGGCCAAAACTTTCACTGCTGGACCTAGTAACAGAAAGACTTATGCTAGAAAGTTACCAACGTGTAGTCTTGCAAACTACCCCACAATGGGCCTTGCACCGTGAAGTGCCACAAATGCCAGAAGGTTGGACATCTGGCTAGAGGTTGTAGGTCTAAAACCTTTGCAGTAGCACATAAAATACCAGGGAACAATCGGAAGGCTGAGGTAACTTGTTTTAGGTGTAGAAAGAAGGGGCACTACAGGGTCGAGTGTCAGGAACCGAAGGACCAAGGAAAAGTGAACAATCAAGGAAAACAGGGAGCGGAAGGAAACCAAGACTCAAATGTGATGTCATAAGAATGACTACCCTATGTAACGAGACCTAAGCTTAGACTCTTTTAAGTTATATTTCTGTAAGACTTCAGTAGTATCTTTTGTGAACCCTGTCGTATTGTATGGATTTGATGAAATTTTATTATGAGATGTAAGCTTATTTGACTCTTAACTATCAACGGTCCCATGTCAATTAGACGTACCAATTGCCGCCCGTTGCACTACTTATTTTTACTATCATTTAACAAACCACTCTGTCATCATTTTTCAACTATTTGAACTCGTATTATAAACCAGTTGTCTACCATATTATCTTTTCATGAAATAATAAATTGTATTGCCACAAACACTCGAACTTTTGCAAGTATTCCACAGACTATCTCGCAGTCATACTACAAATCGTTTTACTACCAGATTACAGAATCAAAGTTTTGACCTCACTACTCTCTTTGAAACAAGGAACTCTCCTCATATTGCCTTACGAACTATTTTACTAACAATTTATAAGCTAAAATATAACTTGGATACTATTTTGCCAATAATGAATTGTTTTCCTATTACTCTATAAATTGTTTGCAAACCATTTTACAAACTATTCTGTTACCGCTCGGCGAATTATTTACTTTTTGAAAGGTAGTTTATGATGTAAGCTCGCGAGCTGAAAAACCGATATGTTTTCTTGTAACTAAACTAAGCATCGCATCGTTGGATCCCAATTATACAAATCCTGATCACTTATGTATAATTCGGGTAGGACCATACTATGCTAGGAATGGTTTCATTAAATTTTTATGAAAGTCGAATCTTTTATTTCTTTTTTTTTAGAAATCAGAAACTCGCGTGTATGAGCGCATAAAAGTAGTGCAAGTCATGGGCATCCATACTAGGAAACACCGTAACCAAATAGGCTTTGACGCCAAGATACCACCTAGAACTAGCCTTACTTCATACCACGTCCAAAGCCGAAAGGGTAACTTACACCACTAGCCAACATAAGATGACCCCACCGATTAACATCTCACGGTACACTACCTTTTCCGCTTCCAAGACACTGCATCGTCTATCAGACGAATCTTACTGAGCCAACCAACTGACTGCTAGTGGTAATCAACACCATCTTTCAAGGTCGTACTCTAGACCTGCAAAACTCCTCAACCAATAACGACCTATGCCCACAAAACTTGGAGACATTATCAACATCCCCAATGTAGACTGGATGTCGAAATACCAAGTTGTAATCACCCACGATGGGAAACTCGTTTGCGTGCCTTATGGCAATAGGATCCTAGCCACACAAGGAGGACCCCTGGACAAAAATAAACAATGGGTGAACCACTAAACTTTCAGGGACTAGGGACTTACCAAAAATAGACTTGTGACCCAACATAAATCTTAAGACCTTGCAGAGTAACCCGAGACATTATCTTTGGAACAGTTGTCTAACCCTTCACTAATTCCTTGGGGATACTGGCCTGACTAGGACATGAGATTTTAGAGAAACACCGTTGTTTACTAAACCAAACCTTAGAAGTGAATCAAGCACCCTATCGTTTAACACTAACGATGTAACCACTGTGAAAAATCCCTTATTTAAATAAACTATCTCTCAGAATATTTATCCTTTTCTACGTGTAATTTTTTTTTCTTTCTTATTTATTTTGATTGTGACTATTATCTTATGTGACGGAGATCACATCTCAAATAACCGTGCTTGCAACCCAACCTTAATTAATTTAGTATTTACCTATGAAAACATCATTGACCTAAAACGTTATAAGATCCCACTTACCACTTTACGTTATTTCGCTAATATACATTTAAAACTGAATAATCCTTAACTAATGATAACTTTATAAAACCCTAAAATACCATAACAACATTTATGAACAATAAAACCCTAAAAATACCAAAGTACAAATCATATAATTAATGTACAAGTCCCTAAAGCATAAAAGCCTTAATTCTACTTTAACTCCCGATAAAACCTTAATCTCACATAACTATGAATTTATACATACATTTTACAAACCCTAATTTATTTATACAATATTTTTACAAGATAATATTTTTACAAGTTATTTAAACTAGTTTACAAGTCATTTATGCACAAAACCATTTATTTACAAAAACCTTATAAAAATCCCTTTTATATTTATTTTCAAGTATAAAATACAAACCATTCATGCATAACTTTTACAGATTATAATTTCTAACTCCTTAATTATTTTTACAAGTCTTTTAGCTTAAAGTACAAGTACCTAATGCATATAAACTAAAAATTTCATTTATTTACTTTTAACTTAACAAAACTTAGCATATAATTTTCATAACTTAATAAATTATAAAAATTACATTTTCTTATATGTTAAAATATAAGTACAACCTTACTAAAGCTGAGGTACAAGTCTTTAAAGCATAAAACTTAATTACTTATAAAACTTTATATAAAACTTGATAATAAATGTTTTAAAGATATAAGATGTAATAATTTTACATATTAATTTTTGAAATGAGTATATTTATTTATAAAATAAATGTACAAGTCCTTAGACTTAATGTACAACCCACTAATGCACAAAAACATAAAAACTCATTTATTTGTATTTAAACCTTAATAAAAATTACATAAAAATTATAGAAAATTAAGAAATAATTAAAAATACATTTTTCTTATTTTTCTTACATAAGTACAAGTCTTCTAAGCCTAGAGTACAACCACCTAAAGCACAAAATTTATTTTCTCACCAATATATAGAATTCGATATACATTATGTTATGCCATACAAATCTAAAAATAATTTTTAGCCAAACCTTAGAGTTAGAAACCCTAGAGTAACCCTAAACCTTAGTTTACAAGATCACAAGGCATTAGTACAACTCCTCTAAGCATAAAGTCGAACACTAAATAGCCAATTACCCATTCTAGTTCCAATCTAACCACGACCTAACTAGTAATTAGAAACCTTAAACCTTAAGAAGTCCATTTGGATGGAGAAGAAGGTTACACATAGCCCTCTTCTAGAATTAAACCCTAGGTGTATGAATATGAACCTTCCACATCACCCAATTCATTTCCCCCTCATGTGGCGCCTCCCCCAGCCTTACACATCATCTCAAATCTGACATAGAAGTCCCAGGAAACCCTAGCTTAACCTTCTATAAATAGCCACACAAATGAAACCCTAGAACCATCACCAACCATTCGAACTACCACAAACAGCCACTACCCTTTCACACCAATGATCCCTTAGTCCCACATAAGCTAAACTAAGCCTAGAGAAGCAGTAGGAGCAAGCCAAGTCCAGTAGGAACCAAGTTCGAACCATACCTCATCCAATATAACCCTAGTCGACCATTTCAAGAAAGGTATGTCCCAGCCCTTTTTACTTGATTTCATATAGATAAATTATGTTCAAATGAAGTTTAAAACATGTGTCATAGCCCAGAAATAACTAAAACACTTCTTGCTAAATTTTTTTATATATCGAGCAACATATATATATAAATTTCGAAATAATGAACCAATGAATCTAGGATGTTAAAAGTAGTTTAGAAATACTTTAAACATGTTATAATAACATACTATAATATAAAAACATAGTGCCTAAAAATCGGATTTAGAGAAACACAAGTTTTCTTTTCTTTTTCAAAACTGTCGAGACCAACAGCAGGTCTGCTGCTTTGGTGCTCGTTTTACCCTATCAAACGACCACTAAAAATTATGGCCTTCGACAGGCTTAAAGTACTTTAAAAGGGCTAAAATTAGGAAAAAGAATCAAGGTTTTTAATCGAGAAACGAGGGAGAACGGGGCGTGACAAGTTGGGTGTTTTTCTGTGACGAGTAAAAACGAAATACGAGTTTCTGTTTTGATTTTCGAATTCTTGGGTTCGAGTCAGCCATTAAAACTTTACAAAAATACTTTTAAAATAATTATAAACATTTTAGAAAAGGTTTAGCAAAAGGTCTCGGCTTGAATCGCTAAAAATAAATTGTTTTTGATATAAGGGATGTCGAATGAAAACCCTTAGAGACATAGGGACCATTTTTGCCAAAACTCCATAATACTTTCTGTTTTGGACTTGATTTGCGATCGGGAAATCCCTAAGGGGGTAAAAGTGTCAATTTTGAAACTTGAGGGTATAAAATGTTAATTAACTAAAGTCCGGGGGTAAAAGTTGTCATTTTTATATAGTTTAAGGGTAAAATTTGCCAAACCTAGGAACTTAAGGGTCTAAAGTGAAAATAAACTATAAACCCTAATTATTATTTAATATTATTATAATTTTATTATTATTAATATTATTATTATTAAGTTTATTTAGAAACTTAATATACGTTTTGTGCCATAAATAACAAATGAAATATCCTTTTAACGAACAGTCGGAACCGAATCTTACAGATAAGAAAATATAATAACATCTTACTTTTGAAACTACATATTGGCTCAATTAAGTATTTAATCAACAAACCAAATAACGAAACGAATAATAAAACTTATATATTAAGAGACAATTACTGAGAAACTTGACATAACCAATTCAGGTTGCAAGCCGGAGACGTTTATCAACTTTGTTTAGCTTTCGTTTTCCATCCAGATTGTTCAGGTGAGTTTATAGTCCCACTTTTACTTACGAGTTTTCCAAATATGTGGGGAGATACATGCTATTAAATCGAACACAAGTATTTTCCTGATTGTTATTGCACTAGGCTAACTGTTCGTTATTATTGAGATTGAATTATTTATTTAAAAAGACCCTCATATCATGCACCATTAGTCACCTGCTGGGTGAGCGCGAATATGTGAATAGATCTATTGGCCTGACGACCCATTTGTTCTAACCGGATGGATATCTTCGTGGTAGCCGGTTAGGCAGATGCATTATATTTGATATCTTTAACTCGGGGGCGAGACCACTCTCATTTCAATCATGATTGTGGAATCTGGAAACTGTTAACGCATTGCGTGTCATGAGGTTTAGTGCAATATTGTTGAATTACGATATAACTAATTTCTCATATTTTGGCTTGTGTTCAACTGATTATAATTTTAAACACTATAGATTCACTCAACCTGTAACACCCCAACCCGGCAAGGGTAGAAGTTCACATTAATGGTTTCATATCAGATCAAAACAAAGCATACATTCAAAAGTAATACAATGATTCTCAAAGGTTACAAATGAAATACTGAATACACAAGGTTACAAAGGAAACAAAAGCTAAATACTAAGTCTGCAATGAAATCCTTCTAATGACTTCTACTTCGGAAATAACTATCAAGGTCTTCTAAGTCCAACAGTCTCTTCACTCATACCCAGCTTCCAACTAAAACCTGCCGCACACGAAACGAAACGTGCGGCTGAGCTTAAAAAGCCCAGTGAACAGATATATAATAAACGGAAACGAAAGTAAACAGAAATGAACAGAAGTAGCATAATGAATAAGATATAAGTAAAGGTATAAAGAGTAAAGGTTTAGGACAGTAATCCACCACGAGCCCAGAATCATATCATATCATATCTTCATAATCATATAGAGGGGAGACCTCTCAGATAATCAGATAATATGAGGGGTTTCCTCATTCTTCAAATGGAGTAGCTAGCTCCCGAACTTTGTGAAAGGAGTGGATTGCACCCATCCCCAGTCACCATATCATATCAAAACGAACTGTCCACGAACACGGACACGAACCTAGGATGCATCCATTCGCCCCCCGAACAAATCATATTGGCCATAACAAATCATATAGTGTGCATGCATATCATAATCAAAATAGGGACGGTGTAACCAAATCACTAGGGCTGCACGCTAGTCATGCCAGTGGTGCATCACAGATACGGCCATGTTACCTTCATGGCTAGGAAACGAACTTGGCTCGGGTATCAAACTGAAGGTCAAAGGTCAAAGTCCAAATCAAAGCAAAGGTTCATATAGTCTCAGTCATCGAATCATGGTCAAAGTCCCAATGTCACGGTTCATAGCAAAGGGTTCATCGTCGAAGGTTCATAATCAAATGGTTCATTTAAAGAGATCTTTATCAAATGGTTTTTCATCAAAATGATCTTTATTAATTGTTTTCACAAAAGTAGTCTTTAAAATAGTTTTCATAAAAGTTTAGTAAGATTCCAAATAAATGTGGTATTGCATATTTCATAAACATCATTTTAAAAATAGTGTTCCTCAAAACATTTCCATGTTAAAAAGGTTTTCACATCTAGTTACCAAAATCAAATGAACCCTCGAAGTATCAAGTGTTTCGAATACTAATATCACAAGGTAATCGAATATCAAATGGATCATTATAGAGGTTCAAAGACAAAGGTCATATCGATCATCAAAGTCAAAGTGGATCAAACAAACGAACCAAAGTGTAGGGGAACATAGCAATGGCTTAGGGAATTCTTAAAATGAATCAGAATCGATGAGTCATGAGAAGAAAACACCCTTACTGAAAAAGGGTAGAATATCTGTACCTTATGCAAATCAACCGACACAATAAGAAAGCACCGAAATAGGGAAACACTCCTCCTTCACCGAACCTATAGAAATTAATGATCACGTATTACTTACAAGCTCATTTTAACCAGATTACACATTTGGAGTTTCTTTATACTTTTAGTAACTTTCCACTTTTAGTAACCTTTCCGTATTTAGTAAGTTTTCATAATCAGAAAATTTCCCGAAATAGTAATTTAATAAATTAAGGTTATATGCACACACACACTTTTATTCTTATTCAATATATATTTGTTATACCATGTTATAGATTATTAAAAAATCTCTGTCTACAAGATCAGATTACTTACTACATCAAAGAAATAATTTATTAGACATATGTTCACACTGACATGTTATCTCCTCAATACATAATTTTGGTTTAATCATGTTTGTCGTATATGTTATCATGTACTCCCTATTTTCTTTGAAAATTTCCAAATAACAATTCTATAACTCTTTGAAAACGATACACTCCTGACTAATATTTCACACACTAATATGCATTGATACTAAAACATCTCTTTTGACCTGATCTCTCGTTCACGTTCTCGATTTTCAACTCCAACCATATTATGAACTCCAGGACCAGACACATCAGTAGTTTCAGTTTCAGTTTTTCGTACAAGCTCAAGTGTTGGTAACTTAGATGACATACACTCACATGATCACAAATATTAACGATGCATGGTATCCCACACAACCATGCATACCATTTTTTTTAAGAGAGCACTATGTGTTAACAGAATGGAAATAGCAAACCCGAACTAACTCGGAAACACACGCGAACACGAGTACAAGTACCACACTAGTTCGAATACAGTCGAAATTAGTGACTCATGACTTAACTCACATCCACACTCATACGAGTCGATGAGTACAAAAGAAACCAGCCGCTAACACAGACCAACGAACCAAGATTTTTAACCCGCTATAACTGGTATATACATGTTTTAAAACTGCAGCTTATTTGTCCTTTATTAAGAGTGATTCAGATTAGAGTTTCTATATATTAACTTGTATATCTTTAGACTGAAAAAGGTCTGATTGGATAGACAAAAGCAACAAACTCGACACCATTTGTTAACAAAACCCTTCGTATTACGCCTTAGCGAGACCAGGACATCGATGAGACAAAATAAAAGTGGTGCGAGGGGATTGGCGAGGCAGCAACAACCACGAACCAACTCCACAAAAACACGATATAGCAACACACATTAACCCTTGTTTTAGTCTCACACACGACCACCACACCAAGCCATATACACGGCCCATTTAGATCGACTAACTCACACCAGATTTTACGTGGCACACATATTCATTTGCATATCCAGATTAACGACACAAGTTTTGGTCTTTCATATTATACGTGTACTATCATTATTTATGTCGTATCGATAAAAGCATTAAGACGATTAAGGGATACCTTTGATCGGTTGTTCGGAACGAAAAGAACACAAGAATCCCAACCCAAGGCCTTTCGAATAAACACCAAAGCGAAGCGATCCAGTAAGGACTGAACCCCAACGATTTACACTTTGACTAGACAACTACGTAGCAACCAAAACGGTCTCCTTTTGCTGCCTTTGATTCGAACAGGAGAGAAGAAATAAAAGGGTAGCCGCCAGTTGTTGTAGTTTTTTTCTTCTTAGGGTTTACTTAGAGAGAGAGTCATGGCAACAAATAAAGGGAATATATTTGCGTAGTTTGGTCAATGGAATTAACGTGTGAATGGAACAAATAGTGTGTAGTGTAGTGGTTTTCAAATTAGGCAAAAAGCTAAAATTGTGGGATGATTGACATAATTCGTGGGATTTGATGGATAGCAAAACGTGTGTTTTATTTGGTAAACAAATAAATATGTGAAGGGTTTGTTAAGTTTGGAGTTGTGCAAATATTTTGGGATATGATTTGGGGAAAACCATTTCAAAGTTATTATATTTAAACAATAGTATACAAGATTTAAATAAATTTGGCTAGAGTACTAGTAGGCATGTGATGACATTTAACGTGCACCATTCGTTTACCATAAGTCTATTTATTTTTTATCCGTTCAATTGTTAACCGTTAGATACTTAGGTTATGTTCGGACGAAATGTCTTTTACAAATTTGAGATCAAAGGGTATTCTGGGTATTTTACGCGTTCAAAATTTTTGGGTTTTACACAACCTTTGTGTTGACTTTTTAAGCATGTTTATCTCAGGTATTTAGAAGTATGGATATTGGCACGGAGTGGCGGTGGACTTTCTTCTTAAAATAAAAAAGTGTCCACTTTGTTATCATTCAATGAATAATGTAATTTTTATCATGTATTTCTGAACCTCCCTCTGGGACCTATCTTATGTACTCTGATATTAAATAAATGAATGATAACAATTTTTATTTAAAAACGTCTCTTTTCGAGTCGTTTTCTATTTCCATGACTATGAACCATGAAGTAGCACCCCAAGCTTATATTCCGCTGCGTAATCCGAAAATGGGGGTGTTACAGATTGGTATCAGAGCTTGTGGTTATAGAGAACCAAATGTTTTCAAACATTGGACTATAACCGGTTTACACAAAAACTTAACCAAAGTCCTCCGTGCCACACCGTTACTGAAACGTTATTTGTATGTAAGTTGTTGTTAATCGTTTAAACTACATAATGAAATATTTATAACTATAAAGTGGTTACAGAATCCTGATTCCCCTATCCAATCTATCCCACTCATGTCTAGGCTAGGACATCAAGATGAAACCCTACTTAGAGCCTTATTCATTTAGGATCCTTTATACTAAACTTCGTACTCTTGATATTTCACCTTTAGTTTCTTTCCCTAATGTTATTAATTTCTTATAATAATTTCTTATAATTATTATTTGCAAATTATTACAGTACCCTGTCTCCCGAAACCCCTAAAGTTAACCAAACCACCCCAAACCTCACTCTAGATAACAGTTCCTTCCCTCAACCTCCAAACATAGACAACCACCCAACTGGTAACATAATAGGTGACGGAAACTAGGACCACTATTGAAAACAAGGAACCCAAGTATCCATATTAGAGACACAAAAATTCTTAACCTACCATGTGTTGTGTTAATAAAGAGACGTTGTATTAATTGTTTTGGTAAAACAATTAATCAAGTTATTAATATCATGCTATAACCCAACATACCAAGACCTACCTAGACTAGGCTATAACCAATAAAAATTCCCTCTAGGATAAATTTCGGAAGAGAACTTGATGAATGAAGAGAAAGTCGCTGAACCTTAGCTTTTATTAGTTTGTTCCTTACCCAGAATAAATATACATCCTCATCAGCATGATTGTCAAACTGAAAAGTTAACTCAGAAGAGTTTCTGGTAACCACTAAATCAGATTTATATCTATCAGCTTTTGTACAATATCTCGGCCACGAGATATGTAACATAAATATGATGCTTATACTAATCTGTTATATATATAACAAATTAGTACAAGTTATTTATGACTATATGTGGTCTTGATTTTGTTGTATTTTGCTGTATATGGTATCGGTTAATGTGGACCAGTGATAATCATCTTGCATACTCGTATGATATTTGGACATGTTGTGACCTTATGATTATCATAAGTTGTACCTTGATAATCTAACATGGACAAAATATAAACGCATGTCTTATTGTGGTAATAATAAAACCTATGAAGAATAACCAAACCTACCATAAACCAAACCCTAGGAATTAAGCAAAATAACCAAAAGCGAAAACTCAATGATAGAAAAACCATTATCTTAATCTAAGGATTCCCGACCTAGAAATTAAGAAAGGTGCTACGCCTAAGATAAAGGACTTTAAAAGAAAACTTGATAGGAAAACCCTAATACCAATAAGAAGACTGAGATTGGTGTAAAGAAAAACTAGAACTCATTAAGGAATTCCAACCATATCCTATGATGACTTTAGAATTTAAACAGAAGATAAATCCCTGTAGGAGATAAATAACTTGAGGTTTAGAATTCCCTAAGTTGTAATTCTTTTCAAATCTTACTTGGGTTACGATGGATGTAACCTAAGTAAAACAACTACCTTCCTACTATATAAACCCTCATTCTGTAAAACTCCATAATAAATTCAGCTTCTATTCCATCTATTCTACCCATAGGTATTTCGTAGCCATCCACTATTATACCATTAAGAATTAGGTTTATTCCTAACCAAACAATAGAAGAATCTACCCTGTAGTATCCCTAGACAAACTTTAAGATTTATTTCGAGGATTACCTTAGTATCACCATGGAAATTCTTGACCTACCACCGTAGTATGAATAAAAATCTTCTTAATCTTTTGAAAACTATTTATGAAGTCATTTTATAAAAACAAAACGTTGAACACCATCTAAAACAAATTGAAAAATATAAACTACTACAACAACCGGACCAAATATCACATCATTTAGTCCTCAGTTTTGCATAGCCTGGCCAACTATGTCTAACTAGAAGGAATCATGTCATAATTGGGACGGTTATTTTTCATAGCAATTTTCAATCAAAAGCAAAATTTTGACACAAAATGAAACTGTTTATAATAATTTCATTTTAACCCACCACAGTAAGTGACTACCCCTTTACCTCTAGGATAGTAAATTAACAGGAAATGAGGATAGAAAACCCCTAGGAATTTTGACAAACCCAAAACAATACAAATTTCATTAAGAATCTTGAAAGATAGTACATAGAGACATAGTTAACATCGGAAGTGCTAATGTTACAAGGACTACATAAGTTTTGTTACACTAAGGACTACCTAGGAAACACAAAGACTTTATGGAAGACTTAAACATTACAAATTTAAACTAGGAATCATGAAAATTCATACAAAGCGAAATCACTAGCATCGGAAGTACTAAGGTTACAATAATTACAAGATAGGGAATAGATTCACTAATAGGTTGACCCACCATGAAAATGAGGATCGCCACCAACATCACAATAGCTAGAGCCACAACAGGATGAAGAACCTTGACTATCCTGCGTAGTAAGTACCACGAGACTAAATATTAGGCATAAGAATAAATAAGCTTTATTTGATGATTACATAGAAAAACAACCCTTACCCCTATATCTTGTCAACCCCGATAGCAAAGACCACAATAGGCATAAGGGTCGCAAGAACACAAACTAGGAACACATGATCTTCGTTCGGTACATAAGCCAAATAGGAAACTGCAAGGACCACGTAGACAATCGCTAAGAATGTAACAAGGTGCGGCATTTTGAGGTTTTAGAGAGAAATTTGGTGGTGAAAGAATGAGGATTGAAAATGAGGTATTTATGGAGAAAATGTAGCCGTTAATTTCACTATTGAAATTCGAACGTTGCATAGTGCTGCTACAATGTTTAAAATTTATTAGGTGGCAAAACACTCAAATTCATTTTACCTACTAGGAATAAAACTGATGAAAATACGTTCCCTTAGGTATCGAATGAAAATTCCTAAATGACTCTATTAGGCCCAAAACTATAATTGAGGAATTAGCAGTGAAATAATATTTTTGGAGACATAGGACATAAGAATAAAATAATATTATATTTTTTTATTTTTAACTTGAGGCATTTTAAGCATATCAAATTCTCCTCCTAAACTAAATCGTTGTACGATTTATTCCTTTCTCATGTTTCCTATCTGAATAGGTTAGAAATTTGAACCTAGCTATCTCTATACTTCACTTTTCCCAATTTCCACACCCAACGTAAACTGAATCTCGGGACGAGATTCCCTTGACGGTGGGTGACTGTAACCACTGTGAAAAATCCCTTATTTAAATAAACTATCTCTCGGAATATTTATCCTTTTCTACGTGTAATTTTTTTTTTTCTTTCTTATTTATTTTGATTGTGACTATTATCTTATGTGACGGAGATCACATCTCGAATAACCGTGCTTGCAACCCAACCTTAATTAATTTAGTATTTACCTATGAAAACATCATTGACCTAAAACGTTATAAGATCCCACTTACCACTTTACGTTATTTCGCTAATATACATTTAAAACTGAATAATCCTTAACTAATGATAACTTTATAAAACCCTAAAATACCATAACAACATTTATGAACAATAAAACCCTAAAAATACTAAAGTACATATCATATAATTAATGTACAAGTCCCTAAAGCATAAAAGCCTTAATTCTACTTTAACTCCCGATAAAACCTTAATCTCACATAACTATGAATTTATACATACATTTTACAAACCCTAATTTATTTATACAATATTTTTACAAGATAATATTTTTACAAGTTATTTAAACTAGTTTACAAGTCATTTATGCACAAAACCATTTATTTACAAAAACCTTATAAAAATCCCTTTTATATTTATTTTCAAGTATAAAATACAAACCATTCATGCATAACTTTTACAGATTATAATTTCTAACTCCTTAATTATTTTTACAAGTCTTTTAGCTTAAAGTACAAGTACCTAATGCATATAAACTAAAAATTTCATTTATTTACTTTTAACTTAACAAAACTTAGCATATAATTTTCATAACTTAATAAATTATAAAAATTACATTTTCTTATATGTTAAAATATAAGTACAACCTTACTAAAGCTGAGGTACAAGTCTTTAAAGCATAAAACTTAATTACTTATAAAACTTTATATAAAACTTGATAATAAATGTTTTAAAGATATAAGATGTAATAATTTTACATATTAATTTTTGAAATGAGTATATTTATTTATAAAATAAATGTACAAGTCCTTAGACTTAATGTACAACCCACTAATGCACAAAAACATAAAAACTCATTTATTTGTATTTAAACCTTAATAAAAATTACATAAAAATTATAGAAAATTAAGAAATAATTAAAAATACATTTTTCTTATTTTTCTTACATAAGTACAAGTCTTCTAAGCCTAGAGTACAACCACCTAAAGCACAAAATTTATTTTCTCACCAATATATAGAATTCGATATACATTATGTTATGCCATACAAATCTAAAAATAATTTTTAGCCAAACCTTAGAGTTAGAAACCCTAGAGTAACCCTAAACCTTAGTTTACAAGATCACAAGGCATTAGTACAACTCCTCTAAGCATAAAGTCGAACACTAAATAGCCAATTACCCATTCTAGTTCCAATCTAACCACGACCTAACTAGTAATTAGAAACCTTAAACCTTAAGAAGTCCATTTGGATGGAGAAGAAGGTTACACATAGCCCTCTTCTAGAATTAAACCCTAGGTGTATGAATATGAACCTTCCACATCACCCAATTCATTTCCCCCTCATGTGGCGCCTCCCCCAGCCTTACACATCATCTCAAATCTGACATAGAAGTCCCAGGAAACCCTAGCTTAACCTTCTATAAATAGCCACACAAATGAAACCCTAGAACCATCACCAACCATTCGAACTACCACAAACAGCCACTACCCTTTCACACCAATGATCCCTTAGTCCCACATAAGCTAAACTAAGCCTAGAGAAGCAGTAGGAGCAAGCCAAGTCCAGTAGGAACCAAGTTCGAACCATACCTCATCCAATATAACCCTAGTCGACCATTTCAAGAAAGGTATGTCCCAGCCCTTTTTACTTGATTTCATATAGATAAATTATGTTCAAATGAAGTTTAAAACATGTGTCATAGCCCAGAAATAACTAAAACACTTCTTGCTAAATTTTTTTATATATCGAGCAACATATATATATAAATTTCGAAATAATGAACCAATGAATCTAGGATGTTAAAAGTAGTTTAGAAATACTTTAAACATGTTATAATAACATACTATAATATAAAAACATAGTGCCTAAAAATCGGATTTAGAGAAACACAAGTTTTCTTTTCTTTTTCAAAACTGTCGAGACCAACAGCAGGTCTGCTGCTTTGGTGCTCGTTTTACCCTATCAAACGACCACTAAAAATTATGGCCTTCGACAGGCTTAAAGTACTTTAAAAGGGCTAAAATTAGGAAAAAGAATCAAGGTTTTTAATCGAGAAACGAGGGAGAACGGGGCGTGACAAGTTGGGTGTTTTTCTGTGACGAGTAAAAACGAAATACGAGTTTCTGTTTTGATTTTCGAATTCTTGGGTTCGAGTCAGCCATTAAAACTTTACAAAAATACTTTTAAAATAATTATAAACATTTTAGAAAAGGTTTAGCAAAAGGTCTCGGCTTGAATCGCTAAAAATAAATTGTTTTTGATATAAGGGATGTCGAATGAAAACCCTTAGAGACATAGGGACCATTTTTGCCAAAACTCCATAATACTTTCTGTTTTGGACTTGATTTGCGATCGGGAAATCCCTAAGGGGGTAAAAGTGTCAATTTTGAAACTTGAGGGTATAAAATGTTAATTAACTAAAGTCCGGGGGTAAAAGTTGTCATTTTTATATAGTTTAAGGGTAAAATTTGCCAAACCTAGGAACTTAAGGGTCTAAAGTGAAAATAAACTATAAACCCTAATTATTATTTAATATTATTATAATTTTATTATTATTAATATTATTATTATTAAGTTTATTTAGAAACTTAATATACGTTTTGTGCCATAAATAACAAATGAAATATCCTTTTAACGAACAGTCGGAACCGAATCTTACAGATAAGAAAATATAATAACATCTTACTTTTGAAACTACATATTGGCTCAATTAAGTATTTAATCAACAAACCAAATAACGAAACGAATAATAAAACTTATATATTAAGAGACAATTACTGAGAAACTTGACATAACCAATTCAGGTTGCAAGCCGGAGACGTTTATCAACTTTGTTTAGCTTTTGTTTTCCATCCAGATTGTTCAGGTGAGTTTATAGTCCCACTTTTACTTACGAGTTTTCCAAATATGTGGGGAGATACATGCTATTAAATCGAACACAAGTATTTTCCTGATTGTTATTGCACTAGGCTAACTGTTCGTTATTATTGAGATTGAATTATTTATTTAAAAAGACCCTCATATCATGCACGATTAGTCACCTGCTGGGTGAGCGCGAATATGTGAATAGATCTATTGGCCTGACGACCCATTTGTTCTAACCGGATGGATATCTTCGTGGTAGCCGGTTAGGCAGATGCATTATATTTGATATCTTTAACTCGGGGGCGAGACCACTCTCATTTCAATCATGATTGTGGAATCTGGAAACTGTTAACGCATTGCGTGTCATGAGGTTTAGTGCAATATTGTTGAATTACGATATAACTAATTTCTCATATTTTGGCTTGTGTTCAACTGATTATAATTTTAAACAGTATAGATTCACTCAACCTTTGTGTTGACTTTTTAAGCATGTTTATCTCAGGTATTTAGAAGTATGGATATTGGCACGGAGTGGCGGTGGACTTTCTTCTTAAAATAAAAGAGTGTCCACTTTGTTATCATTCAATGAATAATGTAATTTTTATCATGTATTTCTGAACCTCCCTCTGGGACCTATCTTATGTACTCTGATATTAAATAAATGAATGATAACAATTTTTATTTAAAAACGTCTCTTTTCGAGTCGTTTTCTATTTCCATGACTATGAACCATGAAGTAGCACCCCAAGCTTATATTCCGCTGCGTAATCCGAAAATGGGGGTGTTACAAACGAAATTGCAAGAGCTGTCAAACCAGTTGGCTGAACTTTCAGAGAAAGGCTTTATCAGATCGAGTTCTTCCCCTTGGGGAGCTCCGATCCTGTTTGTTAAGAAGAAGGATGGATCCTTCAGAATGTGTATCGACTATCGGGAACTGAAAAAACTCACTATCAAAAACCGATACCCACTCCCAAGAATCGACGACCTATTCGATCAACTTCAAGGTTCGTCGGTCTATTCAAAGATCAACCTAAGGTCAGGTTATCACCAACTCAGTGTTCGGGAAACAGACATCCCGAAGAGCGCATTCGGGACCGGATACGGTCATTACGAATTTCAAGTTATGCCATCCGGTTTGACCAACGCACCAGTAGTGTTCATGGATCTTATGAACCGAGTGTGCAAACCGTATTTGGACAAATTCGTAATCGTTTTGATTGATGACATTCTGATTTACTCTAAGTGTGAGAGAGCATGGGGAACATCTCAAACTAATCTTAGAGCTACTGAAGAAGGAAGAGTTGTATGCTAAGTTTTGCAAATGTGAGTTTTGGATAACAATCGTCCAATTTTTGGGTAACGTGATTGACAGTCGAGGCATTCACGTGGATCCTGAAAAGATCGAGTCTGCTAAGGATTGGGAAACACCTAAACCACCCACTTAAATACGCCAATTCCTAAGACTCACTGGTATTGCATAAGGTTTATCGAAGGTTTCTCCAAGATAGCGCAACCTTTGACTAAACTAACCCAGGAGAATATGAAGTAAGCTTTCCAAACTCTCAAGGAGAAGTTGGGCAGTGCACCTATTTTGGCCTTACCTAAAGGTAGTGAAGACTTTGTTGTTTATTGCGACACTTCACACAAAGGTTTAGGAGCCGTGTTAATGCAGAGAGAGAAGGTGATAGCATATGCTTCTCGACAACTGAAAACCCGTGAGAAGAACTACACAACCGAGATATTATTATTATTATTATTATTATTATTATTATACAACCGAGATATTATTAGAAAATTTATTATTATTATTATTATTATTATTATTATTAGAAAATTTACAAGAAATTAGTGGGGAGACGAGATACTATTTGAGCCCCCACCCGTCTAACTATAGCAAAGCTAATCTTATTAAATACTAGCAGCACGTGCCCCGATGTCTCGAGTCACCGAGAATTTTCGGATTCGCTTAAGTAAGGTCACCGCATCCTTCTCAAGTTCTCTAAAAAAAGAGAAAGAGAATAGGAGAAAACCATATCCAATGTTTGCGCACTAGTTAGCCTCAAAATTATTATTATTATTATTATTATTATTATTATTATTATTATTATTATTATTATTATTATTATTATTATTAGAATCGTGCACGTACAAGGTATGGACAAATAGTATAATGAATAATAATATTTGAGTAACTTTGTTATGAAGTTAAATATTGTAACAATTCAAAAATCCATGACTTTTCAATGTTTAAGATTTTTCTATAAAAATATAATATAATTTTAATACTTATATAGTTATAATACTCATGCACGAAAAGAGTAACTTATTTCATTCATACTCAAATCTCAACCCAATAATTTAAGAAGAAATATATATTTCGTCGTTTAGAGTACTATGCTACTATATATGGAACACGTTCACACATTTTTTTACATTAAGACCATGTGTAGTGGTAAGTGGTGGAGAGTGGGGGATTGTTTGACACGTGACATGTGGGGTATTGTGGGGCTTTGTTGAAAAAGTTGTGTAGTGTTGAGTGAGGGGTTGTTTGACACGTGGCACTCCTTTTCTTTTCCTTTTTTATTTTTTTTAATCACTGAAAACTTATAAAAAAACTAAATATTACATGAAAAATACTACAAACCAATACTTTCTAGGGAGTAACGATGTATTAGTAATTAACTCTAAAAAGAATTTACTCAGTACTATTCTACCTCTTTCAGCCCTAAAATACATTTTCACATATCTTTCTTTCTTTCACCCACCAGAGCAGCAGCGCCTTCTTCTTTCCATTATCAGGTTCGTTTCTTCAATCGATTGTATTAAATAAATTACTAAAATTTTGAATACTTATCTGCTGTTGAATATAGCTAATTTGAAGTACATTTGTCTTATTTCATATAGGTTTTTACTTCTTTTGGGGTAAAATAAGCTTACCCAAATAAATGATTGTTACGGAAACGTTCATATTTCATGGGAAGTAGCAAAACACAAGGCGCTGTCAGCACCACCGGAGGGAGCAAAAATTGGCCAACGGCGCCCCTACGTTTTGGAGGAGGGGGCGCTGTTCGGGGAAAAATGGAAGCAACAACGCCCATTACGGATGGTCTAAGAAACTATGAAGTTCCCTCTCTCATTATATACAATTGTAGCAACCACCTTTTGTGCTATTGTACTAGCTTTCTTGCTTAATATCCTCAACAAAAAGAGGGCCAAGATACTTAACAACAAGAAACCACCTCAAGCAAAATTCACATTGCCGATAATTGGACACTTACACCTTCTACGTGGACTCGAGCTACCGTACAAGATTTTAGGCAATATGGCAGAAAAATATGGGCCTATCTTTACCATCAAACTAGGCTTTCACGAAACATTGGTAGTGAGTAACTCAGAGATAGCTAGGGATTGTCTTACCACACATGACAAGGCGTTTGCAGGTCGACCTAAAGGAAAGGCTTTTGAGATCATGGCCTATAACTATGCTTTGTTTGGTTTTGCACCATATGGGGATTATTGGCGTCAACTTCGCAAGCTAGTAGTGCTTGAGGTTCTTTCTCAACGACAAGTTGAGCTTCTTAATCATGTTCGAGTCTCAGAAGTTAGAGAATCCATCAAAGAAATGTATGGTTAGATAAAGAATAAAGAGAGCGGAAATATGGACATTATAAGGTGGAGATGAAGCAATGGTTTGGGAATATAGCATTAAACATTATGGTCAAGATTATTTGTGGAAAGAGGTTTTCTCCTAATGACGAAGAAGGTGTTCAATTCGGGTTGGTTATAAGAAAATTCTTTGAGTTATTGGGTTCATTTGTAGTTTCTGATTATATCCTTTTTCTCGAGTTTTTGGATGTTGGTAAATACAACAAACCTATGAAAAAGGTATCAAAAGAGGTGGATGACATCATGGAAAGATGGTTAAAGGAGATAAAATCTGAGAGGGAGTCAGCAAAACAACACGAAGGCAAACAAGTCTTCATGAACACACTCATTTCGATTCTTGAAGTTGCTTCTAAAGATGATTATCCTGGTTATGACCATGACACGATTATCAAAGCCACGTCCCAGGTAAACTCAAACTCATAATATTTTTCTTTGTACTATAGATACTTCTACACATGGAACTTGAACACATAACGTATAGTTAGTAAGTTCCCCCATTCGTAGCTTAATTATTCATTTTCAATGTGATTTGATTGACGTGCTTCATTGTACATAAATTATAACCTATGAGCTTAACTTTTGTATAACAGTGTAAGTGTAATTCTTCCACAGCAAATCCTAACAGCAGGAGTGGACACGACATATGCAACTCTAATATGGACGCTATCATTATTGCTCGACAACCCAAAAGTATTAGAAATGGCCCAAGCTGAAATTGATGAGCACATCGGAAGGGAGAGACTCGTGGATGAGGCGGACATGAAAATTTTGGTCTACTTAGAAGCCATCATCAAAGAATCAATGCGTTTATATCCAACTATACCTCTCTCTGTCCCACATGAATCCACAGAAGACTGCACTCTTGGTAGCTACCACATCCAAAAGGGTACTCGTATCTGTTTCAATCTTTCAAAAATTCAGCGTGATCCAAATATTTATCGAGATCCTAATGAATTTCGGCCAGAAAGATTCTTGACTACTCAAAAGGATATTGATTTCAAGGGAAAACATTTTGAATTGCTTCCTTTTAGTAGTGGCAGAAGAATGTGCCCCGGTAGTTTCTTTGCACTCTATGTTAACCGTTTAACATTAGCTAGTTTGATACAACAGTTTGTGTTACAAAAACCATCAGAAGAACCCATTGATATGAGTGAAAGCGCGGGAATTAGTATCAAAGGAAGCCACTCGATGTTATAATCTCCCCTCGGTTATCCCTTGATATGTATGATGTTGGTACATCATAAATCAGCTTCAAACTTTTCAGGCATCCCCTTGTCGACTCTATATTGTATAACCTTGAAATATTAATACTCGGTATGTAATAAAGTTCATCCTTGTAATTGGTTCCTATATATCATATCAATTTCCATAAGCCATCAAGTATGTAATATCCACTTGAATCATGAATATCCATACTTGTTTATTTTTAGTGTGGCGGAAAAGGATTCGTAGGCCTAAATGATAGACCTACAAATAGGATTGGTGCAATTGAAAAGGATTCGTAGGCCTACATGACTCCCCCAAAAGAACCGAGACCTCATCTGTTCCATACTCGATAACACACCCTCTGGCACCCTAAATAAAGACATTAGATAAATACTCAAGCTCCCTAGCACCGACTTAATCAACGTTAGTCTTCCCCCTATAGATAACATCTTCACTTTCCAATTAGAGAGCCGATTATGAAAGCGTTGCAACATACCTCCCAATTACTTCTACATGCCATATTAGCTCCCATTTTAACAACTAGGTAAGAAGACGGCAAAGACCCAACTGCACATCCCGAAGCCTTGCCATATAAGAAACATCTTCCATATCAACTTCGCACAAATTAGACTTACCAATGTTTATTTTAAGACATGATTGTGTATGGAATTCATTTAGCACGTGTATAATACCATCTACTTCCATAGCATTCCATTCTGACAAGAACACGACATCGTCCACAAAAAATAGTGCGATATTTTGATATTATTCTCCCGAAAAATGCCCCAGTAATCCGTTTATCTTCCGCAGCTTTTTGTATTGATAAATGAAGAACCTCCACTGCAAGAATAAAGAGAAAATGAGATAGAGGATCTCCTTGGCGTAACCCTCGATACATCGAAATTTCATCCGTTGGACTCCTATTTATCAGAATAGACAATCTGGCCGAAGACAAACATTATCTAATCCAAGTTCTCCAACGACTGCCAAACACGAATTGCATCATTACATAATCAAGGTACTCCCAACATAAAGAATCATACGCCTTTTCAAAATCGATTTGAACACCATTAACTTTTTATTCTTCGATTTACACCACTCCATAACCTCACTTACCATTAGCGGACCGCCAAGAATTTGTCTCCCTTTTATAAAACCCGATTTCTCACTACTTATCGACTTACCGATAACCCTCGACAATCGTAACGCCAACAGTTTAGCAATTGTAAACCTATCAATGATATAGGACGATAATCTTTAACCAAAATAGGATTCCATACCTTTGGAATTAATGACATAAAAGAAGCATTGCACCCGATAGGCAATTTACTGTGATTACAAAACTCCATCACAGACTTGAAAATATCATCTTGCATTACCTCCCAATACTTCTTGACGAGCATAAAAGAAAATCCGTCGAGTACAGGAGCTCTCTCACTACCACAACTCCACATCGCGTTTTTTATTTCTTCAAGAGAACAAGGCCTTTCAAAAAAAATATCATGTTCATCCAACTGAGTAAATCTGGATCGATCCAAAGATGGAAGACGCGTGTTTATAGCAGCAAACTTCTTTCTATAAAACTCTGTGAACACATACTTTATTCTTCCTGTATCCATATGCCACTCGCCATCTTTTATAACTCCTTCCACCATTTGAGTGCGACGCCTTTGTTTCAATAAACCATGGAAAAATGCCGAGTTCTCATCACCTTCTACCTCCCACTTAATCCATGGTTTTTGTGCTACATCTAGAGCTTCTAACCGTTCCATGTCTTGCAGCTCTTTAATCTACAACAATCTTTGAGCCACCTCATCTTGGGAAGCACATTTTTCATCCATCTTTTTCTCGACTTCCCCTATACTACTACATAGACTTTATGACAAGCATTTTTCTTTTCTTTTAGTTCCTTGTGCCACGCCCTGCAACTCCCTTTAATGTGTTTGAATTTAATTCTTAAAGTTAACCAACGCCGACCCATGAACATAACATTCTGATAGGAATTATAGCTATCCAACATCACATCATTATATTCATCAATCTCTAACCGGGAATGAAATAACCGAAATGGAGCTGGACCAAAATCCACCTTATTTGAACGAAGTAAGATTGGAATATGATCTGACCACTTACGTTCTAATGCTAACACAATCATGTCCGGGACTGCATTAATCACGCTTTCAGAAAGCAAGAACCTATCAAGTTTGCTCATTTTCGTCCCATCTTCTTCATCCAAGTAAAGTTTCACCCTCCGATATTTAGATCCACCAAACCAATATGATTAATGAATTCATTAAAGTTTGCCGCACCTTGAGAGTTAAACAACGACCCAAATCTTTCAGATTCATGTCTCACTTCGTTAAAATCTCCAAATAAAATCAAATGCCCAGATTTATCACTCAGGTATCGAATGATCTCATCCCACAATCATTTTCTAGCTTCAACATCTTGCGGGGCGTACACATTTATGAGATAACACTTGTCACTAATTCCCGACCAAATACCTTCCACTATAACATAGTTAACCCCACATTGAAAATTAGATTAACGAAGACCGTCATATCCCATAACGAAATAATCCCCCTGGAATGGCCTCAAGTTGTACTACACATGAAATCAAACCGATAATTTCCCCACATAGACTTCAAATGAAAGAGCTTAACTTGTGTCATCAACGTTTCTTGTACTCCTAAAAATGAAACTCCACGCTGAAAGCATAAGTTTTTTTATCCACTTCCTCTTTTTTGCGTGGGTGCCATTTTCTTAACCTAGTATTATGTGATATGGCAAATTATTGTCTTAAAGCAAAAACCTTACTATATATACTGTTTTCTCTAGTTCTACCAAACAGTGGAGTGTTTTACTTGAATATATTGATGAATTGACGTCAAAATCATTGTGTGCCACTAGGTGGGAAAGTCATACAGAAATTGTCAAAGCTATAAAAACACAAGTTTCCCAGGAAAATAAATAAATAATATAAATCATTTATTAAAATTATCTAAAGTAAGTGATGATGGACTAGTGTGTAGAAATGTTGAATCGTTGATAAATAGTGAATTGTCAAGTTTTGAATTTGTTCTAAGTTTGGTTATTTGGTATGATATTTTATATAAAATTAATTTAGTTAGTAAGAAATTACAGCACAGTGATATACTTCTTGATGTTGCATTAAAAAATTTAAAGGGATTTGTTAACTATTTTAAAAATTGCGTCAATTCCATATTACCCAACTAAAATATCATAATTACATATTTACCCAAAATATGCTTTAAATATATTGTACATCATGCATTCAAAACATGCATTTTTGGTATACATGGTATTTTGATGTTTAGATCGGGTATATATGGAATTATCCCTTGAAAATTATAGGGAAACTATGTTAGACAATGCTATTAGTGAAGCTATATTAATTGCAGAAACCAATGATATTGAGCATGAGCTTACTATAAAACGTGCTCCTTGTAGGAAAAAATAATTTGATGAGATTCCGAATACCGAAAGAGAACAACAATCTGCTAAAGAACAATTTATAACTGATTACTTCCTTGTTTTAGTATATAGGGCAAATGGAAAAAAAAAAAAAAAAAGTATCGAACTTGACACTTTTTGTGATTGTGTGTAGCCAACTATTTTTTTTCATGGTAACACAAACCTTTTGAATTTGTGCTATTGTATGTACGATTTACAGTGTGTCACAAAACCTGGACTGCCAGCGTGTCCGCTTGTTACACATCGACTGCCAACTCATTTCCCCACTATCATTTTTTAGGGATAATAACAAAAAAATGCATCGAACATGACCACTTTTGTCATTGTATCACAAACCTTTTGAATTTGTGTTATTGTATGTATCCAGTCAAGCTAAACTTGGCATCGTTAGTCCTCTATACTAACGGCCGTTAGTACATAACTTAAAATTCCGTTTTATTAAGTTGTCAAACCTTTTTATACGTTTTTGTTTGTTTTCATCCGTTTTTATACGTTTTCGTTCGTTTTTATACGTTTTCGCCTATTTTCTTACGTTTTCATAAGTTTTCGTCCGTTTTTGTATATTTCTTGCGTTTTCATTCGTTTTTATACGCCTTCATCCGTTTTTGTATCTTTTTATACGTTTCGTACATTTCCTTCCGTTTTTATATGTTTTTGTTTGTTTTTACACGGTTTCGTCCATTTTATACGTTTTTGACTTATTTCTTCGTTCGTTTTTATACATTTTCATTCGTTTTTATAGGTTTTCGTTTGATCTTACACGTTTTCGTTCGTTCTTATACTTTTCATACGTTCTTATACATTTTTTATATGTTTTCCTGCGTTTTCATACTTTTTTACACATATAAAAACGGACAAAAACAAAAAAAACGTATTATAATGTACGAAAACGTACGAAATCAGGCGAAAACGTATAAAAATAGACGAAAACGTGTAAAAACGAACAAAAACGTATAAAAACGAAAGAAAATGGACGAAAACGTATTTAAACAGACGAAAACGTAAGAAAACGGACGAAAACGTGGTCAAATTCAAACTATGCCAAGCTAGTGGGAGTGATGTTATTTTCCTAGTCCTATATGTTGAAGACATATTAATCATGGGTAAAAATATTCCAAGATTGAAAGAGGTGAAAGCCTATCTTGGGAAATATTTTTCCATGAAGGATTTAGGAGAAGCAGCATACATTCTGGGAATCAAGATCTATAGAGATAGATCAAGGCAGTTGATTGGATTAAGCCAAAGTGCTTACATTGATAAAATATTGAAGAGATTCAATATGTAAAATTCAATAAGGTATATTTGCCAATGCAAGAACAACATGGCTTAAGTAGCAAAGCTTGTGCTTCAACACCTGAAGAGAGTCCCTTATGCTTCGGCTGTGGGATCTATTATGTATGCGGTGAGATGCACAAGGCCTGATGTGGCGTTTGCTCAAAACATAACCAGTCGATATCAACAAAATCCAGGTGAACTCCACTGGACTAGTGTTAAACATATTCATAAGTACTTGAGAGCTACAAGAGATATGTTTTTAGTATATGGGGGAAATCCAGAAGCAGAACTTGATGTTAAAGGTTACTACGATGCTTCCTGGAAATGTGATAAAGATGATACGAAGTCTCAGACGGGTTATGTCTTTGTCATTAATGGAG
Source organism: Artemisia tridentata subsp. tridentata (assembly GCA_021014915.2). Classification (NCBI taxonomy): domain Eukaryota; kingdom Viridiplantae; phylum Streptophyta; class Magnoliopsida; order Asterales; family Asteraceae; genus Artemisia; species Artemisia tridentata. Next base: position 327,547,586 of record CP139506.1, on the reverse strand, counting down.
GAGTTGTGGATTGGAAGAGCAAGAAGCAGAGTAACATAGCGATGTCTGCAACAGAAAGTGAGTATATTGCTGCCTCAGAAGCTGCAATGGAAGCCGTCTGGATTAGGAAGTTCGTTTCAGAGCTTGGAGTTATGCCCTCAATCGAACGACCTATAAAGGTGTATTGTGACAATTCAGCGGCAATTACATTTGCCAATGAACCTGGAATCATGTAGGGTACCAAACATTTCCCGATTAGATATCACTATGTTAGAGAACAAGTGGAGATAGGCGAAATCGAGCTACTCAAAGTTCACACAGATAACAACCTAGCTGATCCTTTAACGAAGGCTTTACCTAGCGAAAAGCTTAATCAACATGCTAAAAGCATAGGACTTCGTTTAGCTAGTAGTTTCATGCCCATCTGTGATTAGTATTTGGATAAAGGGATGTTATGAACAATTATTATTTTAATGGAATAAAATACTTGTTATGTTTGATTATCATTTTCTTAATAATATATCCTGTATTTGCATGTTTAATCCTTGAATATATTGATTATTCGAAATTGTCCGTTGTCGATTAATGATATGGGAATATTATTAAATTAAGACAAATCTGAGTATTGGTAGAATATAATTGAAAGTATATTGATGCGTTGACATGCCAATTTCACATGATATTCAATGAATTGAATATAGGACTTATCCCAACTTCATGAGTTTACTTTATGGATCTTGTCATTAAGTAAATCATGTATATGTAGTTATCCTCAGACTTGAGATACCAGATAACTGTCATGGATGTAGTGCATTTCTGTGAAGCAATTTACCGCTATACGTAACTGGTAGCTATAAGGATTGTTTTCAGGAGTGTTGCAAAGTTCATGGGTTATGCTCGTAGTCAAGAGAGAATTTGTTCCTTTAAATTTGTTTGAAGTTTGTTGGGAATTAAGCTTAACAGTACAAACTGCAAGGCTTAAAGTTTCAACTGCTGAAGACTGACGAAGATTACACAGATAGTACTAAGTCAGTTAGTACTGCCAGCACAAGAAGTTAGTACTGCTTATAAGGTGAAGACAGACGCGTATAGATAATTATAGAATAGATATTGTGTATATCCTATTTAAATAGAATGATGCGTGGTTTTGTAACCTTACAACAGGTTTTACCTCTCGAGGGATCTCAAGAGGCTTACAACCCCACCAGGCAGTGTACCTGACCGATGTAGTATAGTGTAGTGGTAAGTACGGGGGATTGATCGTTCTCCACAGGGAATAGTGTTCGTTAGGTATGAAAGGCTACTCTAATTAGGTCTAAGGGTTGAGGAAGATTCTTTTTATGTTTTTATAGTTTTTATGAAAGCAAGTAAAATCTCGGGTTTGAAAGAGTGGGCGGAATTAGTTGCTAGTCAACTAACCCAAATTACTACGAATGCAATAGAATTAAATAACTGAAAATAAAATGTGGTGAGAAACTTATGTGTAGAGAAATGTGTTTACTTAGATTTCCTTACTCCCTAACTATCTTTTACCGGTTAATTAGTGTGTATTAGTCGCGTGGATGACGGGTGTATTCCTTAATACCATTCGTGGGGTGGCGTACTTACTTCCCCAACTCTACAAGCTCCTACTTCACTCCTATGTCGAGCCGGCTAGGAAGCTCCTAACATGGGATCACTAGAATTCGCTTGTGCATTAAATACAACCATAAAAACCTTTAGTACGCGTTTGGTTCATGTTTCTTAAGACGTTCAAGCAAGTTACCGAATAGGAAGTTAGCCAGTTTTCTTAAGCCTAACATAGATAAACAATCATCCAATACAACTAATAACACATTAACAACCAATAATCAATAGCTAGGTTTCATTAGATCTAAGCAAACACAAGATGAATTTAGCCTAACATGTTAAACAAAAGACAAGAATAAGATAGAATCAAACAACACATAGACATATTGAATGATTAATTGATAACTTATCTTTCAATGAAACATGGAAGATCTCAAGGCAAAAAGCCCTGAAAAAGTAGCTAAAATCGTCTTAGGGTTTTCTCCCAAAATTCCACACACTAAGCTCTCTCTAATGACAAAAAAATTAGAAAACTATATATAGATTTTTGGATCTGACGGCGTCACCTTATGGAGTGTGACGCCGTCACCTCGCCGCTTTTAGGGTTCCCGGATGACCATCTTGACGCCGTCCCTTTTTAGCTCTTCAAAAATCCATTCTGGCTTATCAAGGCTTGACGCCGTCCAACCATGAACGTGACGCCGTCCCCTTATGATTTAAGCCGTGACGCCCTTGATCAAGTTAAAGCGTGATGCCGTCAGAATTCACATGCTATTTTCACTGGCCCGTCATGAGTAAATTTCACGTCCAACTTTTCTTGCCAAGGCATGACGCCGTCCAGTATAAATTGTGACGCCGTCAAGAGTAACTTTTAGCCGATTTTTGAGACTTTGCCGTTTTCTTCACTTTATTGCTCCAAAAACGTCCAAAATGCCTCCTTTTCCAGATTTCTCCTCAAAAGTACCTAAAATGACAAAAGGAACGATTTAGGGCAATATTTGATCAAATAAATACGATTTAAGGCTTAAATGACCCCTTAAAAGCGGTACACTTTTCGCTTCATCAAATACCCTTACACTTGAGATTTGCTTGTCCTCAAGCAAATGTGCTTTTATTCTAATTAAAATACAAGTTAGGGGTCATTTAATGCTAACATAAAAGTAATTACAACAAATATTCGTTCCACTTCAATCATAATAAGCACGGAGATTATAAACTAGCACCTCACAAGTAGTGTTTAGATACTCACATCTCTCAAGTGTCATCAAAATAAATCTCATAAATGAAAACGGATAATATCTCTCACTACCTGTCATAGCAAATAGATTACCATAGGCTTGGGAAAGGATCGAAAACCTCCTCCACTAGGCGTAAGCACCTAAGATAAACTATCAAAGAGGGCTTTTAAATGGGGTATAACGTTAGGTGTAGGGAAAAGGAAAACACGGTTTTGTTGGATAAAGGATATTTTACTGGTGGCGAGTTAAAAATCTTGATCAATTACATGTACTATACAATGTTGCTAAGCCAAGACTCGACTCAATATAAGCTAATGAAAGAAAACAACAAAAACATAAAATAAACATAAAATAAAACGGGATGGTAGTCCGTATGTTTTTTTCTATTTTTCTTTTTCTCATTTTTTTTTGTATTTTTCTTGAATTTTTTTTTTTTTTTTTTTTTTTTTTTTTTTTTTTTTTTTTTTTTTTTTGCATACACTTTTACCCTACCATCCAAAATAATACATCATAGGGGCATTGCATCCCCCTTACACTTGAACTTTTACATAACTTTACAAATACTAATCTAATGACTCGAATTAAGATAATTGAAAAACTTGGAGTACTTTTAAAACATTTAGCACATATGGGGGTAATAAATGATGTTCTTCCCCATTACTCCATTACACTAGTACTTTACCCATGAGTCCCAATCGTCCCAAAACAATATGTACAAGGATATGACTCGACTTAGCAACCATGTAATCAACTAGATAATTAACTTGGGTTTAAACAAATGTTGTAACAATAATGCACTAAAAATGAGTGCATACAAGGTAGGCTAAGGCGATTTGGGTGTACATTTTAGTGGGGTGTAACAAATTCTTCCTTTAAGTAAAATGCTTAAAGGTCGAAACGAAAAGATAGGCTCTGAGGGGTGTACTAGGGGTATCGTGTACTAAAAATGAGTACAACGCAAAGGGTGTGGGAGAATTACTTGACTAATGTAGCCAATGTAATTATAACAAAAACACAGGTGTAAAACAATGGGTTAATCCTAATGCCTCTTATCATGTAGTAAATCTAACTACACGAATGTAGTCTCACTTGTGGCCTCGGAATGGTCCTAACGCAATTTCTAGAATCTAAGTGCTACCGGTACACACATCATAGCATAAATGCTTTTCCTACCAATTCTAGGGGCGAACCTCACATATTTGGGGTGGAAAATTTTTTTAGTGGTACGGTTTTGTGCTAGTCATATAACTCCTATCCATGAGACGCTCATTAAGATCAAAGTTTCACTCCTATATGTTGTAAAAAATTTTAAATTTGGCACTAAAATTACCTTAACAAGTATTTCTCTCAGTTTTATTACACATCTACTATTAAACAAACAAAAATCAAGCGTAATAGCATTCTCTAATCGTACTTTTACCCCCCCCCCCCTTACACTTAAGATGAACATTGTCCCCAATGTTCAAGTAACAAGATGTAAAAGCATAAAAGTAAAAGAATGAAATCAAATACTCCCCTGATTCGCTCGGTGGATAATGAAATTACACGGTTAAATCTTCCTCCAAAGAGAATGTTGAAGCTCCATGACTAATGCATCGCCATAAGCTTGATTCCAAAAACATCTCCTTGTCCAAAATAACCTGTTAAACCTGAGAAAACAAACACGAAAACCTGCATAACATCGGCGGGAAAAATCTATATATAAGGATATAATGCTTGTGGAATGATAATTTTGCAGATTCCTGGAGATTATAAGTTGGAGATTTAATAAAAACTTTTTATGAAAACAAAACTTTCAAAAATTTCTGGAAATTAAATCTGACGCCGTCAGGTTATAACCCCTGACGCCGTCAGAAATGACCTGACAAAAATTTTCATTTTTAGTTTCCGGAAAATTTCTGGAAAAACCTTTACCTTACTTCCTGGAAATCCTGCAAAACATCATTATGACTCGATACAAGCATTTGACTCAGACACATACTAATATGTATGCTAATTTATTATTATTACGATTCATGTTAATTTGTGTTCTAATAAACCGATTTAGATTTCCCTTACACTTATCCTTTGCAAAATACCTTTATATGTAGTTAAGACGAAGTTAAAAACAACATAAAGCATTTTCACAAATTAGTTTTGAACATGAATCAATACTAATAAAAATTAAACACACATACGGAAACAAATAAAAACAAACAAACAAATAAATAAACACACAAAGCAAATAAAGCAAATAAAGCTTGGGTTGCCTCCCAAGAAGCGCTTTTCTTTATTAACGAGTCTTGTAGCTAGACTCAAAGTCACGTACATTACGTGACTCCATCATCGGTCACGGTTCCTAGGCCATTCTCCTTCCCGGTTTTATATTCCGGTCCTAATTTCAAACAATCCTTGTAGAAACCGAATATCCTTTCCATAACATAGTCTACTCCTTTACTTCTATCCTCATCATTCCTATAGTAGACCGCTTGCTTGAGCTCCTTCTCAACATTTGACAAGTGTTGGAATTGTTCTATCTTATATGGCATTTGGTAGCTTACTTCATCGGTCTCATCCTTAAATCTAACTATCCCTAAGGAGGGTTCATAAGTCATTCTAGAGACCTCAACAAATGGTTTTCCAAAAACCACTTGAGTCAAGGATGCATCGACTATTGGGCGGATATCTTCTACAATTACAAAGTCGGTGACATAGGTGAAGTTTCCTACATAAACCGGTAATCCCTTAACTCTTCCCGTGAAGTTACTCATCCAACCCTTGTCAGGGAACATCCTATACCCAAGTTGATTCTTCATTATCAAGTTGTAGTGGGCTCTAGTCATGATGTTTATGGGTGATCTAAGATCGATGTAAGCTTTCCACACATGTAGATGTCCGATGTTGCATGGTATGTTGAGATTAGAAGGGTCGCCTATTTCTATGATTGGTCTACCTAGGAAGTATGGTGTCTTGGTGTCATCGAATAAGTTTGTATGATATGCGCGCTCTTCCTTAGTGGGTAGCCTATTGAAGTAGTCCTCATCATCATCTACTTCTTCAATCACACTTGTCCTAACTTCCTTATCAACCTCGACTTTCCTATCCTCATCCTTAGGTTCACTATTATCCTCATTCCTATCAATTGGTTTAATAGTGACAATGTTGACAAAGTGGACGTGTTTGGATGAAGAGGGGTATTTTACTTGGGGTCCGCTATTTGTGTTCCTAGCGTCCTTATGTGGAGGTGATAGCACTTGGTTATTGAGGGCTTTCAACAAGTTGTCAATTTTATTGGTCATCTCAGTTTGTTGCTGATTGAATTCGGATTCGAATCTAGCTATCCGAGCTTCTTGAGATGCCATAAATTGGGACATCAATCCTTCAAAGTTATTGGTACTACCATTGCCGGAAGGATTGTTGTTGAAAGTACGGTTCGAGTTGGAACCGCTTGATTGGAAACGATTAGGTGGGTTGGAAGAATTGGTTTGTTGTGCGTTTTGGTTTTGTTTCCACCTAAGGTTCGGGTGATTTTTCCATGAGGGGTTGTATGAATCACCATAAGGGTTTGGCTCGGGTTTGAAAGTGTACCACTTGTCTCCCGCTCCGTCGGTACGCGAGGATGCGTAGTCCACAAAAGCTTGTTCGGGGAGTTCCATGCAATCACGAGTGTCGTGGGGACCACTACATAATTCACATGAAGAAGTGATTTTGTTCACTTGGCTTGAAGGTTTAGGAGCCTCGTAGGATTTCATGAGAAACTTGACTTGGTCTTCAAGTTCTATGATCCTACGGTCGGAAGTGCTTGAATTGTTCGAAGGCAAAGATATTGCCTTGACCGTTTTATTCAAATCACGGGGATCACTCCAACTTTCGTTGTCATAAAGAGCAAGATCCTCTAGGAGAGCCCATGATTGTTCCGCACTTAGATCAAGTAGCTTGCCACCGGCCGCTTGGTCAATGGTTTGCCTCGTGGAGAGATTGATATGGTCATAGAAGATTTGGACTTGGAGCCAAAGTTCGATGCCATGGTGAGGGACTTTTTGGAGTAAGTCCTTGAATCGAGTCCATGCCTCGTAGAGAGTTTCGCCTTGACGTTGTTGGAACATCAAGATATCATTCCTTAGCTTGGTAGTTCTTCCCGGTGGGAAAAACTGAGCAAGGAAACGAGTGGTGAGATCATCCCAAGAGGTGATGGATCCTGCGGGTTGACGTTCTAGCCACTGACTAGCTTGGTCCCGCAAAGAGAATTGGAAGAGACGCAATCGGGTCGTCTCTCGAGTGGCAACATCAAGGTCTATAGAATCAACGATTTTAAGAAAGTCCTTGAGATGTTGATTAGGATCTTCAGAACGAAGTCCATGGAATGCGCATCCGCTTTGCACCAACCGGATGGTGTCGGATCGCAAGGGTGTGATATTGGCTCCTTGAGTGAGCTCAATGGTGTTTCGATAGCCATGGTGGCTAGGACGGGAATACTCTCCTAAAGTACGGGCTCTAGGAGGTGGTGGTGGTTGTTGTGGTGGTGGGTTGTGGGGGTTAAGGATATTACCATCTTCCATGATGTCGGACGGTAATGGTTACGAACAAAGACACGAAGAAAATAGATAGACTAAAGAAAATCTAGAAAAATAAAATAAAAATCTCACTAGAAAGGAATCTAGTGAGTAGACCTAATAGAAATAAAAATTCAACCTAAACAATAACTATTCCCCGGCAGCGGCGCCAAAAACTTGATGCGTGGTTTTGTAACCTTACAACAGGTTTTACCTCTCGAGGGATCTCAAGAGGCTTACAACCCCACCAGGCAGTGTACCTGACCGATGTAGTATAGTGTAGTGGTAAGTACGGGGGATTGATCGTTCTCCACAGGGAATAGTGTTCGTTAGGTATGAAAGGCTACTCTAATTAGGTCTAAGGGTTGAGGAAGATTCTTTTTATGTTTTTATAGTTTTTATGAAAGCAAGTAAAATCTCGGGTTTGAAAGAGTGGGCGGAATTAGTTGCTAGTCAACTAACCCAAATTACTACGAATGCAATAAAATAAAATAACTGAAAATAAAATGTGGTGAGAAACTTATGTGTAGAGAAATGTGTTTACTTAGATTTCCTTACTCCCTAACTATCTTTTACCGGTTAATTAGTGTGTATTAGTTGCGTGGATGACGGGTGTATTCCTTAATACCATTCGTGGGGTGGCGTACTTACTTCCCCAACTCTACAAGCTCCTACTTCACTCCTATGTCGAGCCGGCTAGGAAGCTCCTAACATGGGATCACTAGAATTCGCTTGTGCATTAAATACAACCATAAAAACCTTTAGTACGCATTTGGTTCATGTTTCTTAAGACGTTCAAGCAAGTTACCGAATAGGAAGTTAGCCAGTTTTCTTAAGCCTAACATAGATAAACAATCATCCAATACAACTAATAACACACTAACAACCAATAATCAATAGCTAGGTTTCATTAGATCTAAGCAAACACAAGATAAATTTAGCCTAACATGTTAAACAAAAGACAAGAATAAGATAGAATCAAACAACACATAGACATATTGAATGATTAATTGATAACTTATCTTTCAATGAAACATGGAAGATCTCAAGGCAAAAAGCCCTGAAAAAGTAGCTAAAATCGTCTTAGGGTTTTCTCCCAAAATTCCACACACTAAGCTCTCTCTAATGACAAAAAATTAGAAAACTATATATAGATTTTTGGATCTGACGGCGTCACCTTATGGAGTGTGACGCCGTCACCTCGCCGCTTTTAGGGTTCCCGGATGACCATCTTGACGCCGTCCCTTTTTAGCTCTTCAAAAATCCATTCTGGCTTATCAAGGCTTGACGCCGTCCAACCATGAACGTGACGCCGTCCCCTTATGATTTAAGCCGTGACGCCCTTGATCAAGTTAAAGCGTGACGCCGTCAGAATTCACATGCTATTTTCACTGGCCCGTCATGAGTAAATTTCACGTCCAACTTTTCTTGCCAAGGCATGACGCCGTCCAGTATAAATTGTGACGCCGTCAAGAGTAACTTTTAGCCGATTTTTGAGACTTTGCCGTTTTCTTCACTTTATTGCTCCAAAAACGTCCAAAATGCCTCCTTTTCCAGATTTCTCCTCAAAAGTACCTAAAATGACAAAAGGAACAATTTAGGGCAATATTTGATCAAATAAATACGATTTAAGGCTTAAATGACCCCTTAAAAGCGGTACACTTTTCGCTTCATCACCTATTTAAATAGAATTATAGTTATCTTGTACAGGAATCCTTAATCTATAAAAGGATATTCTAGGTTAGGTTATACATATCTCTTATCATCTCTTTTGTTAAGATTCAAGGTTGTAAACCCTATTACTAGCAAGAATACTCGTATTATTGATCATAATAATATTGAATCGTTTTGGTTAATCAATTGTCTTCATTGTTCATACACCTACATACAAATACTTACTGTTCCATTCACCTCCTAAACAATATCTTCTAAGTATAACTAAGTAGATTCCGCATACTTGGTTGTATCAACTCAAAGTATCACATACACATCATAAAGGATTAACACCCTAAGTGTAACACATCAAACGATCCTGACAAGTGGTATCAGAGCCAGGCTTTGATACTTTGATTTAGAAGATCCAAGAATAACAGTTTCTCAGAAGAAGATGGACATGGAGACGTCAACAACCAATCTTGCTGCAAAATTGCCTATCCTCAAGCCCAATGAGTTCGATATGTGGATATTGAGAATTGAACAATTCTTCCAAGTGCAGGACTATGCACTCTGGGAGATCATAGAAGAAGGGAATTCGTTCAAGCCTTCTACCACAACAACAACTGAAGAAGGTAAATCTGTGACAACAGTGCAGACAAAGCCTATTACTGCTGATGAGAAGGCACATCACAAGAATGATCTCAAAGCAAGAAGCTTGCTGCTATTGACCATACCTAATGATCAATTGTTGAACTTCAGCAAGTTCAAGTGTGCAAAGACACTTTTTGAAGCCATTGTTGCCAGATATGGTGGGAATGATGCCACCAAGAAAACACAGAGGACCCTTCTCAAGAAACAATTTGAGAACTTCTCAGCTACAAGCAATGAATCTTTAGACCATATGTTCAACAGGCTACAGAAACTAGTGAGTCAGCTTGCAATTCTTGGAATTGAGATACCTCAGGAAGATCTCAACTCCAAATTTCTGAGGAGTCTACCATCAGAATGGGCTATGCATGTGGTTGTGTGGAAGAACAAGCCTGATATAGATTCCATGAGCTTAATGGACCTTTATAGCAATTTCAAAATAGTGGAGCATGATGTAAAGAGGTCTGCTGGAACAAGCTCAAGCCCTGGAAATTTGGCATTTGTGTCATCCTCAAGTACTTCAAGTCCAGATGAAGAAGTGCAAGTTGCTGGAGCAGTTGGTACTGCTAGGTCTAATATTGGTACTGCTAGTACTTCAAGCAGTACTAATGGACTCCTGGATGAGAATACTTATTGTGCTTTCCTGACTACTCAGCACAATGGTACTATGTTGACTCATGAAGATCTTCAGGAGATAAATGAAGATGATATTGAAGAGATGGATATCAAGTGGCAACTCTCTCTTCTTAGCATGAGGGCTAAGAGATTTTTGAAGAGAACAGGAAAGAAGATAGTCATAAATAGCAATGATGTTGCTGGTTATGACAAGTCCAAGATTGAGTGTTATAACTGCCACAAAATGGGTCATTTTTCAAGAGAATGTAGGAAGCCCAGACAACAGGACTCAAGGAATAAGGGTTATGAAGGCAAGTCAACAGGATCAAGGGTTATGGAGATTACAGACTCAAGCTCAAGGGCAATGATAGCCATTGATGGCTTAGGGTTTGATTGGAGCTACATTACAGAGGAGGAAGCAACACCTACAGAAATAGCTCTTATGGCTTTCTCAGACTCTGAGGTACAAGTTTCTAAATGTTCTAAATCTTGTGATGCATTAAAAGAATTAGAAACACTTAGGAAACATTATGATGAACAGAGAATAGAACTAAACAAGACCAATTTTAATTTAGAAAATCATAAAAGGGGTTTAGCTGTTCTAGAAGAGCAAATTGTTCATTATAAAACCAATGAGTCTACTTTCTCTGAAACTGTAGCTATACTTAAAAGAGATATATTTTTTAGGGATGCTGAAATTAGCAATTTAAAAGCTGAGGTTGATAGACTTAGACAGGCTAAGAAGAACATTCAATTGAGTGTAGACACATTAGAGTATACATCAAAAGGTGTTCAAAAGATAATTGAATGTAAAATTATCAATAAGGCTAAGTCAGGGCTAGGATATCACTCAGTTCCACCTCCTCACAGAGGAATACCTGCACCTCCAGGTATTGACCTTGAACATACAGGTTTGGAAGAATTTCAACTACCTAAAATGGAATATGGACCTAAACCTAACGAGAAGGAAGTAGATGAAAAACCTGTAGAAGTAAGTTTGAGAGTGCAAGTGATAAATCACTCTCTGAGGACAAGGTGTCCTCTGATAGGTCATCAGGTAGAGACTCAGATGCTCCAACCATAGAGGATTGGACTTCTGATGATGATGAGAGTAATTAGGCTGTGGTTAAGCCTGTTAGTGTTAAGATAGAGGAACCAAAAGTACCTAAGGTGGTCAGAACTGAGACTGTTAGGCCTAAAACCAATTCTAAACCTTTTGGACCAACAGTTAGGTATGCTGAAATGTATAGAACCACAAACAAGCCCATAGGTAACCAAAGGAATTGGAACAACCTCAAGTCTCACCAACTAGGTGATGACTTTGTCTGTTATAGGAAAGCTTATTTCACATGTGGTAGCTTTGACCATCTTGCAGCTTATTACAACAATAGGGTAACTAGGTATTCAAGTCCTAAGGTGAACTCAGTTAGACCTCCCACTCACCCTACAAATGCTAGAATGATACCTAGAACAGTTCTTTTGAGGTCTGGACCAAGAGCAGTTCATACTGCTAGACCAGAAATTCATACTGCTAGACCATTTAGACCTGTTTACCCAAGACCAACAGTTCAAGGTGCAAAAAAAACTTTTAAATCAGCACCAAAAACTGTTAAAAAGGCCATTTCAAAACAATGCAGTGATTAACAAACAAGTTTGGAAGCCTAAAGTTGAAATTGCAAACCCATCAGTTCATACTGCTAGGCAAGCAGTTAATACTGGAAGTTTTAAAAACACTGCTAAGGGAAATATGGGTAATGGTATTAATGCATCTGCATCATGGATTTGGAGATCACTTCAATCCAATGGTACTCCAACTGTGCTAAAAAGATTTAATTATATTGATGCTAGAGGAAAACCAAAGTCAGTGATGGCTTGGGTTCCACAAGGAAATTAATTCCTTGTTGATTAGCAATGTTAGTCATATGCTTATACTGTTATGAGGCAAGTGCCTTGCACTTTGTTTCTTATTTTTGGACTAACAATTGCAGGTTGATTGGAGTTTGTGAGCTGAATGCTTTATATTTTGGACTGAATGGTGAGATGATTTGGAGCTCAGTGTGTGATCTATGCACACAACAAATGGTTATTGGTTCACCATGTCTAACCCACACAAGAACCAACTAGTCCAGAGCAAATGGTTTCTGGTAAAGACTAATCAAATTCGTTTATGGTTGACAATTTACCAAAAATTGTATGGTTATCAACTCACCATATCTAACAGTGAAGAGTTGGCTAGTCCAAAGCAAACGGCTATTGGTAAAGACATATCAAATCCGTTGATAGCTGATAGTTTGCTAAAAACTATATGTGAGTAATAATGTTTCAAATTCATATAAGTTCATACTGTTCTTTGAAATTTTTTGATGATGGTTTGTGCTGCTAGTGCAAAGTTTGTACTGCTAGTGCAAAGTTTGTACTGCTGAACTAGCCGTTGTAACTGTTGTGTCAGTAATTAATTTTTACTTAGAAACTAGCCGTTGGAAGTTTGTTGCGATTTTTACTGATTAAATTACGGTTTTTAAGGGATCCTCTTCTAGATATTTTAACTTTTATTCTATTATAATCTTATCCTAAAATAAAAGTTAACATATTCTTTAAGTCAGTCAATAGAAACCCTAATTCTCTCAATAATATCTCATCTCACTTTCATCTTCTACTTTCTAACCTAAACTTTCACTATTCACCACAGTCAAATCAATTTTTACTGAGAATATTATGGCTAATTTGGATTTTATCAAGACGCACAACCAGGTTGCTTTTCTTGAGAAAACAGAGGAAGGGGATGGACCAAAATTCTATGAGATTGTGGATTTTCTCAACAACTCTCATATAAGGTATGCTTTAACTATTTCCCCTACTCTTATTGTCTCTCATATCACACAGTTTTGGCAAACTGCCATTGTCAAAATTAGTGAAAAGGAAGACATAGAAATTCACTCTAAAGTGGATGGAATATCTTTTATTGTTACCGAATCTACACTTAGGAGATATCTTAAGTTGCAAGATTCAGATGGTATCAATAACATGCTAAACACTGAAATTTGGCAAGAACTTGCCAGAATGGGGTATGATACATCCAATCAAAAACTAACTTTTCAAAAGGGATGTTTCTCCCCACAATGGAGATTTCTAATACATACTCTCTTACATTGTTTAAGTCTTAAAAGAACATCATGGGAGCAATTCAGTAGCAATATTGCTATTGCCCTCATATGTTTGTCAACAAACAAGGTTTTTAATTTTTCAAAATTCATATTTGAGAGTATGGTTGCTAATGTAAAAAGTAAAACAAAATTCTTATGTATCCAAGATTTATTCAATCCTTTCTGAATAAGAAAAAGAATTTACTTAAGCAACATAAAGAAATTTTTCCTACTCCTAGCCTGCAACAAAATGTTTTTCAAAATATGGCTATGGCTAGTAGACTTTTTAATGGGGTAGAAATACCTCTTTTTCCTGAGATGCTACAAATTGATGAGGATGAAGGGTCAGTAAACCCAACTGAGCCCCAACACACATCCATTGTCATTCCTGAAATAACCCGTACACCCCCAGTCACCACAACTTATAAAAGAAGAACCAGAAAGGAGACTATGATTGCTCAGTCTAGTCCTCCTACTCTAACTTTTGAAGCAGATGAGCCTATCTTTCAAGATAGTATGGATGGGGCTTACACTACTGCTAAGCAGGACAGTGTAAACATAGATAAGACCCCTACCATGGCAACACTTAATGTGCCAAGTCCTCAAAGACTTGACACAGGTAGTGAAATCCCAAGCCAAATTGAACAAATGGGTGGTTTAGGAGTACATCCTAGTCTAACTAGGGTAGAAACTGGATCTATGCCCCTTGATTCACCTCTCCTAGCAGGTAACACAGCTAGAAGTGATGAGGGCAGCAATTCACTAAAGGAATTGATGGTCATCTATACAAAATTGTCAAACAAGGTGGAATCTCTGGAGGAAGATCTCAAAAGCCACAAGACCAACTTTGCCAAAGTTTACACCCAGTTGACTCTCAGGGTGAAGAAGTTGGAAGCTCAACTTAAGAGGAAAAGATCTAAGGTGGTGATAGATGATGATTCTTCAGATGATGGTTCAGATAGTTCTGATGATGAAGGTGATGATTCTCCCAAACAGGGGAGGATAATGAGGAAATCTGGGAAATCAGGTTCTCAAACTCAGGGGAGGAATGAAGAAGGTACTGATGGTGATGATACTGATATGGGTGAGCAAGAGCAAGAACAAGGTACTGCTGAGATAGTTGAAGAAGCAGTACAAACTGCTGAAATGCCAAAGGAAGCTGTACAAACTGTTAAGGACAAAGGGAAAGGCATTTTGGTTGAAGAAGAAGAACCTCAGAAAAGAAAGATTAAGCCCAAGACACAAACTCAAATAGATTATGATGCAGAAGTGGCAAAGAAACTTCAAGAAAATGAACAAGCAAATGAACAAGCTCAAATTGCTACTGATGTAGAACTGGCAAAGAAAATGTCTGAAGATGATATTATTCACTTTATGGAAGCAAAAAGATTAGAAAAAGAAAAGATGGCTTCAGATGCTCAGATGGATCCAGAACAATTTGAAGAACAACTACAATATTTGATAGACAGTGATCCAATTGTGAAAGCACAATGTAACACCCCCAAAATCTACTTTGCGGAAGCATTGGAGTCATGGGATGCTACTGAAATGGAAATCATAACACAAGGTAACGAAGAACCAATTACGCACTTTGATAAAAAAATATATTAAGTTTGATTGATTCAATTATAACAAACTTTATGTTTCGAGTTTGTTTACAAGTTCAATGGTCCCTAAAAAACAAGTCTTAAACATTTGTTAAAAACACTTGGTCAATAGTATAAGCCTGCCGCCTTGCCAAACCTTACCACACTTGCATATATCCAGATACCTGAGAAAACATGCTAAAAGTCAGCAAAAAGCTGGTGAGTTCATAGGTTTAGGTTATAACAAATTTGGACCAATAGTTTAGTTTGTGAACATAGAAATGTCACATTAAAATTTTATTTTCATTTGCGCTAGCACTAAGTTCATGCAACCGAAGCTCGACAGTCCAGTTTGCTATAACCTAGCACATTAATACTCACAAAGGGGCCCTTAGCGAGTGCTTAACCCAATTTACTCGTAATCCGACTTAATATACGCTCGTTTGCCTATCCGGTCAAACCGAACGGGGGAGTCACCCCAATAGATCTATTCATATTAATCGCACTTCCTAACCAGAATTAACAGTGCATGAAGGCGGGCATAATAATGGGTTCTAGAGTCTTAGGCTATCTGCGCAAAATCATTGGTAAACATAGTATAAATGGTCCATAAAATTGGTTTTGCATGTTTCTCACCCCATTCATATAAAAACAAGTATAAGTAAAAATGGGCTATAAACTGACCTTTACTGGCCTGAACAGTGAATGCCGTGAAATTAAGGAGTGCACGACGCCAACACGCAACCTAGATTAAATAATCATGTCTTAGTTTCAAGTATTAAATTCAAGTCCTTTCATAATTTAATTTCAATGTTTTAGAGTATTTATGTTGTTGTCACTTGTGTGGCGGCAGTGTGGTTACTAAGGTCTCTCCTAAAGGATGGTGGGGTGTAATTCTACAAATGACCTAAAGGTACGGTAATGAGGAATTTTGGGATTTTGGACTATCTAGAGCCTAAATGGATTCAGTCGGGATGTAATATATATATATATACATTATAGTTGTGTAATTTGTTCGTCATGTCCGATTATGTTGATTTTAAAAGTAAGACCCTACGTATATGACGTTTATTACCTACTAGATAAATATGACGTTAATTTTAATAAACTTGGTTAATTAAAAGTTACTAAATTTGCTTTGCTATTAATAATTCATTATGGCTTATGTTTACACATTATTAGTTTAGAACTATAGGTATTGTCAAATTTGTTCAAGTTAAGTTTGATATAACATCCCTCGTTTTCACTAGTGACGTTTACATTACTTTACTTAGTTTTAAAAATTAACAATGGTAAGTGTCAACTTATATTTCCCGGCACGTGTTATACGTCCATACTATGTATAATTGACTTGTCATTGTTTTGCTCAAGTTATATGCATCTCAGTTACATGTGTATTTACAAGTTGTATTTCCCTTGCCGGTTTTATATTTGTACCATTTATGAATTTGCGAGATAATAATGTTAAGTATAGTCTAAATGGTCCTATGATGGTTGTCGAGTTCTACATTATGACTATTCAAATTTTATGAGAAATAATTGTGTATTCGGCTATGTATGTTAGTTATTACAAAGATGTCTTTGCGAACGGCTATATGTGTTTTATTTAGCGACAAGCATATACGTATGTGTTAGCGGGTTGTGTGTAATAAACATTTGGTATCCTTTTATTCCAATTTTTATGTTACATTATATATAGTTGTAAGCCGGTATTTAAATGGCAATCTCAAGTTAATGATCTAAGTGTATAGTTGACGAGTTTTTAAGTGTGACGATACAAGTTATAACAGTTTCAATGCAAAAGTTTTTGCGTGATTGGTTATATTGATGTTTTACATGGGCGACTAGTATTCATGCATGTGTTAATAATTTCTATTTGTTTTTGCGGCTAATATATATATATATATATATATATATATATATATATATATATATATATATATATATATATATATATATATATATATATATATGTTAGTTCAGTTTAGGAGTTTTTTTAGGCGTGTTTCGGCTATTACAGCTTTTAAATTTGCGACTGGTATAAGTATTAACAGGTTTTGGTATTATTAGCATGTGTTGGGCTGGATCGATTCTAGTGACCACAATGGGCCTGGTGGGCCACATTACTACTCAGCAGACTCCCTAGAAAGCTAAAACAATTACATTCTTAGTTGGGCTATAGTTTGAATCCTAAGTGGGCTACTTTGTTTTGGTTGGCCTGGTATTCAAAAGAAAATACAATGCACCTCATTCAAGTCTCATAGTCTTGTGTATATATTCTTGGAATTTTGTGGCTTCTACTCGACCTCAAAAGGAAACTAGAAAATTATGTCCTGGTCAATTTCTTGGGTTGAGTACTTCTCAACACTTAAGTTTAGGAGTTGGTGGGTTGCGAATGACCTTTGCTTTGGCACAATTTTCACGCTTCGAAAAGAGAAAGAACCATTTCGATGAGGAATTAGTCCTTGTGACCACAAGCATTCTTGGCTGCCTATGTTCCTTAGTCTAAACATATCCGTCAAGGAATAAACTACTCGTGTTTTTTCAGTCCTTGTGGGTTTGTTTTGGGGCAAGAAAAGTTCTACCCCACTAGTGATTAACTCTTGGGTCAAAATGGGTCGTTCTGGGCTGGAACCAAGGGTATATCCCCTAATTCTTACTTCTCATTCCTTATCCTAAGTAGTGTGTTTTTGGGGAGGGTTTAGGAGCAATATTGATGCGTGGTTTTGCAACCTTACAACAGGTTTTACCTCTCGAGGGATCTCAAGAGGCTTACAACCCCACCAGGCAGTGTACCTGACCGATGTAGTATAGTGTAGTGGTAAGTACGGGGGATTGATCTTTCTCCACAGGGAATAGTGTTCGTTAGGTATGAAAAACTACTCTAATAGGTCTAAGGGTGAAGGAAGATTCTTTTTGTGTTTTTTATATTTTTATGAAAGCAGGTAAAATCTCGGGTTTGAAAGAGTGGGCGGAATTAGTTGCTAGTCAACTAACCCAAATTACTACGAATGCAAATAAAATAAAATAACAGAAATGAAAATGTTGGTGAAAACTTATGTGGAGGGAAATGTGTTTACTTAGATTTCCTTACTCCCTAACTATCTTTTACCGGTTGATTAGTGTGTATTAGTTGCGTGGATGACGGGTGTATTCCTTAATACCATTCGTGGGGTGGCGTACGTACTTCCCCAACTCTACAAGCTCCTACTTCACTCCTATGTCGAGCCGGCTAGGAAGCTCCTAACATGGGATCACTAGAATTCGCTTGTGCATTAAATACAACCATAAAAACCTTTAGTACGCATTGGTTCATGTTTCTTAAGACGTTCAAGCAAGTTACCGAATAGGAAGTTAGCCAGTTTTCTTAAGCCTAACATAGATGAACAATCATCCAATACAACTAATAACACATTAATAACCAATAATCAATAGCTAGGTTTCATTAGATCTAAGCAAACACAAGATAAATCTAGCCTAGCATGTTAAACAAAAGACAAGAACAAGATAGAATCAAACAACACATAGACATATTGAATGATTAATTGATAACTTATCTTCAATGTAACATGGAAGATCTCAAGGCAAAAAGCCTTGAGAAAGCTGCCAAATTCGTCCTAGGGTTTTCACACACAAAGTTCCCCAATAAGTTCCACACTAATGACAAAGAATTGCAAAACTATATATAGATTTTTAGATCTGACGGCGTCACGTTATGGAGTGTGACGCCGTCACCTCGCCGCTTTTAGGGTTCCCGGATGACCTTCTTGACGACGTCCCTCTTTAGCTCTCCAAAATCCGTTCGGGCTTATCAGGGGTTGACGCCGTCAGAATTAGGGGTGACGCCGTCCCTCTTTAAATTAAGCCGTGACGACCTTGATCAGATTAAAGCGTGACGCCGTCAGAATTTCATGCAAATTTCACTGGCTTATCATGAGTAATTTTCACATCCACTATTTTATTGCCAAGCCGTGACGCCGTCTTGAGAGGATCCTGACGCCGTCAAAGGTAACTTTTAGCATAATTTTAAGACTTTGTCGTTTTCTTCACTTTTATGCTCCAAAAACGTCCAAAATGCTTCCTTTTCCAGATTTCTTCTTCAAAGTACCTAAAATGACAAAAGGAACGATTTAGGGCAATATTTGATCAAATAAATACGATTTAGGGCTTAAATGACCCCTTAAAAGCGGTACACTTTTCGCTTCATCAAATATCTATTTACTCAATGGGAGGTTTAACCCAAGGCTAGCTCACCTCCATGGTGGCTGCCTGGTTGAGCCTAATTTGACCATCATTCGTCCAGATCCCCCACTACGAAGGGGGGTTCTTCCCAGCCTAAGACCACTACCCAAACACCTTGTTTGGGTGGTTCTATTCGACACAAAGTGATCATCATCCTAGACAACATTTCTAAACTGAAAGGGCTTGACATGTCGAATGGTTCTAGCGCCCAACCCTTCGAACAACTAACCATTCGGCCAAGTCTTCCACATCAATCCTAAGGGTCCATTTGGTTTATTTGACTTACTGATAAAACCATAACAATGAATTCTAGGAGTTTTATATCCTATGCCACAGAAACAACAACACTTTAACAATATTTTTAAAAATCTTGAATGTAACAATGATCTATCTTTCGGAAAATGATTAAGATTGAAGCTTAATAAAATCCAACACTAAATCATCTTTCATTCGACCTAAGCTTTAACAAGAACAACCTAAATTATTACCTATTTGATCTAACATAAATGGAATTGAAAGGACAGGCTCATATTCTTACAACTATTTTGAGGGATGATGAACTCGAATCAAAACTCCAATCCAAAAAACCCAACTTGCTCCAAACTGAACCACAATCCCACTAATCCTTGTTCTCCCTTGAGTGATTCTTAGAACCCTTATGTGAGTGTGGTTCGACATCTTTTGGGACATGGGTTTAAAAAGATAAATATAGTGAATAACCCCATAGTTGCTTTCGGATCTAGAGAAATGGGGTTTCCAACTTGGTGTTCTTTCTAACTCAATTGAGTTATCCTATGGTTGACTTGGCTGGATTCCTAGACTCGTGAACATGGCAGGGTTTGGGGATGGTGATAGATCGATTGGTGTTTTGGGGAAGATGGGTGGCGGACAAAACTAGCCTAGGGAAAGAGACAGTGTTTTGATAAATGTGTGGGTGGGTGTTATTCTATTATAAGCCTTTAGTGATATTTCTAGTTAAAAGGGTGGTATATTATCCCCGTGTTTCGCTAAACTGATTTAAAATTGGGTCCTTTCTGGGACCATTATAAATATGGGAGATTGTATTTTTAGTGACGTTATAGAATACTTGAATGTATTTTTTAGTTTTTAAGTATTCACTATAGTTCCTGATTAATTTCTGTTGGACTCTGGTACCCGTGTGGTGTCAGTCTGAGTGAAACCGGGATAACCTCCCGTTTTTACTACAATTCAGTGGGTAAAATGCGAGATGTAATAAATTCACTGTTCTTGGTGAGATTTCCGGGTGACAAAATGTGCAGGTCTGTTTCCCGTGTTCATCATATAAATGTCTAATACAGTGATTCAGTCTAAATAATGGGAATATCATGAATTAAATATTAGGGAAAATTTACCATTTGTCACATCCTCCCCGTCTTAGGAACGAAAACCGTCCTCAGTTTTCACTTAGAAATAACCGAAGGGGTTGGGGTTTTGAAGGCTCTAGTGTTTTGGTTCTATTTTTCACATTCCCTATGTGAATTCGAGGTTTTGTGAGAGACGGTTAAACTTCGATAATCGAGATATATAGTGAGAGTGCTAGAGTGTAGGAATTCTTTCATGCTGACTATTCCCATCAAGGCATGATCCTCCCTGAACTAAACATAGGTGATCAGGCTATGCTTAGTTGAGGACTGATGATGCGATGTCGGGTTTAGTCACAATGACATAGGGTTTCTATAGGTTCAGAATCACCATCGGTTTCTAAAGATGCACCACCTCATATGTCATGAATGTACTTAATCAACTAACAACTTCAAATGTGATGGGGATAGGAGGAGGGTTATCATAATATCTTGATCTCAAAAGCTAAGAATTCGTCACGGAGGAATTCATACAAGGTATTGATACAACATATCCTTCAAGAAGGTACAAATACTCAGGAGAATTCGATCTAAGGGAATCTAGGTGTAGGTCTTGTTTATGAGAAGTAAAGAACCCTCTCCTTAAGCATTGTTATCACCGGTGTCGTTGCTGAGGTTTTGGCGAGTTTTTCCTCTTTCTATCGCGTATGCGTTTTCATGAGTTCTTCCTTTATTCTAGTTCTTCAGCTCCGGGCATTCACTCCTGAAGTGCCCTATCACTCTGCACTCATAGCAGGTTATTGTGACATTTGGATCCATCCCGAGGGGTGGGAGCCTTGCAATTCCTAGCTTTGTGTCCTATTTTCTAGCAGTTCCTATACTGAACGGGGCAAGGTCCATGGTGATGAAACAGGCACATGCTGCACTTGGGTAACACTCCAGCATACCTTATATCTGTGCTGGTGCCTGTAGTATGAACCTTGGTCACTTATTGTCGTTTGTTTGAACCAGTACTACTGTGGTTTTTTTTTTTTTTTTTTTTTTTTTTTTTTTTTTTTTTTTTTTTTTTTTTTTTTTTTTGAAGTGATCTCTCCACTTCCTCTTGTTGTCAGTCACCTTCTCGGCGCTAATCCTGACTACTGGATCCTTTGGCCTATCGGCCGCATCCATGGGTTCCTGGGGATTAAAGGTCCTGGAGGTAATGTCATTACTTTTGACGTAAGGGGGTAATTCTCCTAGGTGTCTCTCCGCACAACTACGTGCTCGAAACACAGCCTCCAGCTTTTCAATCCATCTAATCACAACAATAATTTCCCTCAGTGCCCTTAAAATCTCCAGTTATGATCTTTCAGAATTCCTGATAAGTGCTATGGCATATGCTACTGTCCTTAAGTTTTGAGCTTCCTATCTCAGTAGTCGTGTTATTGACCTCTGCTGTCACATGATGATTATCTAATAGGTATAGCATTGCTGGATTTATGACGAGTAGATTTGCTTCATTCTTAGTTGGAATAGAGGCGGCAATAGGTTTACCATGAGTGGCCTTGGCTGTCCTTTCTGTAGGAGTCATCTATACCATAAAAGATGAGGGTAGATGAGATCTTAAACGGAGGAGGGGGTATAAATGGGGTCTGTATCCCTACTAACATCCTAGGGTATACTTTGGTTGCCTAGCTGGGTAAAGCTTGAAATCTAGTAACAAGCAAAACTTATAGTCTTAAATATACTTTCTACTTCAAGTCTTGTTCGTAAGATATCCCGTCCTAAATTGTTTGGTCATTGGTTTGAAATGAATATGTCAGTCGGACACTACGCTGGGAGATATCTTTCTAGCGAGAACTGTGTATGAGTAATCCTTTAGTATCTTGCGGCTTCTAAATGGTTTTTGCTTAGGATCTAAGTCTTACAGTAAATGTAGCAATCTTACAGTCTGAACTCCTAAGGTGTCTCTGGTGTCTTAAGGGCTAGAGATAATAAGTCATATTTCGGTAAACTTTACCAAAGCATGTCATGCCAATACCTATAGTTTGGGTGATGGCGTTTGACTAGTCTTTCCGAGGTTTGTTTCTGGTGCTCAACAACGCGTTGCTAGAATTCCTTGTCCAAGGTTAGTTTGTAATTCCAAGGGTTCAGTGAAAAGATAGACAATTTAAATCCTACGATAAGGGTTCTGGTCATTTCGTGAGGCTTTAGGGTTTTTATTAGGTCGCTAGTTAATCCTAGTAAATCTCCGGGTTCTTAAAGGTGCTATGGTTTACTTATTGTTCGTTCTTGCTAAGGGGTCCTTTATTTGTGGCTAGAATCTTATGAGTCTTATGGACGGATTTTCCTTTTCCTTTTCCTTTTTTTTTCCTTTTCCTTTTCCTTTTCCTTTGCCTTTTCCTCCTATGGGAGTTTATGATAGAGCCTTGTGACGTCCCGTGTATAATGAAGATATTGCCAAAATTTCCGGGTTTTATGGGTAATGTTCGTAGTCCTAAATTTTCGTCTTGAAAAGGACGATGTTGACTGCCTCTAGCAATTATTTTTTCGGCTTAACGGGATATGGATTATCTGACACATAGAGTTTCGTCTTGGTAAAACCATGTTGATTTCTACTAGCAATCGACCAGTCCGTTCGTTCCAATATGCAGTGTCTTATACTGAAGGAGAACTTGAGAGTCTGAATATAGTCGTTGCGGTCCTTTAACACTCTTGATATAGGGTCAATACGTGTTCTAGTCGTCTATGGGGTTACGATATACCTAACAATTATTTGGTCAATTGGATGTCGAAATGGGTTAGGATTAGAAAGAGATAGTATGAGATGTTAATCGGCGGGGTCGTCTAACAACGGTCGGGAGTTGTGTGTTTCCTATTGAACTAGGTTGTAATACGGGTAAGGTAAACTTCTACGATATCTAGGTTGAATTTGTTCTCGTTGTTACTAGTACGGTTACCTAATTCTCATATGTCCATTCCATGTAATCCTTTGGGTTTCTTGGGATGGGGTAGATGATTTACCTTGCGGCAATAATTTGGGGTCATTGTTTCTTGTGTATTACTTGAACTAGGATTTAGACTTGGTGAAAGGGGTGTTGAGTTTAGTTGACGGATAAGTATTTGTTGGTGGGAAATATTTTTCGAGGAATTTTATGGGATGTCTAATATATGGTTTATTATTTGGGGAACGGTAGGAAAATTTGTCGTTTGATTTGTGAGTAAGGAGTGGGATAATTTGGTAGATAAAATAATTGGTAATTTCAAGTAAGGTCATATTTTGGGGGTTTTGTGAAGTGGTAGTTATGTAATTTTTAAGGTTTTGGGGATCTTGTGGCTAAAGGAAATGGACAAAACGATTTACAGGTTATAGTCTATAATTTAATAGAGATGTCATATGTCTAAGGAAAACTGTGAGGTTTTTGGGAAGGTGGGGTAAAGTCATCATATAAAGGGATAACGTCATGGTAGGTTATAACGGATACATATAACAAAATGAGCTTGTTATAACTCAAGAGTTGATTATAGGGTTTGAAAGCTATAATCTTTCTAATAAGATTCTACACTGACTGAGAACTACTCAGTTAAGTGAGTCACTACTAATCATAACCAAGACTGGTTCCTAGTCCTATCCAGGTGTCGGAACCTAAAAGCGTACTCCCCAAGCTGTGCCTCGACTTCAACAAGGTGAGTCCTTAATGCTAAGTTTTCACTACGGTGTGCCTAATCAGCTCTTAACAATGCTGCAACCTGAGCCTCGAGGATAAGCATTTTCCATGCATCATCTGGGTTGCCTCTTGAGCTACAACATGTGTCTGCTCATGTCTACCTAATCTGTCACTTATATCAAAGATGTTCCTACTGTTGTAGTGTGTCTTATCATAGAGTCGGCTGAAATCATCATCATATTGCTCGAAACGAGTTGGGTGAAATTCGTCAAACAGATCGGAGTGGAGACCTAGTATGTCAGTCCATAAATCTAGCTGGGTCTGAATCCATGAGATAGTATCGGCCTCTATAGCTGTCAGCGATGCTGCTGGAAGTGAGGAATGTGATATCTCTGTGCTATCCTCTATCTCATCTTGAGCTCTCCTTTGAGCTCTCTCCAGTCTCAAAAGCACTAGGCACATTCTCCAGCACTATGCTAATCCGGGGCACAACTGCTCTCTGCTCTATCCCCGTATCGAAATTAGCATCAATCCTTGTACCCTCGGCAGGGGTACACTCGGCTACTGTCTGTCCAACATCCTCTGTTGAACAAGATGATAGGATTCGATACACTGGAAGGTGGTTAAACCTTTGTTGCTTTGTGTATGTGATAACTTGAATTAATATGATCAAGTACGCGGAATTTACTTAATCACACTTAGAAGGTTATTTATGTTGTGGAAATGGAACAGTTATGCTTGTGTATATAGAACAAGGAACATGCAATGTTATCACCAAATGATTCAATATTATTCAAGATAATACGAGTGATCTTCAATATCACTAGGGTTACAAAGACCTTGAATCTTATGTTTTCTATGACTTGTGATATTTGTTCTATGTTCTTAAGAGTTATTTTCTAAGCACTTAATAATTCACACACTATTCGGTCTCTCAATATCTAGTCTAAGATCTTTCCTTTATAACACAAGAAAGATCTTTACAATATTGTTAAGTCTAATCGAACACTTTCTTTGAGAGTGTCAGTCATTAAGATACAACATGTATCTATGTTTACAACTTGTTCTGAGAATATAACATAATGACTGATCACATGGGGTAAGATATTATCTACCGTATATTTTTGACTTTAATACACATAATATCTTTTCATACTTATCCACTCAGCAGTAGAAAGTTCTTCACCAGCAGCAGAATCATAACACTAGCAGCAGAATCACTCAGCAGTAGAATGTTAACGCTTAGCAGCAGAATCCAATGCTCTAGCAGCAGATTCATACTTAGAGTATTTCTTTGAGTAGAACCCGATATTAAACTTCTTGAATATTTAATTCCCAACAATCCTCCCCTAAACATGTGAATCCTTTTCAACATGTTTCTGAATTAAATTATGGATTGTGAAGATCTTTCAAACACTTCTGTTCTTCAAGATTAAATATCTTTCTCAGTAATTCATCTGCTTTCTGTTCTTTGACTTTAACAATATCAATACACATCTTCAGGCTCCAAACATTGACCTAAAAGATGGTGCAATTTTTTTGGATGGAGGAATTATAAGAGGCAATGATGCTGTGTATCTTGGATGCTTGTTTCAACAAGTGAAATCATCTATCAGCATGCCTTTGCAAGTGATGAACAAACGTGGTGAACTGAAATTGAAACTTTTCTTCGTTTGACCTAGATATAACTTTCTCCTTTGGAATGCTTCATCCCTTCTGAATATATATAATAAGCTCTGTTCTTGTCATTTTCAACCTCCATGTCATCATCTTGTATGCTCTTGTCTTTTCCTCCCTTTCATTGGTTAATCTTCCTTCTTTGGGTTTTTATTTCCTCTCCTGAGATATTACCTCCCCTGAGATGCAAATAAGATCTTTTCCTCCCCTGTTTGGAAGATCTCTCACTATGTACCAAAATATTTCTCTCCATCATCTGAGCTATCCATCATAACATGTTATCAGACAATGTTGTACATGTAGCCATCAATTCCTTAAGAGTTTAATTTGCTGCCCTCATCACTTCTAGGTGTGTTAACTCCTATGAGAGGTAATTCATGGGGCATTTGACTCATGGTCCATCATTTGATGGTTTTTGTGAGTCTCTTTGTAAATCCTTTTAAGAAACTTTTGCCTTAGCAGTATGTACTTGATTTTATTATGAAAAACCATACTGCTGTCAACCATTTTGAAGGGATTAAGTGTATAACAGACACTTAATCATAATTTCGGTTTAAAGCAACCTCTGGTTGTGTGAGAACCAATGTTTTCAGTTATAAATAACTGCCTGTGTAAAGATAAACCTATTCAAAAGGCTTTCTTGACAGGGTTTCCAGCTCATAGTAATTGTTGCCTCTAACACAAGTGTTAGATTCACTTTTACTAGCTGTTCTTTCTATCAGATGTCCTTAGACTTGCTCATTATACTTAAAAGTATAAAATGTTAGAAAGTGAGTTGTATCAGTTACTTTCTGATCAACTAAGTCATCAATTCAATGTGAAACATCATAATTAAGCTTCAAGAAAGAAGTTTTAAGGAGGTTTGAAATTCCCAAACTCTTTCTATCATAAACCTATTATGTCAGCAACTAGTATTATCATTCTGCTGCTTCCATTTCACTTGAAACATCCTTTGTGTTCACATATTCATACCTGAAATTGTTAGTCTAAAACCAAAAGAACAATGTACAAAGTACTTGTCTTGTATTAGAATAATCATAGGACTAACTGTATGAATAACACAATTTAAATTTGTACTAGCAGCACAAACTTTTGTAATAGCAGTAGTATCTTTTAAAGCCAGCAGCACAAACAAAAATTTATATACAAAAACATAAAGTTTAAAATCATTGAGGATTAAGCATTCCAATACTTGCTACCAAGTACTGAAACCTTCCAACATCAAAAGCTTTGGTTAGCAGATCTGCAAAGTTGTATTCTGAAGCAATTTTAAGTACTTGAATTAATCTTTTCTCATTGCAGTCTCTTATAAAGTGATGTCTAATTTCAATGTGTTTTGTTTTAGAATGTTGCACTGGATTTTTAATTATGCAAATAGTACTACTATTATCAATATGAATAACAATGTTCATGAAATTGTACCCATAGTCAAGAAGTTGGTTTTGAAGCCATAGGACTTGAGCACAGCAACTTGCAGCAGCTACATATTTAGCTTCAGTTGTTGAAGTAGCCACAGTTGTTTGCTTCTTACATTGCCATGAGATAAGTCTACACCCAAGGAATTGACATCCTCCAGTTGTTGACTTTCTGTCCAAGCTAGCACCAGCATAATCACTATTTGAAAATGCTACCAAGTCAAAAGGTGACTCTCTAGAATACCATAGTCCAAACCTAGGTTGACCCTTGAGATATCTAAAAATTCTCTTGACTGCTGTTAAATGAGAAACCTTTGGAGTTACTTGAAATCTTTCACAAACACAAACAGAGAACATGATGTCAGGTCTTGATGATGTGAGATACATCAAAGATCCTATCATAGATCTGTAAGTGTGTACATCCACATTTTCTCCATCTAAGTCTTTAGGAAGTGGTTTCTCAGAGTCCATTGGTGTGCTTGCCATTTTTGAATCAACAAAGTTGAACTTCCTTAGTATCTTAGAAACATATTTATCTTGACTAATAAATATGCCTTCATATGACTGTTTAACTTACAAACCCAAAAAGAATGTAAGTTCCCCCATGGAACTCATCTGAAACTTATCATGCATAAGCTTCTCGAACTCCAAACACATCTCCTTCCTTGTAGACCCAAAGATAATGTCATCCACATACACCTGTACTAGCAGAAGATCCTTCTTGTGCTGTTTGATGAAAAGTTGTTAGGAATATAAATATTCAGTTGAAGACTCGGTCACCCCGAGCACTCTCGTGTATTAAATAGCTCGTAGTAATACAAGTAATATTAGTAGTAAAGTAGTTAATTAATATTGTGGAGTGAGACGGGCCCACTGTCAGCTCGCTCCACAGTCCTCTAGGGATAAAGTAAGTAGGCTAAGCATGTAAGTATAAATACCTCTCTCCACATGTGGAGAGGGTTGGACCTTTGCAAGCATTCAATTTATTTTTCTTTTGGTTTATCTCTCTAAAGGTTCCACTCCACTTTCTCTCTCTTGTTTCTTCCTAGTTCGATCCATATAGCACCCAATCTTGTGTTTATTAGTTCATGAATATCCTACAATTGGTATCAAGAGCCATGGTTAGATTCGTGTAGTGCATATTCAGATTCGTGTTTGGTTTTTGGGTGTTTTTTGGTTCGAACAAATGAGTAAGAAAAAGACCCTTGTTTGATCTTGTTTTGTGGTTAAAGTAGTGTAATACTTGTACTTTTAGGTTCATAAAGGTGTCTTAGATCGTTCTTGATAAGTCACAACAGTGTTGGTTAGTTATTTGTGGAAGATCTGTCGAGTTTCTTGCAAGCGGGTTACTATTCGTACAAAGTTTCTTCGCAGCGGTTTGACTGTCTGCTTTAGTTTCTTGTTAGCGGCTTACCATATTCAGCTGTTCTGCTCCAGCGGCTTGACTAATAGCGGTTTGTAGTTTATCCGTTTCTGGAAAAGGACAAACTGTACTGAAAAGGACAGTTTGTCAACTAGTGGCAGCGGTTTGTCAGAAATTGTCAACTAGCGGTTTGTCGTTTTGTGGCAGAGGTTTACGGTTTGTCGATTTGTGGCAGTGGTTTACTGGTTTCAGTGGGTTAAGTATCAGCGGGTTAAAGTTCAGCGGCTTTAGTCTCAGCGGGTTAATCATCCATCGGTTTAGGTCTCAGCGGGTTAAGTATCAGCGGGTTAAAGTTCAGCGGCTTTGGTCTCAGCGGGTTAGTTGTCCAGCGGTTTAGGTTCAGCGGGTTAATTATCAGTTGGTTAGATTGTAGCGGGTCTAGTCTCAGCGGTTTAATTTTCCAGCGGGTTAGCGTTCAACGGTTTAATCCTCAGCGGTTTAACTGTTAGCAGTTCTACCTTCAGCGGCTTGATACTTCTGGTTCAGCGGGTTGATACTAGCGGCTTAGTCTGTGTTTCAGAGGTTTGAGTTTAGCGGTTTAGTTAGCTATTTCAGTGGTTTACTTTAGCGGTTAGACTTGTGATAGAGGTTTGGTTCTCAGCTTTAGCGGCTTATTATTAGCGGTTTGTGTTGAGTTGCACTGTAGCGGCATAAACTTCTAACTTAATGACGAGCACAGCTTCAGATGATATTCAAGCAGCTGGGTCCGATACCCGTCCACCTATGTTTGATAGGACAAACTATGAGTCGTGGGCACAATGAATACGACTTTATTGCTTGGGAAAAGAAAATGGGGCAAACATCCTTAAGTCCATTGATGAAGGACCATTTCAGATAGGTTGTAACACCCCGACCCGACAAGGATATAGATGTCACAATAATGGTGACATATCAGAAACATACACAAGCATACATCTTCATTAATACAAAGGAATACAAAGGTTACAAGAAGTTACAAGAAAATACAAAATTACAGAGGAATAAATACTAAGTCTGAAAATAAAAATCCTTCTAGTCATCTCTATAACAAAATATCTATCACAGTGTAGTCTTCTAAGTCCAATGATACTCTCCACTCATACCCAGCTTCCTACTAAAACCTGCCGCAGGAAAAGAAATGCGGCTGAGCTACGAGAGCTCAGTGAACAGATATAACGGTAACAAGCAGTAATAAAGAATAGTACAGAGTGTCAGAAATATATGTCATGCAGATATAATCAGAATCAAAGGATGAATAAAGGAGTAAGGATAAAGGATAGGGAATAATAAGTAGGTAAAGGTAAAAGGAAATAGTGCAAGGTATAATAATGGTCAAAGGTAAGTAATGTATATGGTAAAGGTAAACAGTAATCCACCACGAGCCCAGAAACAGAGATATAATATTTATAACCATGCCATCATCACCAATCAGAGGGGTGTCCTCTCAGTAACCAGATAATATGAGGGGTGTCCTCATGTATCCAATGGAGTAGCTAGCTCCCAGAGGTTGTGAAAGACGTGTATCGCACACACCATCAGTCACCAGAGATATAACAGATAATATAAACAGATAACAGAAACAGAACAAATCTAGGATGCATCCATACGCCCCAGGTGGCCAGAGTCTACCAATATACACCAGATAAAATAAAGTCAGGGACGGGATAGGTCATCTCTCTCCTACCCTAGAGTCAAGCCATCGGTGCATCAATGACAAGGACATGAATACCTCATGCCTAGTGAGTTGGCTCGGGTATCAAACCGTGGGTCAGGGTCCAGTATCAAGTATCAAGTCATAATTAGAGTGTATATCAAAAGGTTCAAAAATTCAGATAGGTTTATATCAGATTTTATAACAATGTTCAAGTCCAGGTTCAGAAATAGTATACCAGATTAATGCTTATATTAAAGTTCAAATTAAGTTTCAAAACAAGAGTTTATAACCAGGTTTAGAATAAGGTTCAAATCAAGGTTCAATAGGTCATATCAAAGGTTCATAATCAAAAAGGTTTATAGGTTCATAGAAAAGATTTTAATTCAAAGGTTTCATATTAAACTTGTATTTAAAATAATCTTTCAGTGACTTTCATGAAATGATGTTTAGTAAAACCTTTTTATAAAGATAGTCTTTAAAAGAGATTTTCATAAAACCCTTAGTGCAGTTTCAATTCAAAGTTGGTATAGCATCGTATTCAAAAGCTTTTCTCAAAAACATTTACATATCATCAAGGAAAGTTTCCAATTTCAGTTAAAATGTCAAAATGAATCTTCAGGGTATTCAGAGGTTTGCATATTCAGGTTACAAGGTGAAGAACGAATCATGTCAAGTATCAAGGAATAAAACAGGGTTCAGTTTATCAAGGGAACTCAGAATCAGATAACATGTCAGAAAGGTTCATAATCAAATTCTTATAACAAGGTTCTAATCAGGGATTTATAGGCAAGGGAATCATATGAAAGGTTCAAATAAAGGGAATCATAGCAATGGCATTAATACAGAAACTGACAGATCAGAAAATGAAAGAGATCATGAGAAACCTGTGAGAAGGTTCAGAATATCTGTACCTTATACCGCAAATGAAAACACAACAGAACAACAAGGTCGGAAGCACTCCATCTTCAGCGAATCTACACGAATTCATGACTAACTTATTAAAAGCTTATTTAATTTCAGATTACTTATTTTAGTCGGCTTTCCATTTTTAGCAACTTTTCCTTTTTAGGTAACTTTCCAGAAATAGCCACTTTCCTTATTTAGCAGGTTTCCAGAATTAACAGATTTCCATATTTAACAAGATACTACTATTACATAGTAGGTTAAGTCCTTATTTACAGATTATTTTGGGATTAAGGTATGTTTTATCAAGTTGCAAAACTTTAGGGTTAATTATGACAGATTTTCATATTGTAGGGTTTTAAATGCGAATATTCTAATTTCAAAGGTCTAACATGAAAATACTTTAAGTTACTGATTTAAATACTCATTTTATTCAGAATGACATCCTAATCCCTTTAGTTTCACAGATTACAGTTTATACCCCTCTAGTTTTAATATTTACAAAACAAACCCTAGATTTACATAATTCATGATTTAATCCCTGTAATATCCATATTTACCAACCAAGCATATTATTTTACAAAATTACATAATGTAACCTCAGAATTAAGTATAGTACGAATCAGACCCTCAGAATTCAGAAATTACACATTTGGTCCCTTAACTTTACAAAACTTATAATTCAAATCATAATTTAATAACAATTACATATTAAGCCCACAAATCCTCAAATTTACACATTACACCTCTAATATCATTATTTTCATAGAATAACCATGAGTTTCCATAATTTTCACTTTTAGTCCCTCCATTTTATTATTTTTCAAATCGAATACATATATATACATATTTACCATTTAAACCTTTATCTTCCAAATTTTACACATAGGACCCTCATTTTATATTTTATACGAATTACCCTCAGTCCAAAACACATTACAAAAATAACCCACAAGTTTTAATAAATTACAAAACACACCCCTTTAGTTTTCAAAAACCAATCGGTATAACTTTTTTAATTACAAAACTCTAACCCTAATTGTACCAATCATTAGCCAATCATCAAATCATCATTAGAACACCTTTAATAACCAGATCTAATCATAACACATTAACCCTAGTTCCATTCGAATTAGGTTTTCTATTTTCTCCTTATTTTTCTTAAAACCGATTACAAAATAAATTCAATCACAGATTATTTAGGCTTCAACAAATGAAATAAACATTTTTCCAAAGCTATATGATGATGATAGAACTCAGATAAAATATGAACCATGCCCAGAAAAATTGTATGGTCGCTATATGGTTTTATTCACGTTTTTTGTCACATATAATTCATACGTGTTATCTTGCGTGCATGGATCTTGTTTAGCATTTTATTTAGATCATATGTGATGTAAAGAGTACCAGAAAATTACCAGATGATGCTTGGAATGATCGGATTAAGTGTATGAATTTTGTACCACTCGCTAGAGTAAGTCGGCAAAAGAAAACTCCCCATGGTCGAACCAACGAACCCACGACTTCAAGGCTATTTTTCCTACCTTCTTTGGACTTAGGAGAACACCAGAAAAATACCCAATGAACTCCAGAAATTCGGATGGAGAGAAGAGAATTTTGTGTGCCGATTTAGGGTTTTTGGTGTGAAAAGAAATAGGAAGGCAACTAAATCATTGTTATTGCCGAGATTAGGGGGGGGGGTAAATGGGCTGAAGATCCGGTCCATGATTTGACAAAATCATATTTTTGAATGCAAAATTTTTATTTCCAAATTATATGTCAATTATCTTTTTATAATGATTTTATAAATATAAATAAATTAAATTATATAAACTTTCGGTATTGTATATATATTTGTGTGAAAATATAATTTTTGGACATGCAAAAATGTTAGGATGTTGCCTCAAAATTATTTTACTTCGTATGTAGCTCATTTCCAGAGGTTTGGGATTTATTTGGCGTTTTAAACACTTATTAATTAAATTTTCAAGTTACAGGGGTATTTTGGTCATTTTGCATGTTTTGAAATTTCGGGTAGTACAACTTCTTCCCCTCTAAATGAAAAATTTCATCCTCAAAATTTGAAGTCGCAAGGTTAGACAACGTCGTAGCAAATCGTAAAAGATCGTCGCGAACAATTCTCACGCCCGGGGAGATTCTTCCAGAAGGATCTTCAAAACAAATGGTTTCTCATGACTCGATCAAACAAGGTGGGTTCAGATTCCTCAGAAAAGACAAATTGGGTTGATTCGGATCAAAAGAACCATACAATATAAAATGGACGGTAGGTGAGTCTTCTGAAAAGCTTGAACAGAATTTCAAATCAGATTAACTGCATTATCTGTAGAGAGCTCTACAAAGAGCTTAAGATTTTTAACTGAGGTCAACAGAATGCAGAACAAGAGTCCAAACTCATCCAGATATCTAGTGAATGGAAACAGAGTATACGCATAGGTAGGATGAACCTAACGTCTCTCTAATCACGGATAATCCAACGGAGATCAGATTCTAAACTTCTTAGGTACTCCCCCAAGATATCCTATGGCCAGAATGAGTGCACGTTATATGGTGTAAGTATTATCACGTTGATCAGGCGTCATAATACTAGCACCACATAAATATGCCTTCATGATGATCATACTTTATCTTGAGTCGTGAGTATAACAACTTATCTTAATCCACCTAGTACTTCTACAGTCTCAGAGTCAACCAGATCAAAGTCATAGTCAAGAGAGAAATAAGACTATTCGCAAGAGTATCGGAATTTCCAGATTGCCTAGCAGAGTAAGGCACGCCGTCACAAGCATCAGATTTTCTACAGTTCGCCAAAATTCCTCAGAACAAAACCATCATCGCACATACGAAAATAAGCACGGGGCTGAAATGCTTCTAGGAAACTTAAATCATTAGCGGATCTTATCACGATATAACGAAGCTTAAGGGAGTCAACGAAAATGAAAACTTAATCGTCAATAACTTCGGCCTTCACAGAATCAATTCTTCCAAACATAAAAGGCCTGATTCAGAAATCCGTTCATTCAAAACATCTACTCTCTTCAAGTCCGGTTAATATGTCTTCGTTATTCCATCAATCTGGTAGTGAAGCAAAATCATCTGGTTCATCACGCCTCCTGCAGTTCTTCTTGGAATGTGATGGAGTAATGTGAATTTCTGGCATGATCCTTAAGTTTCTTCATCATCCAGTCTGCTTCCGCCCTCAATTTATCTTAGTACAACTAAGATGAATAGGGAAGTGAGACTGTACGTCTTCATCAGCTCCAGATTCGCCGTCTTTCTTCTGCATCGCCAACACTTCTGTCTTGTAAGGAATGTCTTCACTCTCCAGGGTAGTCACCGCTGTTGTCCACTCTAGGTCAGGTAGTGAAGTAATACTTCTGATGCGTTTCTAGTTGTCTTGATGCATACGCAAAACCTTCTGAGTCTCTTTCTGAAATGTCTCAGAATTTATTCCGTCTGAGGGTATGGAAACAAATTTCTATTTCAGCTTTCCAAAACTCCGTTCTCAATCGGACTAAGTTGTTTCTCTCTGGTTACGAAATTTATCAAGGGTAACGCAAGTTGTAAACATTTTTCAGAATCCTGATGCAAGGTTCAAAAGATTTCAGTGTACCATTTTGTTATCGGTCTTGACCATTCGGTGGCAGTTTCAAATTTTGCGGGATTTAAAGGGATATTCTCAATCAAGAAAACCGTTGTCTGAACAGGTATCAATCTCTCAGAATGTATAAGTGAGTGTCAAATTTCTCACAAGGTGCAAAAATGATTCTCATGTTCTTCTTCGTCTCCGAAAGTACTACTAAGTCATACAATGACCATTTGTCCAAGTACTCACGAGCAGACATCATTTATCAATTTCACAAAACAGTCAGAGCTTTAGCTAATACCATTAGCGTCACTAACCGTCAGAGCAGTCGTTACAAATACAGAAAGCAATTTCAAGAATAACCTCGATTTATATTTCCATCTGAAAGAAAATTCGCGCTCTGAAATTGAATAGATATAAAGTCGTTTCAGTGTGGAGAAATAAGGGTTCCAAATAGCAATACGGTTCAGCTTCCAGAAATCAATACATGTCTCCTGTCATCATTCTTCTTTATCGCGAATAAAACTGAAATACGCCAAGGAAATACACTTAAGCGAACTTACTTCTAACTCCGGTGGAAAATTTGGTGGTTCAATCAGAAATCGTGTTCAGAAAATTCAGGGTGCCAAGTAATTTTCAAGATAAGGTTCATTCATTGGTGTACGAAATAGGTTTAAGGAAAACTTCATAACCGCGAAAGTAACACACGAGTCTCCAGAGTGATAGCGATAGCAGAAAGTTTAACAATCGGTAATCGTGTTAGGGAGTTCAAAATTGTTTCAAACGCCAAAGGTGAGACATAGGAGGATAGTTGTCAATCAACCAATCCCTTATTAGAATAAAATCAGAGTTAACAGTCCAAAGAAAGACAGATCAACAAGGCAAATTTTATCGTTCAAAACTGAGAGGGAACTTATTCTTATACTCGTGGTTAAACACCACAAGACTTCTCATAGGGACAGAGATGGGTAAGACGAAATCAAATAGTGTCAGAAAATTCATAGATGCTTATCAAAACAAGAGACAAGTCACAGAATGCATTCAAGTACGTCATTGTCAAGGAGGTTTTCAGAATGCTCGAAGAGGTATCAAAATGATTAACAAAAGGATCAGAAGTCAGAGTCGGACTCTGCAGACAAGGATCAAATAGTGTCAGGCCATATTATGCAGTTCTCAATGCCTTCCAGATTTATTTAATTCTCAAATCTTGGGTAGTACAAAGCATAAGCTTTTAATTCTAAAAGTGATCTTAACAGACTTAAATCAAAAGCAGGGCACGAATCAGAGTGATGCGGAAGCAAAATACTTAAACAAACGCCTTATAGTCTACCCATTCCTCACTGGTCAAAACTTAAGTTCATATCAAGAAATCCTAAAGCAAGTTCTCAGGGTGTTCTCCTATGTTCTTATAGTGGAAGCCTAATGGTCCAGAACTCACAGGTCAAGTGTAAATGTATTACAAGTCGCAGCCTGTTTCTCTAATACCATAAATTGTAACACCCCGACCCGAAAAGGGTAGAGATGTCACAATAATGGTGACATATCAGAAACATACACAAGCATACATCTTCATTAATACAAAGGAATACAAAGGTTACAAGAAGCTACAAGGAAATACAAAATTATAGAGGAATAAATACTAAGTCTGAAAATAAAAATCCTTCTAGTCATCTCTATAACAAAATATCTATCACAGTGTAGTCTTCTAAGTCCAATGATACTCTCCACTCATACCCAGCTTCCTACTAAAACCTGCCGCAGGAAAAGAAATGCGGCTGAGCTACGAGAGCTCAGTGAACAGATATAACGGTAACAAGCAGTAATAAAGAATAGTACAGAGTGTCAGAAATATATGTCATGCAGATATAATCAGAATCAAAGGATGAATAAAGGAGTAAGGATAAAGGATAGGGAATAATAAGTAGGTAAAGGTAAAAGGAAATAGTGCAAGGTATAATAATGGTCAAAGGTAAGTAATGTATATGGTAAAGGTAAACAGTAATCCACCACGAGCCCAGAAACAGAGATATAATATTTATAACCATGCCATCATCACCAATCAGAGGGGTATCCTCTCAGTAACCAGATAATATGAGGGGTTTCCTCATG
Source organism: Artemisia tridentata subsp. tridentata (assembly GCA_021014915.2). Classification (NCBI taxonomy): domain Eukaryota; kingdom Viridiplantae; phylum Streptophyta; class Magnoliopsida; order Asterales; family Asteraceae; genus Artemisia; species Artemisia tridentata. The sequence continues at coordinate 327,510,645 of CP139506.1, read as the reverse complement.
TATCAAATGGAGTAGCTAGCTCCCAGAGGTTGTGAAAGACGTGTATCGCACACACCATCAGTCACCAGAGATATAACAGATAATATAAAAAGATAACAGAAACAGAACAAATCTAGGATGCATCCATACGCCCCAGGTGGCCAGAGTCTACCAATATACACCAGATAAAATAAAGTCAGGGACGGGATAGGTCATCTCTCTCCTACCCTAGAGTCAAGCCATCGGTGCATCAATGACAAGGACATGAACACCTCATGCCTAGTGAGTTGGCTCGGGTATCAAACCGTGGGTCAGGGTCCAGTATCAAGTATCAAGTCATAATTAGAGTGTATATCAAAAGGTTCAGAAATTCAGATAGGTTTATATCAGATTTTATAACAATGTTCAAGTCCAGGTTCAGAAATAGTATACCAGATTAATGCTTATATCAAAGTTCAAATTAAGTTTCAAAACAAGAGTTTATAACCAGGTTTAGAATAAGGTTCAAATCAAGGTTCAATAGGTCATATCAAAGGTTCAAAATCAAAAAGGTTTATAGGTTCATAGAAAAGATTTTAATTCAAAGGTTTCATATTAAACTTGTATTTAAAATAATCTTTCAGTGACTTTCATGAAATGATGTTTAGTAAAACCTTTTTATAAAGATAGTCTTTAAAAGAGATTTTCATAAAACCCTTAGTGCAGTTTCAATTCAAAGTTGGTATAGCATCGTATTCAAAAGCTTTTCTCAAAAACATTTACATATCATCAAGGAAAGTTTCCAATTTCAGTTAAAATGTCAAAATGAATCTTCAGGGTATTCAGAGGTTTGCATATTCAGGTTACAAGGTGAAGAACGAATCATGTCAAGTATCAAGGAATAAAACAGGGTTCAGTTTATCAAGGGAACTCAGAATCAGATAACATGTCAGAAAGGTTCATAATCAAATTCTTATAACAAGGTTCTAATTAGGGATTTATAGGCAAGGGAATCATATGAAAGGTTCAAATAAAGGGAATCATAGCAATGGCATTAATACAGAAACTGACAGATCAGAAAATGAAAGAGATCATGAGAAACCTGTGAGAAGGTTCAGAATATCTGTACCTTATACCGCAAATGAAAACACAACAGAACAACAAGGTCGGAAGCACTCCATCTTCAGCGAATCTACACGAATTCATAACTAACTTATTAAAAGCTTATTTAATTTCAGATAACTTATTTTAGTCGGCTTTCCATTTTTAGCAACTTTTCCTTTTTAGGTAACTTTCCAGAAATAGCCACTTTCCTTATTTAGCAGGTTTCCAGAATTAACAGATTTCCATATTTAACAAGATACTACTATTACATAGTAGGTTAAGTCCTTATTTACAGATTATTTTGGGATTAAGGTATGTTTTATCAAGTTGCAAAACTTTAGGGTTAATTATGACAGATTTTCATATTGTAGGGTTTTAAATGCGAATATTCTAATTTCAAAGGTCTAACATGAAAATACTTTAAGTTACTGATTTAAATACTCATTTTATTCAGAATGACATCCTAATCCCTTTAGTTTCACAGATTACAGTTTATACCCCTCTAGTTTCAATATTTACAAAACAAACCCTAGATTTACATAATTCATGATTTAATCCCTGTAATATCCATATTTACCAACCAAGCATATTATTTTACAAAATTACAGAATGTAACCTCAAAATTAAGTATAGTACGAATCAGACCCTCAGAATTCAGAAATTACACATTTGGTCCCTTAACTTTACAAAACTTATAATTCAAATCATAATTTAATAACAATTACATATTAAGCCCACAAATCCTCAAATTTACACATTACACCTCTAATATCATTATTTTCACAGAATAACCATGAGTTTCCAGAATTTTCACTTTTAGTTCCTCCATTTTATTATTTTTCAAATCGAATACATATATATACATATTTACCATTTAAACCTTTATCTTCCAAATTTTACACATAGGACCCTCATTTTATATTTTATACGAATTACCCTCAGTCCAAAACACATTACAAAAATAACCCACAAGTTTTAATAAATTACAAAACACACCCCTTTAGTTTTCAAAAACCCATCGGTATAACTTTTTTAATTACAAAACTCTAACCCTAATTGTACCAATCATTAGCCAATCATCAAATCATCATTAGAACACCTTTAATAACCAGATCTAATCATAACACATTAACCCTAGTTCCATTCGAATTAGGTTTTCTATTTTCACCTTATTTTTCTTAAAACCGATTACAAAATAAATTCAATCACAGATTATTTAGGCTTCAACAAATGAAATAAACATTTTTACAGAGCTATATGATGATGATAGAACTCAGATAAAATATGAACCATGCCCAGAAAAATTGTATGGTCGCTATAGGGTTTTATTCACGTTTTTGTCACATATAATTCGTACGTGTTATCTAGCGTGCATGGATCTTGTTTAGCATTTTATTTAGATCATATGTGATGTAAAGAGTACCAGAAAATTACCAGATGATGCTTGGAATGATCGGATTAAGTGTATGAATTTTGTACCACTCACTAGAGTAAGTCGGCAAAAGAAAACTCCCCATGGTCGAACCAACGAACCCACGAATTCAAGGCTATTTTTCATACCTTCTTTGGACTTAGGAAAACACCAGAAAAATACCCAATGAACTCCAGAAATTCGGATGGAGAGAAGAGAATTTTGTGTGCCGATTTAGGGTTTTTGGTGTTAAAAGAAATAGGAAGGCAACTAAATCATTGTTATTGCCGAGATTAGGGGGGTAAATGGGCTGAAGATCCGGTCCATGATTTGACAAAATCATATTTTTGAATGCAAAATTTTTATTTCCAAATTATATGTCAATTATCTTTTTATAATGATTTTATAAATATAAATAAATTAAATTATATAAACTTTCGGTATTGTATATATATTTGTGTGAAAATATAATTTTTGGACATGCAAAAATGTTAGGATGTTGCCTCAAAATTATTTTACTTCGTATGTAGCTCATTTCCAGAGGCTTGGGATTTATTTGGCGTTTTAAACACTTATTAATTAAATTTTCAAGTTACAGGGGTATTTTGGTCATTTTGCATGTTTTGAAATTTCGGGTATTACATGGGTACTACCAGAGATGCTGTAACAACTGGTAAAGATGGCACAGTCACACTTGGTATTGACAGACCTCGCACTTACTATGATCTTACTGAGGAGGAAAAGTAGAGGTATGATGCTGATATTAGAGCCTCAAATATCATCATTCAAGGTCTTCCTAAGGATGTCTACAAACTCATCAACTTCAATACAGAAGCCAAGGCAGTATGGAACAATGTGAAGATGCTGTTGGCTGGGTCAGAACTAACAAAGGAAGACAGGGAATCTCAATTGTATGATGAGTTTGAACATTTCAAAATGAACCCAGGAGAGAATATTACAGACTACTATGTGAGATTCCATAAGTTGGTAAATGACATGAGGATAATTAGAATGACTATGCCCAACATCCAACTTAACTCCAAGTTTGTGAACAATATGACTCCAGAATGGGACAGATTTGTTACTGCTGTCAAACTCAACAAAGGTCTGAGGGATACCAACTATGAACAGCTGTATGCCTATCTTCAACAACATGAGAAGCATGCTGTCTTTGATCGGGTGTTAAGAGAGAAGTTGAATCCATCCACTTCCAATGATCCACTAGCATTTATGGCAACTGCTGTACCAAACTTTCAACCATCATCCAACCAAGGACATCCTCAACTTCTATCACCATCATCTGCTATGAGTCCTCAACTTGACTCAGGCTATACTTAGACTGATAAAATGCTTGATAACCTCACCAATCAAGTATCTTTACTTGTTCAACAGTTCAAAGCTTCTCTTCCTCAGACCAACAATCAGTTAAGAAATTCATCCAACCCGCGAAATCTTGCAATGGTGGAGGATGGAAAAATTGTGGTTCAAAATGTGCAAGGGAGAGCTGGCAGAAACATGGGTCAAGGTTTTATGTAGAACAGGGCTGGGAATGCCAACCAGGGGCAAGGGAAATAGATCAAGTGCTATAATTGTGGAGGTCTGGGACATATTGCAAGAAACTGCAATCAACCAAAATGACCTCAGAACTCAGACTACTTCAAGGACAAGATGCTGTTGATGCAGGCTCAAGAGAATGGAGCAGTATTGGATGAGGAAGAATTGTTGTTTCTGGCTGGTGATGGGGGTAATACTTTTGATGCTGATGTGGATGAGCAACCAGTCCAAGATATGGCACTCAATGATCCTAATATCTTCCAAGCTGATGATTGTGATGCATTTGACTCTGATGTGGATGAAGAACCAATTGCTCAAACTATCTTCATGGCCAACTTTTCGTCCTTGGCCTCTCCATCTCAACAAGCTGGTTCTTCAAATGCTTCTGTGATATCTGAGGTACTAAGATTATATGACACATATGAAATAGTTGATAAACAAAAGTTTCCCATCGAAGTACAACAGGCAATTGTCTCTGACTCAAATAATGTTGACATGGATAATAGCAATATGATTCCATATGAACAATATTTGAGTCAGAAAAATGTGCATGATGTACAAAATGTTGAATCTTCTGTTGTAAATGATGCTTGTGTTGTTGATGACTTGTGTACCGTAGAAATTACACATGAAATAGATAATGCATGCACACGTGAAAGTACAGTACTTGCACCTGATGATAACTTGATCACTAGACTAAACATTTATAAAGAACAAGTGGCTATGTATGAACAGCGTGCTAAGTTTGAGCTTAATGAACGTGAGCAGAAATTAGAAGGTCAAATGAGTACACTTATTAAAGAGTCTAGAGTAAGAGAAGAAACATTAAAACAAGAGTTGAATTCTTTGAAAAGTCAGCTAGAACAGTCTGTCAAACAGAAACAGGAAGTACAAAAGTGTATAACTACACTTAAGCTAGAATTCAAAGAAAAAGAAAAGGAACTCTTAAATGATTTCTCTAGGCTAAAACCTTAAAAAATAAGCTTGAGGATAAGTTGTACACACAAGACCAAACCAGACAGACTGCCCAAATGATGTATAAGCACAGAAAGTTAAGTGACAAGCATAGTGAAAGCAATGTAGGTAGATCTAAATTAGCTATTCATGAGATTGCTAAGATAGCCCAACCTGCATTAAATGATTCTAATGTGATGTTTATGCCTAATCACGACCCGCCTGAGCATATCTACACTAAAGAGGAGGATGAGATAAGTGAGAGAACAAGGGAAAGAATGAATGAGAAAATGAGGGATCCCGAGTGCATAGCCAGACGAATAATAATCAAGCCCCATGACTATAGTGAGGAAAATCGTTTGACTGTGTTTGCTCCTCAAAAGAAGTTAACACCTGAACAGATATTCTGGAAACAAGATAATGAAAAACTTAAGGAAGAAAAACTTAAGGCCAACACCCCTCTCATTAGAAAAGTTGCGTCCATAACGGTGTATCCTCCCAATACACCTAGGAATTTGGTGCCGTTGTCTCTTCCCACTGAATGCAAAACCTTTATTAGCTTATATGTGCTTTGGCAACTGTTTGCTGATTTTGATAAAACATGTAAGAAGAGAATCACACCAACCGGCATTACTGAGGGGGAAAGGTGTTTTGAACATGCAAAAAGGTGTTACTTAACTGAGGTCATGCCATTCTTTAAACTACTCAAAGAACATTTTGAAGGGCTGCAAACTGCCCTCAACACAGAAATAAAAGAAATGAAAGTAGTGTTTAAAGATATGGAAAATGAGGTGAATGAATATGCAATAGAACTTAAGAGCCGTGAAATTGAAAGGAAAAACATGCTCATCAATAATGATAATTTGATTGCGAGATGTATTGCACAAGATGTATTTTTTACTGCAACTGATTCTGCATTATCTGCTTGTCAATATCATGAGTATGCTATGGCTTTAAATGTTACCCAGAATCGTGTTGTGGAGCTTGAGGGGGAGAATTTGAAACTTCTTGAAATAATTCAAAATGATGACCATGATGACATGGTCAAACGTTTTTCTAAACTAGAGGTTGAACATCTTAACTTACAATTAAAATATCAACACTTAGAAGAAAGATGTAAACTATCAAATACCAAGACATCTTCGGATGCTTCTGAGTTTGATACGTATTTTGAATTAAGCAAACGGGATGAGAAAATTCAAGCTCACACTAACACGATTCGTCTGTTGAGGGCTCAAATTGCCCAATTGAAGTCCAACAAGTGTGATGTTTATGGCACCAATAAACCGTCGTCGTCAGATTCTCAAAATTTTCAATATCAAGACACCATAAACAAATTACATCATGAAAATGAGTGTTTTCGAGAAGAAAATTCTAAGATTAAACAACATTAAAAAGAGTTATATGACTCAATTAAAGTTACAAGAAATAGTCATAATGAAAGGATAACTTCTTTGTTAAATGAAATTGAGAATCTGAAGACTCAGGTGAAAGGTAAAATGCCATGTACATCTTGTAATTGTGTTTCATCAAAGGTTTCTGCTTGTAAAATATATGATGTTGATGTGGGGCCTATTCCATTTCCCGTAAGAAATAACAGACCTGTCCATCAGATGTATCTTAGTCACCTTAGGGATGGACTTGACACTCTTCGAGAGGTTTTGGAAGAGGACAGAATAGGAAAACCACATGATAAGGCAATAGGTTATGCATGTGTCCTCACAAAAAGGATCCAGGAACAGCTAGAATATGCTATTAGCTCGGGTCCTAGCTCCAGTTACCAAAAGGATAGCTTAGGTGCCTCATCGTCCACTATTAAGAACAAGCATGTGTCCTTTGATTTACCACCAAGAACATCAGAACCTAGCACATCATTATCAGGAAAGCATGTGTTAGTGAAGCAAACTAATGTTCCCATCATTACTTCTACAGGAGTAAGAAGTGCCACCCAAGCTAGCGGGTCAAAGCCTAAAGGCAATGCAAGGAATGATAGGACTGCGCCGGCTAAGAGTGATCACAAGAAAAGAGTAGAAGTCCAACCTAGGAACAATAAGTTTGTAACAACTAGATGGAATCGTGTTGATTCTAGTATCAAAAGTACTGTAATTAATTCGAATTCTAAAATGGTCTGTAAAACATGTGACGAATGCTTAATTTTTGTTAATCATGATGAATGTGTTGTGTCGTCTCTGATATCTCATGTACCACCCCATATTATGCATGTTAGGAAAACTGAAATTAATGTGAAAAGTTGGAAAGCCACAGGAAAAATCTTCACTAAGGTTGGGTATCAATTTAGACCCACTGGAAGGAAGTTCAGTTTAGGAAACAAGAATCCATTGCCTAAGTTGAATGAACATAAAATTGTGAAGATTAAAGAATGGAGACCAACGGGTCGAATCCTTCCATTAGGAACACATAGCCCTTCTAATAGGTCCCTTGATAACTCTAGAGTAGTTCCCACTGTAGAGGCATCAATATTAGAAAAGACTAATGCTCCAGAACTTGTGTGTGCTAACCAAACGGACCCCAAATTCCAGTGGGGATCCACATATTTCAGTTATCCATTGTTGTCTGGTTTCAAGTGCAGGGCGTACAAATCGTCCTTTGGTATTTGGACTCAGGCTGCTCAAAACATATGACTGGGGATCGCTCACGGCTCAAGAACTTTGTGAAAAAGTTTATCGGGACAGTTAGATTCGGGAATGACCACTTTGGTGCGATTATGGGTTATGGAGATTATGTGTTTGGTAACAGTGTGATCTCACGGGTTTACTATGTGGAAGGATTAGGGCACAATTTGTTTTCTGTGGGCCAATTTTGTGACTCTGATCTGGAAGTGGCTTTCAGAAAACACACATGTTTCGTCAGAGAATTGGATGGTATAGATCTTCTCAAGAGTAGTCGGGGTACGAATCTATACACCATATCAATTGAAGAAATGTTGAAGTCCTCTCCCATATGCTTGCTTTCAAAAGCCTCTAAAACAAAATCATGGCTGTGGCATCGTCGTTTGAACCACCTGAACTTCGGTACCATCAATGATCTTTCCCGCAAAGATCTTGTTAGAGGAATTCCCAGATTAAAATATGAAAAAGATCATCTCTGCTCTGCATGTCAACTGGGCAAAAGCAAGAAACAAACCCACAAACCCAAAACCCTCAACACCAACTTGGAAGTTCTTCATACCCTCCACATGGATCTATGCGGTCCAATGAGAGTACAAAGCATAAATGGAAAGAAATATATTCTGGTGATAGTAGATGATTTCTCTCGGTTCACATGGGTAAAGTTTTTGAGAACCAAGGATGAGACTCCAGAGGTGATCATTAAGCTGATTAAACAGCTGCAAGTAAGGCTTAACAAGACTGTCAGAATCATCCGCACTGATAATGGAACTGAGTTTGTCAATCAACAACTCAGAAACTTTTATGAAAATATTGGCATCACACATCAGAAAAGTATACCTTGCACTCTTCAGCAGAACGAAGTCGTTGAACGGCGAAACTGTACTCTAGTAGAAGCTGCAAGAACCATGCTTATATTTTCAACGGCACCGATGTTTCTTTGGGCAGAGGCCATTGCAACTGCATGCTACACCCAAAACCGATCTCTGATTCATCCCATTCATGAGAAGACTCCCTATGAGTTAATTCACAACAAGCAGCTAGATTTATCATTTCTTCGTGTGTTTGGTGCTCTTTGCTATCCAACTAATGATAGTCAAGACTTGGGAAAGTTAAAAGCTAAAGCAGATGTAGGTATTTTTGTTGGATATGCACCAGACCGTAGAGGGTACAGAATCTACAACCAGAGAACCCGACAAATTATGAAAACCATCCATGTGACGTTCGACGAGCTAAGTGAGCAAACTGTTTTAAGATAAACCAGTTCTGGACCCGATCTTAAACTTTTAACACTTGGACCAATTAGTTCAGGGCTTGTACAGAATCACACGCCTGCAGAGTCTTTCGTTCTACCAACGAGTGAGGAGTTGAAGAAGCTATTTGATCCTATGTTTGACGAATACTTTGAGCCAACAAATGAAACAATCACAAATGCAGTAGCTGCACCTGACGCTGCGGATGTTCAATTTCCACAAGGCTCAGAAAACCATCCAGCTTCAGTCTCAATCAGTTTCAATGCTCCTGCTGCAAGTCAATCACCCACAACGTCAAATACTCAATCCTCTCTGGTGCAACAAGAATCTGCAGATGATCATTCTTTGGAAGTTAATCCTTTTGCTCCTATTGATGATGTTCCTTTTGAGAACATATTTGCTCCTGAACCCTCATCAGACATGTCCTCTCACGAAGAACACAGCACGACAACATCAATCCAAAACCCTCAACCTCATGACCATCTCAGAAAATGGACCAACGATCATCCAATTGACAACATCATCGGCAATCCTTCTCGTCTTGTATCCACTCGTAAACAACTGGCAACAGATGCATTGTGGTGTTTCTTCAATTCTGTACTGTCTAAAGTCGAACCAAAAGATGTCAAAGATGCAATGACCAAAGACTGTTGGTTCGAGGCCATGCAAGACGAAATCCATGAATTTGATCGACTTGAAGTATGGGAATTAGTGCCTCCTCCAGAGTGTGCTATGATTATTGCTCTCAAGTGGATCTTCAAGGTAAAACTTGATGAGCATGGTGATGTTTTAAAGAACAAGGCACGTCTAGTTGCTAAAGGATACAGACAAGAAGAGGGCATTGATTTTGAAGAATCATTTGCTCCAGTTGCTAGAATTGAAGCTATTAGAATCTTCCTGGCCAACGCTGCAAGTCTAAATATGATAGTCTACCAGATGGATGTCAAAACAGCTTTCCTGAATGGGGACTTAAAGGAAGAAGTCTACGTGAGCCAACCTGAAGGATTTGTGGACGCTGAACATCCTACGCATGTTTATCGCTTGAAGAAGGCTCTTTACGGGTTGAAGCAGGCACCTAGAGCATGGTATGATACATTGTCCAAGTTTCTTCTAGATCATGGATTCTCAAAGGGTGTAGTTGATCCAACATTGTTCACCAGGAAGACAAGCAAACATCTACTACTTGTTCAGATTTATGTAGATGACATCATATTTGCTTCATCTGACCCTAGTGAATGTGATAGATTTTCAAAAGAGATGAGCTCCAAGTTTCAAATGTCGATGATGGGACAAATGTCATTCTTCCTAGGATTACAAGTATCTCAAAGTCCCGGAGGCATTTTCATCAATCAGTCCAAATATGCATATGAGATCTTGAAAAAGTTTGGATTCGATTCAAGTGAGCCAGTTGGTACTCCCATCCTTAATGTACATTACTGCAAGCAGGCCAGACCTTCTATTTGCTGTATGCATGTGTGCGCGATATCAATCCAAACCCACCAAAAAGCATCTAGAAGCAGTAAAAAGGGTTTTCAGATATCTTCAAGGAACAGTTCATATGGGTCTCTGGTATCCTAAGGACACAGCCATGGAGTTAACGGCTTATGCTGATGCAGATCATGCGGGGTGTCAGGACACTCGTCGAAGTACTTCAGGAGGAGCTCAGTTTTTAGGGGAAAAGTTGGTTAGTTGGTCTTCGAAGAAGCAAATGAGCACATCCATATCTTCTACTGAAGCGGAATACATTGCTATGTCGGCTTGTTGTGCACAAATTCTATGGATGCCATCACAACTATCAGACTATGGATTCTCATACAACAAAATTCCTCTATATTGTGACAACAAAAGCGCCATTGCACTTTGTTGCAACAATGTTCAGCACTCCAGGTCAAAGCACATCGACATCAGGCATCACTTCATCAGGGAACAGGTTGAAAGGGGAATCGTGGAGCTGTATTTTGTGAGGACAGAGTTTCAGCTAGCAGACATCTTCACTAAGGCTCTCCCGAGAGAAAGGTTTCAGTTTATTCTCCCGCGTCTTGGAATGAAGAGCTTATCTCCAGAAACTCTCAAGTGTCTTCAGGAGGAAAAGGAGGAGTAAAGGGTTATCCTCTCATATCCTTGTATATATCTTCAAAAAAAAAAAAAAAAAAAAAAAAAAAAAAAAAAAAAAAAAAAAAAAAAAACCATAAAAAATCGAAAAATCAGAAAATACCAAAAATAGTCTCACCTAGGCATGTCTTCTGTTTATCGATAACATTTACGGGCCTAGAAATGTCATTCAATAATGACACGGGTCTTTAAATGAAGCCCGAGCAGAAGTTACAACTAATCGGTTAAAACATGTCTTAATGGTTTGCAGTTACTTCATACTGCAACCCGCTCTATACATTGTGGAAAGCACGTCGCCATAAGGACGGCTGTTCTACCGACTGGGTGATGTTCACCTGGGTATGGATTACTTTATATCCATGTTACCCGATCTGATGTACGTTTCAGTGCATCATTTCTTGTATAAGAAGAGAAGTCTTCTTTACATCAGACTCTTTATCTTGTTTGATTCTTCAAGAGAGTCTTGATGTTACACAAGGTGGTAAATTGAATTAAATTTTCACAAATACTCGTCGCTCAATTGAATGACTACAGCTCTTTAAATAGAAAATGGGTCATTAATTGAGGGGGAGAATATTTGTTCAAATTTCTGACACCTTGCCAAATTTGTGCAACATCAGCAGTGACACTCTCTCGTGGTTTAAGGGGGAGCATAGTATGCTCCTAAATCAGAATACATTTAAACCTGACCACATTTTCTCCCAAATTTTCTAAACTTATTTAAATCAATTGGGATCACAAATCTCAAATGATTTGAAATTTTTGATCGGGGGAGAGAATGTGATTTAAATATGAAATTCTGATAAAATGTGATGATTTGGAAATAAATGTAAGCTCTCCCGTATGTGCTAAACTGCTTTGTATATCAATGCACATATTGAGGGGGAGAAAAATGTTTTGGACGTAAAAGCAAGCTCTTCCATATGTGCTAAACTCTTTCGTATATCGATGCACATATTGAGGGGGAGCAAATGGTTTTTAACAAAACATAAAGGATTGGGCATCTTATGTGAGCAAGGCTCAGACTTCACCAATGAATTGACGATAACTAAAGTCAGTAATCGAAAGGATATGTCCTGGACGGGTAATAATTTCAAGCCAGTTTATCTGGTGATGTAAGCGTGTCTCGCAAAGGACTTGTCTGAGTAGAATGTACCGATTTCGAGCGATCTTCCTTGAATGTGATCTGGATGGGTAATAATTTCAAGCTAGTTTACTAGTGATGTAAGCGTGTCTCGCGATGATCATGTTCTTGGAAAATCAATCAATTCAAAAGTGTGAGCTTCACCTGACATGTGCAAATTTATAAAACAATCATTTGAGCACATGTTGAGGGGGAGCATTTGAAAAATATAAAACTCTCAAGTTTTTGCAAAAATGTGTTTCAGAATCATGAACACTTTGAGAGATTTTTCAAAGATTTGGTTTGGCAATCGTGGATGAATACCAAAGACCGACCATTTTAATTAATGCATGGAGTTATAAGGATGGTTAGGTTAGACTTAAGTTCCCACGATCCCGCCAGAGCCGGAGGGATCTACCCAGGGACAATCCACTAGTTAGTGTAGAAGTCCTTAGGTATGATTAAAAAGGAGAAAAGTGGATAAGGGAAAAGTGCCGACTGAGATGGAGCTAGTACTGGAACAAACCCAACAAGGTGCTAGTTATGAAGTCTCGGTAAGCACTGAAGGGGTTGAAGAATGAAAAAGAATTGTAAAGATAAAGGGTGAAAAGAAAGAAGCCCTCCTTACAACTTAGGCAAAAACCGGGTCAATTCATATGCTGTCAGAATCACTTAGATGATTGCTGGCATTGAAGACAAAGTATCATGGACCCAGTGATACGCTGCACAACCCTCCCTAGCCACTCAAGGTCCCTCAAAGGACTCTTGTTTCAATTGTCATGGAGCTCAATACATTTCTATCGTCTCTCTCACTCCGAGTTAGATGATATTGAAAAGGTGGCAGTCCTCTCCAGCCTCCGATCACCAAATCAAAACGCACAATAGAGTCTAGAGCCACGAGATGCATAATAAGATCTCATAGGAACACATGCTACTTATACACTGGTTGTTCAACATTAAGGACACCAGTTGTAAACTTAAGAGTCCTACGCAGATCTTAGCAATCTGCCAGAACATTTATGAGGGAATTTACAATTGTAATTCTCAATGATTGAATGGAAATTCCTGCCAGGGTCAACATCAAACAGCCCTGAAAGCAGGTCACTTCGGTAATTCCTTGTGGATTACGCCTAGTGGTCACGGCGGTTTCAAACGATCTACAGTCGTGGGGTGAACTCCAGCGACTCACCTAATCGTTGATGTACTAAGGTACGATCTTAAAAAGCCCTCTGTGGGTTTTCGATTAGGAACGGTCTTGGTAAGAATTAGAAAAAGTCTTCACACTATGCTGTTGACGATTTCGAAGTTCAAACCTGTAAGTACCGGACGATTTGTTGCTAACTGTCGTATGCAGGAACTTCTGGCGATTGTAGCTGATTGCTGTTGCAGCTGTTTGCGGTTGTAGCTGATTGAAGTTGCAGCTGATTGCGGTTGTAGCAGATTACAGAAAAGATGCCAATCCAGCACCTCATGCTCACACTACATTATCATTGTAACCCAACAAAGTCATGATCAACCTAAAAGACCTTCAACACGGCTTCTGCAAACTCTGATGCTAAAGATCATGACTCCAAAGAGTGTGAGCATGTCGGCTTAAAGAATACTTCATCACATGGAGACATACTGATAAAAGATGACTTGAAGATACATGTTGGATGATATTTTCGAAGAATGATCAAAATCATCCAAGACAAGGAGAAGTCATCATAAGTCCACTGCTGAAGGCACAATGATTACTTAAGACTGAAGAATCAATGTCTACGAGCTACAAAGTTAAGATTCATGAATAGAGTACTTGATTTAAGAACATTGTTATCGGGGTGACCTCCCTTAGGGGGAGATTGTTAGGAATATAAATATTCAGTTGAAGACTCGGTCACCCCGAGCACTCTCGTGTATTAAATAGCTCGTAGTAATACAAGTAATATTAGTAGTAAAGTAGTTAATTAATATTGTGGAGTGAGACGGGTCTTTACCCACCGTCAGCTCGCTCTACAGTCCTTCAGGGACAAAGTAAGTAGGCTAAGCATGTAAGTATAAATACCCCTCTCCACATGTGGAGAGGGTTGGACCTTTGCAAGCATTCAATTTATTTTTCTTTTGGTTTATCTCTCTAAAGGTTCCACTCCACTTTCTCTCTCTTGTTTCTTCCTAGTTCGATCCATATAGCACCCAATCTTGTGTTTATTAGTTCATGAATATCCTACAAAAGTGTCTGGTCAATCTTTCCTCTTTGAAATCCATTTTCTTTTAAATAGGAAGCCAGTGTTTCATACCAAGCTCTAGGTGCCTGATGAAGGCCATAAAGAGCCTTAACAACTCTGTACGCTTTGTCTGGATGGTCAGGATCAATGAACCCTGGAGGTTGTGAGACATACACCTCTTCTTCAATAGTACCATATAAAAATGCACTCTTGACATCCATTTGATAAACAGTGAAGCCTAAAAATGAAGCATAAGCTAAGAAAATCCTAATTGCCTCAAGTCTTGCTACGGGAGCAAAAAACTCATCATATTCTTTCCCTTGTTATTGTGTGTACCCTTGGGCTACTAATCTAGCCTTATTCCTAATCACTATTCCCCTTTCATCCCTTTTATTCTTGAAAACCCATCTAGTGCCAATTACCTTTGCATCCTTAGGTAAATCAACTAGCACCCATACCTTCTGAATCTTGAACTAAAAAAGCTCCTCTTGCATAGCTTCTACCCAGCTTGAATCATCTAAGGCTTTCAGAATGTTCTTTGGTTCATCTTGTGAAAGAAAACATACAAATAAGCAAGAGTTTGAAAACTCATGCTGCTTTAAAGCATAAAGGGCATCAAGAAGCCCTTGTTGGTCTGAAGACATCAGTTGTTGTCTTGTCTTCAAACCTAATTGTACATCTCCAATTACATTTTCTAGGGAGTGGACTTTGTGAATCCTTGTGTGTGGGGTTGAAGGAACTTGATAGTTAGGTGTGATATTGCTTAAATCCACCTCATTATCTGAAAAATCTGCTTCATTTGAGTCTGAAGGGCCAGCAGTAGAATCATTTGGCCTAGCAGCTGAAAAATTAAGCCTAGTAGTAGAATGCTCTGTCTCAGCAGCACTATCATCAGCAGAAACATTTTGTTGATCCTTTGTTCCATCTTCCTTGTGTTTACTTTCAACATCTTCTTTAGCTTTACCAGAAGAAGATTCATCATTTGTTGAAGTGGAAGCCACACTGGTACTTATTAGCATCCATATATGATCTTGATTTGTCTCCTTGTACCCTGCCTCATTTGTTTTTTGTGAACCTAAAAAATCATTAGTTTCTACAACAACAGGCACATAATTCATAGAATGGGTTAATGACTCTAGATCAAATACCTGATTCAGACCTTCACCTACTACATTAGATTTATGCTCTAAAAATTTCACATGTAGGTTTTTCTCTACTTTCTTAGTTCTTAAGTTGTATACTCTAAATGCTTTACTATTGAGAGAATATCCAACTAAGAAACCTTCATCTGCTTTGCCATCAAACTTTCCAAGATGGTCTAAGGTATTGAGAATTGTCACATGACATCCAAAAGGTCTAAGAAATCCTATTGCAGGAGTTCTACCTCTAAAAAGTTCATATGATGTCTGATTGTGAGGTTTAACAACTAAAACTCTATTCTGGACATAGCAAGTAGTGTTGACTGCTTCAGCCCAACAAGTTATAGGTAGCTTAGAATCAGGTAACATAGTTCTAGCAGCTTCTATTAGTGTTCTATTTTTCCTTTCAGCAACTCCATTCTGTTGTGGAGTTCTAGCAACAAAAAATTCTCTCCTAATACCATTTTCTTTGCAGAATTCATCCATAACTCTATTTTTTAACTCTGTCCCATTATCACATCTAATGACTTTTACTCTTTTATCTACTAGGTTTTCTATCTCAGTAATGAAAGTCTTAAGGATGCTAGGTGTCTCATCCTTAGTAGCTAAAAAGAAAACCCATGTAAATCTACTATAGTCATCAGTAATAACTAAACAATATCTCTTATGTTGCATACTTCTAACATTTGTAGGACCAAACAAGTCCATATGAAGCATACACAATGATTGATTGATAGAGTTAAAAATTTTGGGCTTACAAGTGGCTTTGTGTTGTTTGCCTTTAAGACAAGCAATGCATGTTTGATCATTTTCAAATCGTTTTGAGGTAAACCTCTTACCAAACCATTCTTAACAATCTGATTTATGGTTTTGAAGTTAATATGACCAAGCCTCCTATGCCATAACATTGATTCATCCAATGTGGCCTTTGCAACAAGACAAGTTAAATCCTTTTTAGGAACAATGTTCTTCATGTCTACACTGTACATATTGCCCTTTCTAGGAATTTTAAGAAGCACTTGACTTTCATCAGGCATCTTAAAATCAGGAGAAAGTACAAGACATTCAGTGTCACAGAAAAGAACTTTATTCTTTTTGTCACACATTTGTGAGACACTAAAAAGATTATAATTTAGCTCTTGTACATAGTACACATCTTCAAAATCTAAATTTCCAGTTTTGATTGTACCTTTACCGGAAATTTTGCCACCAACACCTCCTCCAAAGGTAACATAGCCTCCATCTATTGATTGAAAATCTGAGAGATAAGACTTGTTGCCTGTCATGTGCCTTGAACATCCACTATCTGAGTATCCTTGATCCTCTTGTTTATCAATTGAATGTTCCTGCACAGAAATGAGAAGTATTAGTTTCTTTTGGGGACCCAAGCCATTACTGACTTGGATCTGCCTCTTGCATCAATGAAATTTAATCTCTTAAGAACAGTTGATGCAACATTGGATTTAAGAATCCAACATGCTGAGGCCTTAACAACATTTGTCCTGTTTTCCCTAGCAGCAGAATGAATTACAAGCTTAGCAGCAGAAACTGCTAGCTTTGTAATTGTTCCCTTAATTTTCCAAACTTGTTTTTGGACCACTGCTTTTGATTGAATGGGCCTTTGAACAGTCTTTGATGCATTTGTATAAAAAGATTTTGCATTTTTAACTGTTGGTCTTGGGTTAACAGTCATGAATGGTCTAGCAGCAGGAACTGCTTTGGTAACTGCTCTAGGTTTTGTTCTCTTAGACTTAGAGTGAAAGTGAGGTTGAGGAGTTTGCCTTTTGAAATTCACCCTATTGTTTTCATATCCAGATACCTATTTGTTACAGAAAGCTGCAAGATGATCAAAACTACCACATGTGTAACAAGCTTTATTATAAAAGAAAAAGTCATCACCTAATTGGTTAGACTTGAGGCCATTCCAATTTCTTTGGTTACCTCTGGGCTTGCTAGTGGATCTATATTGTTCACAATATTTAACTGGTTTCCTAACATGTTTAATGTTTGATCTAGGCTTAATAGTATCCTTTTTGATTACTTTAGGAACCCTTGTTCCTGCTTTCTTAACTACTTCAGGTTTAGACATAACCTGTTCATCTTCTTCATCATCAGATACCCAGTCTTCAATGACTACTTTATCTGATCTTCTATCAGAGGAAACCTTGTCCTCATGAAGTGAAGTTTTACTTAAACTTTCACTTACTTTCTTAGATTCATCAACAACTAGCTTGGTCTTTGGTTGGACACCATATTGTAACTCAGGTTGTTGAAATTCAGGGACACCTGAATTTTCTAGGTCAATCCCTGGGGGTTTAGGGATACCTCTGTATGGAGGTGGGACACTCTTATATCCTACTCCTGATTTAGCTCTATTAATCACTTGACATTCTATCATGTTGGTCACACCTCTAGAAGCATGTTCTAGTGTTTGTGTAGTCAAGTGAATGTTTCCATTTTCCTTTTTGACCCTATCAAAAGCCTCTCTTAAAAGCTTAATTTTAGCATCTTTAAAGAATATGTCTTGTCTAAGAAGAGCTTTGTCATCAGAAAAAGCAAGTTCATTTTCTTTGTAGTATAAGATCTGCTTTTATGTTGATTCTAAACCACACTTATAGTTAATGTAGTTTTGATGAGTTTTGCCTAGCTCTTTCATTTGTTCACCATAATGTTTGATTAAAGTTTGTAATTCTTTAATAGCAGTACAAGCATTTGAATAAGCTTTATGAGATTGTACCTCAGTAGTAGAAAAAGCCATGAGTCCCCATCTGTGAAGAATCTTCTTCTTCATCAGCCATGAAACTCTAATCAAAACCTAGCCCATCAATAGCTACCATAGCCTTTGAGTTTGGCTCAGAAACCTCCCTTGTTTTGGATGCGCTTTCAAAACCTTTGTTCTTGCAATCTTGCTGCCTTGGCCTTCTACAATCTCTTGAGAAGTGACCCATCATGTGGCAGTTATAGCCCTCTATCTTTGACTTATCAAAACTAGCAGTATCAGTATTGCTAATTAAGAGCTTCTTACCCGTCATTTGATAGAATTTTTTGGCTCTTATGCTAAGAAGAGAAATTTGCCATTTTAGGTCCATTTCCTCCAGATCATCATCATTGATCTCTTGGAGGTCTTCATAGGTGAGCATGGACCCATTATTTTGACTTGTAAGAAATGCACAACAAGTCTTTTCATCTAAAATACCCATGGTACTGCTTGATGAACTAGCAGCACCAACACCATCAACAACTTTCACCTCTTCACTTGATTTTGAGGTACTAGGAGTTGACATAAATGCCATGTTCCCAGTATTAGAACTAGTACCTCCATTCTTCTTCAAATCTTGCTCCACAATCTTAAAGTTGCTATACAAATCTATCAGCTCCATTGTATCAAGGTTTAGCTTGTTCTTCCAGACAACAACATGCATAGCCCACTCTTCTGGTAAGCTTCTCAGAAATTTTGAGTTCAAATCTTCTTGAGGTATTTCAACCCCAAGAATAGCAAGTTGGCTCACAATATTCTGAAGCCTATTAAACATATGGTCAAGAGATTCATTGTATGTAGAGGAGAAGTTTTCAAACTGCTGCTTGAGCAGTGTCTTGTGGGTCTTCTTGGTGGCTTTATTTCCACCATATCTGGCAATAATAGCTTCAAATAATGACTTGGCATCTTTGAACTTTCTGAAGTTTAGAAGTTGATCATTGGGAATGGTCATCATCAGCATGCTTCTTGCCTTTAAGTCATTTTTCTTCTTTATTCTATCTTCTGCAGTTGTTGGCTTTGTCTGCAGAGTTGAAACCACTTTTCCGTCCACTGTTGATGAAATGGTTGTAGGCTGGTAAGAGTTTCCATCTTCAATGATTTCCCAAAGTGTATAGTCTTGCACTTGGAAATATTGCTCTATCCTCAGCCTCCACATCTCAAACTCATTCTGTTTGAGCATGGGTATTTTTGCAGCAACATTTTTCTGAATAGATTCAACGTCCATTTCTTCTTCTTCTTCTTCTAAATCAACTATATCAGCCTTGCTCTGATACCAATTGATAGGATTCGATACACTGGAAGGTGGTTAAACCTTTGTTGCTCTGTGTATGTGATAAGTTGAATTAGTATGATCAAGTACGCGGAATTTACTTAATCACACTTAGAAGGTTATTTGTGTTGTGGAAATGGAACAGTTATGCTTGTGTATATAGAACAAAGAACATGCAAATGTTATCACCAAACGATTCAATATTATTCAAGATAATACGAGTGATCTTCAATATCACTAGGGTTAAAAAGACCTTGAATCTTATGTTTTCTATGACTTGTGATATTTGTTCTATGTTCTTGAGAGTTATTTTCTAAGAACTTAATAATTCACACACTATTCGGTCTCTTAATATCTAGTCTAAGATCTTTCTTTTATAACACAAGAAAGATCTTTACAATATTGTTAAGTCTAATTGAACACTTGCTTTGAGAGTGTCAGTCATTAAGATAAAACATGTATCTATGTTTACAACTTGTTCTGAGAATATAACATAATGACTGATCACATGGGGTAAGATATTATCTACCGTATATTGTTGACTTTAATACACATAATATCTTTTCATACTTATCCACTCAGCAGCAGAAAGTTCTTCACCAACAACAGAATCATAACACTAGCAGCAGAATCACTCAGCAGTAGAATGTTAACGCTTAGCAGCAGAATCCAATGCTCTAGCAGCAGAATCATACTTTGAGTAGAACCCGATATTAAACATCTTGAATATTTAATTCCCAACACAAGAGTCGTTGCTCCTTCTAAGCCTTAGACGTGGAGATAAGTAGGTAGGTGAGTGTAGTGATGAGGTGGGTGGCGGTGGTGTAGGCTCAATGGTGTTAGGGTTTGATACATGATGATCTCGGAGCATCTATATGCAAGAATCATTTGAGTCTGGGGAAGACATAGTCTGTGACAAAATGGTATAGTATATGGGAGATACTCATAATAACTAGTGTGGGTCCAGTGTATATAGACATATACATATAATACTCATAGTACCCTTAATCATGTAAATAAGTCACAAATCATAGCATGCCGTCAAATCAAATAAATATCAAGCAACATGGCAAACACTTAGTATGTTACAAGGTATAACATGCAGTCAAGTCAAAATAAACCTCAAGCAACGTGGCAAGCAAGGCAACTGGCGGTCATATGGACTTGTTTTTGAAAAAGTGGTTATAGTTTAGGGTTTATATGTACCTAGTTCTCTATAACCTAGGCTTTGATGCCAATCTGTAACACCCCCAAAATCTACTTTGCGAAAGCATTGGAGTCATGGGGTGCTACTGAAATGGAAATCATAACACAAGGTAACGAAGAACCAATTACACACTTTGATAAAAAATATATTAACTTTGATTGATTCAATTATAACAAACTTTATGTTTCGAGTTTGTTTACAAGTTCAATGGTCCCTCAAAAAAAAGTCTTAAACATTTGTTAAAAACACTTGGTCAATAATATAAGCCTGCCGCCTTGCCAAACCTTGCTACACTTGCATATATCCAGATACCTGAGAAAATATGCTAAAAGTCAGCAAAAAGCTGGTGAGTTCGTAGGTTTAGGTTATAACAAATTTGGACCAATAGCTTAGTTTGTGAACATAGAAATGTCACATTAACATTTTATTTTCATTTGCGCTAGCACTAAGTTCTTGCAACCAAAGCTCGACAATCCAGTGTGCTATAACCTAGCACATTAATAATCACAAAGGGGCCCTTAGCGAGTGCTGAACCCAATTCACTCGTAATCCAACTTAATATACGCTCGTTTGCCTATCCGGTCAAACCGAACGGGGGAGTCACCCCAATAGATCTATTCATATTAATCGCGCTTCCTAACCGGAATTAACAGTGCATGAAGGCGGGCATAATAATGGGTTCTAGAGTCTTAGGCTATCTGCGCAAAATCATTGGTAAACATAGTATAAATGGTCCATAAAATTGGTTTTGCATGTTTCTCACCCCGTTCATATAAAAACAAGTATAAGTAAAAAGGGGCTATAAACTCACCTTTACTGGCCTGAACAGTGAATGCTGTGAAATTAAGGAGTGCACGACACCAACACGCAACCTAGATTAAATAATCATATCTTAGTTTCAAGTATTAAATTCAAGTCCTTTCATAATTTAATTTCAATGTTTTAGAGTATTTATGTTGTTGTCACTTGTGTGGCAGCAGTGTGGTTACTAAGGTCTCTCCTAAAGGATGGTGGGGTGTAATTCTACAAATGACCTAAAGGTACGGTAATAAGGAATTTTGGGATTTTGGACTATCTAGAGCCTAAATGGATTCAGTCGGGATGTAATATATATATATATATATATATATATATATATATATATATATATATATATATATATATATATATATATATACACACACATTATAGTTGTGTAATTTGTTCGTCATGTCCGATTATATATATATACACATTACTAAGTTTGCTTTGCTATTAATAATTCATTATGGCTTATGTTTACACATTATTAGTTTAGAACTATAGGTATTGTCAAATTTGTTCAAGTTAAGTTTGATATAACATCCCTCGTTTTCACTAGTGACGTTTACATTACTTTACTTAGTTTTAAAAATTAACAATGGTAAGTGTCAACTTATATTTCCCGGCACGTGTTATACGTCCATACTATGTATAATTGACTTGTCGTTGTTTTGCTCAAGTTATATGCATCTCAGTTACATGTGTATTTACAAGTTGTATTTCCCTTGCCGGTTTTATATTTGTACCAATTATGAATTTGAGAGATAATAATGTTAAGTATAGTCTAAATGGTCCTATGATGGTTGTCGAGTTCTACATTATGACTATTCAAATTTTATGAGAAATAATTGTGTATTCGGCTATGTATGTTAGTTATTACAAAGATGTCTTTGCGAACGGCTATATGTGTTTTATTTAGCGACAAGCATATACGTATGTGTTAACGGGTTGTGTGTAATAAACATTTGGTATCCTTTTATGCCAATTTTTATGTTACATTATATATGTGTTTTATTCATGCATGTGTTAACAATTTCTATTTGTTTTTGCGGCTAATAGATATATATATATATATATATATATATATATATATATATATATATATATATATATATATATGTTAGTTCAGTTTAGGAGTTTTTGGCGTGTTTCGGCTATTACAGCTTTTAAATTTGTGACTGGTATAAGTATTAACAGGTTTTGGTATTATTAGCATGTGTTGGGCTGGATCGATTCTAGTGACCACAATGGGCCTGGTGGGCCACATTACTACTCGGCAGACTCCCTAGAAAGCTAAAACAATTACATTCTTAGTTGGGTTATAGTTTGAATCCTAAGTGGGCTACTTTGTTTTGGTTGGCCTGGTATTCAAAAGAAAATACAATGCACCTCATTCAAGTCTCATAGTCTTGTGTATATATTCTGGGAATTTTGTGGCTTCTACTCGACCTCAAAAGGAAACTAGAAACTTATGTCCTGGTCAATTTCTTGGGTTGAGTACTTCTCAACACTTAAGTTTAGGAGTTGGTGGGTTGCGAATGACCTTTGCTTTGGCACAATTTTCACGCTTCGATAAGAGAAAGAACCATTTCGAGGAGGAATTAGTCCTTGTGACCACAAGCATTCTTGGCTGCCTATGTTCCTTAGTCTAAACATATCCGTCAAGGAATAAACTACTCGTGTTTTGTCAGTCCTTGTGGGTTTGTTTTGGGGCAAGAAAAGTTCTACCCCACTAGTGATTAACTCTTGGGTCAAAATAGGTCGTTCTGGGCTGGAACCATGGGTATATCCCCTAATTCTTGCTTCTCATTCCTGATCCTAAGTAGTGTGTTTTTAGGGAGGGTTTAGGAGCAATATCTCTTTACTCAATGGGAGGTTTAACCCAAGGCTAGCTCACCTCCATGGTGGCTGCCTGGGTGAGCCTAATTTGACCATCATTCGTCCAGATCCTCCACTACGAAGAGGTTTTCTTCCCAGCCTAAGACCACTACCCAAACACCTTGTTTGGGTGGTTCTATTCGACACAAAGTGATCATCATCCTAGACAACATTTCTAAACTGAAAGGGCTTGACATGTCGAATGGTTCTAGCGCCCAACCCTTCCAACAACTAACCATTCGGCCAAGTCTTCCACATCAATCCTAAGGGTCCATTTGGTTTATTTGACTTACTGATAAAACCATAACAATGAATTCTAGGAGTTCTATATCTATGCCACAAAAACAACAACACTTTAACAATATTTTTAAAAATCTTGAATGTAACAATGATCTATCTTTCAGAAAATGATTAAGATTGAAGCTTAATAAAATCCAACACTAAATCATCTTTCATTCGACCTAAGCTTTAACAAGAACAACCTAAATTATTACCTATTTGATCTAACATAAATGGAATTGAAAGGACAGGTTCATATTCTTACAACTATTTTGAGGGATGATGAACTCGAATCAAAACTCCAATCCGAAAAACCCAACTTGCTCCAAACCGAACCACAATCCCACTAATCCTTGTTCTCCCTTGAGTGATTCTCAAAACCCTTATGTGAGTGTGGTTCGACATGTTTTGGGACATGGGTTTAAAAAGATAAATATAGTGAATAACCCCATAGTTGCTTTCGGATCTGAAAAAATGGGGTTTCCAACTTGGTGTTCTTTCTACCTCAATTGAGTTATCCTATGGTTGACTTGGGTGGATTCCTAGACTCGTGAACATGGCAGGGTTTGGGGATGGTGATAGATCGATTGGTGTTTTTGGGAAGATGGGTGGCGGACAAAACTAGCCTAGGGAAAGAGACAGGGTTTTGATAAATGTGTGGGTGGGTGTTATTCTATTATAAGCCTTTAGTGATATTTCTAGTTAAAAGGGTGGTATATTATCCCTGCGTTTTGCTAAACTGATTTAAAATTGGGTCCTTTCTGGGACCATTATAAATATGGGAGATTGTATTTTTAGGGACGTTATAGAATACTTGAATGTATTTTTAAGTTTTTAAGTATTCACTATAGTTCCTGATTAATTTCTGTTTGGACTCTGGTACGCGTGTGGTGTCAGTCTGAGTGAAACCGGGATAACCTCCCGTTTTTACTACAATTCAGTGGGTAAAATGCGAGATGTAATAAATTTACTGTTCTTGGTGAGATTTTCGGGTGACAAAATGTGCAGGTCTGTTTCCCGTGTTCATCATATAAATGTCTAATATAGTGATTCAGTCTAAATAATGGGAATATCATGAATTAAATATTAGGTCAAATTTACCATTTGTTACACACAAGCAGTTCAACTTATTAAAGTTCAGAGTTTAAGTGAAGAAGAAAAGTCAGCAAAGCTTACAAGTTTTATTTTATCAAAGAATAAGGAAGTAGCTTCGAGTAATCTTATGCAGAAGATCAGGGATAGACAAAAGAAAGGATACAAGAAGAAGATGCCTACAAAGAAAGAACATATAAGCTTCATGAAAAGTTATTTGAAGAATCAAGCATATTGGAAGCAAAGTTTCTTCAAAGGAAAATCAGATGCTGAGATAGAGAAAGCTTATTATGAAGCTTATGCAAGAATAAACAAGCCATTTGCAACAGATTTTGTCATTGATACTGGACATGGTAAAGGAAAGAAAAGAGATCCAGAATTATTAGAGTCTGATACATCAAAGAGGCGAAGGACTGAAACTGAGAGGTTTACAGATGAGCAAATCAAGAATATGATTGTAATAATTCCTGAATCCACAAATGTGAAACCACTACAAGCAAAACACCCTATTATAAATTGGGAAGTTTTCACAGAAGGAAGAATGAAAGGGTGGAAGATCATAAGGGTTGGAGGAATAATAGAGAAGTATAAACTGTTTGAAGATTTACTCAAGGGTTTTGATAGGGAAGATCTCAATTAGTTATGGAATTTAGTACAACAAAGATTCAGAGTTGCAGATCTTGTTGATGATAAAGACAAAGAATTATGGGTACAGTTGAAGAGGATTTATGAACCAGATGGTAGAGAAGCAATATGGAGATTTCAAGCTCAGATCAAAGATGTTTCATGGAAGCTTTTTGACACATGTGGTGTTCATAGGGTTTCTACTAAAGATGGTTTGGAGATCTACATGTTGGTTAAAAAAGACTACCCTCTGAGAACAGCTGTATTGGTTACTTTAGTGTGTTCAAAACTAGATGTTGAAACTGATTCAGACATGGCAGATGTGTTGATCAGAAGAATGTTTGAACTTGCAGAGCAAAGAAAAGCCTATACTAAAAGATTAACTTGGTAATGTTTGGAAGAATCCCCCCATCATTAAAGGTAAAGTTTAATTCGAAGAAACTTAGTGATTTGGAGAGAAATTATAAGTTTAGGGGAGGATTGTTGGGAATTAAGCTTAACAGTACAAACTGCAAGGCTTAAAGTTTCAACTGCTGAAGACTGATGAAGATTACACTGACAGTTCTAAGTCAGTTAGTACTGCCAGCACAAGAAGTTAGTACTGCTTATAAGGTGAAGACAGACGCGTATAGATAATTATAGAATAGATATTGTGTATATCCTATTTAAATAGAATTATAGTTATCTTGTACAGGAATCCTTAATTTATAAAAGGATATTCTAGGTTAGGTTATACATATCTCTTATCATCTCTTTTGTTAAGATTCAAGGTTGTAAACCCTAGTACTAGCAAGAGTACTCGTATTATTGATCATAATAATCAAGGTTGTCAGGATTGGGATCCTACCTAGGATCGTTTTCGGCTTTGCAAGATCGGGATCGTAGGATCGTGGGATCGGATCCTACCTAGGATCATTTTCGGCTTTTCCTTTACATATGTATACAAACCATTTTTAAAAACCTTCCTCTCAAAAAAAGTAAAAAAAAAAACAGGATCGGGTCGTTCACGATCCTACGATCCTACGAGCGATCCCACGATCCTGTAACGATCCTACCTGAAAAAAGGGTTACCAACAGGATCGGATCGTTCACGATCCTACGATCCTACAAGCGATCCTACGATCCTGTAACGATCCTACCTGAATTACGATCCCGTAACGATCCTGCTCGTTTTGTGTGTGTAGGATCGTAGGATCCTACGATCCTACGAGCAGGATCGCGATCCTGACAACCTTGATAATAATATTGAATCGTTTTGGTTAATCAATTGTCTTCATTGTTCATACACCTACAAACAAATACTTACTGTTCCATTCACCTCACAAACAATATCTTCTAAGTATAACTAAGTAGATTCCGCATACTTGGTTGTATCAACTCAAAGTATCACATACACATCATAAAGGATTAACACCCTAAGTGTAACACATCAAACGATCCTGAGAAAGTTTAATACTGCTGGGCCCCTCGTAGGGTTAGCAAGATGTTTGTGTGGCCACACTCAAGATCTCCCCTTAATATGTTCAGAAGATTTGGTAATCTTGCTCAATCGGAAACAACGAGAAACAGAATGGTTAATAAAGAATGACTGAGATCCATATCTTTATTAATGTAGTATTAGAAACAAAAGGATAAGTATGATGATGAATCTTCGAATGGTTTTTCCAGGAGACCACCACCCGAGTTGTAATAGGGGCATTGGCGTGTTGATAGACGCTAACCAATGTCATTACACTATTAATAGATGTCCAAGTGGGAGCTGTTAAGTTTATGGACAAATATTAAACGTGTATGACTAGAATCTAACTCGGGACCACGAGATTGCACACATTGCGTATGAGGAATTAATGTACAATAATTAATATATATATACCGTTATATATTTAATTATTTAAACACAAAATAACTACTAACGGACGTTAAGTAATTAACGGGAATTGACTAACGACTGTTAGTGAATAATGGAAGGACTATAAGTGAAATTAGAGGGTCAAGAAGGTTATAGAAACCCTTGAGGAGGTCTAGGCCGATCGGTTGTGGGTTGGCAAACCCAATCCAAAGCAAACATGTCCTCTAAGAAACTCACACTATAAATACAAGGCTTAGGGGTTATTGTTTCTTGATCTTTACACTCTTGCTATAACCCTAAGTCTTGTACTTCTTCTTCTTTGTTCTTGGCCGATCGATTTCAAACCCTAAGGGTCGATCGACACTTGTTTTTCTTAAACAAAATTTGTTTTGGTTTAATTTGTGTTCTATTACTAGCATAATCATTAACTCGGTTATAGTACGTGTGTACAAGACTGTGGTATAAACTCACTATAGTTTATACATCTTGGATTGAGATACAAAACGGTAAGGGGTATCTCGCTAATCCACTTGTTATTTAAAGAAGAAGATTAAAGTTTGATCCTTATTCTTGCTAGGATCAAAGGTACGTTACTTTTATTATTCGGTTAATCTTTTATATGTTAAATATGATCCTACGCTTCCTCATATGTGTTTGATTGTTATTAGAATAAATATATGATTGTCATGTTTATTAAATTCTAACAGTGGCATCATGAGCCGTTTTAACATGTAATTGAATTACCGAAACACATAAATATAGAATCTTGGATTAGGATTACATGTTAGTCGATTTTTTTTTAGGATTTAGAACATGAAAAAATCAAAACCCTAATTTTTTTTTGGGGGGGGGGGGGGCGCGATGCTCTCTTAATTAAAATTAGTTTGGAACCCTAAAATTAGTAACATGTTTATGTGTGTAAAGGTTGCGTATCTTGTGACTTGTAATTAATCCATGATGAAACATGCATGTTTATCATGGATTAGGGTTTAAATTAATTGTTAAGTTGTTTGTCACATGTAATATGATAGATCTAAAATTGGGGAAGACCTCAATTATTAAATTAATGAATCTATTTATGTGCTATTTGGTATATATTTGTTAAGACTAACGCAATCGATTCGTCGATGTATGTGGCTCACCTACCATTGTAGGGGATAGTCTTAGTTAGATATATACATATTAAAACCATAGATAGATTATTAATAGGGTTTTATCAAAAGGTTTGCATGTGGCTACATGATTTAATTGTTAAGATTATGTGTTATTATTTGGTTATTTATTTTTATTAATTACTTGATATTTTGTTTAAATTGTATGACGAATTGTAAGCAAGAAAAGGGTAATTTTTCGAATAGAAAATAAATTGACCTAATAACTATGAAACTATGACGTGATAAATTATATATATTGCAAAGTCTTATGTGCCGACAGTAGTTCGCTTCGCACGGTAATTTGCTCCCAGGTGAGACTAGCAATATTATAGTTTATAAAATATTCTTTTAAGACTTATAATCATAAATTTTTAATTGAGTGATGAGTTTTGTACCAATAGTGTGAACGGCTTACCCAGTTTAGACAAACTATAAGAGGGGTATAAGGAGGCTTGACATTAAATTGTCATCCGAAAGAGACGCATTTTTAATTAGCCTTTGGGCAGACGTTTGTCTCTCCGCTCCTTTGTGCGTCTAATTGGAGCTACCAAGTAAGCTATTTTTTGTACAAAATCATCTTAAGGGTGAATTGACCTCAATTCCACTCGCCACTTTTGTGGTAATTATCCGAATAACTTGGGTCTTTTGACTCATGCAGTAGTAGGATATAGTGGGCGATAATTGTAGGTAATTCTTTGATTGGTGAACCCAACACCTCAATTAAAACTTTGTTGATTTAAATCTTAGCCTAATTGGTAAAATAAAACCGTTTTGGAAACTTATGATACGAAGATGTGTGCATGCTTTTTCGTACATATTTTGATTGTCACATCAAAATTAATACCCTAAAAATTTAAGTCCATGCTATCTAATTATAAGAAACACTTAGAGTTAGTATTTAGCGTAAGTGAGACCTTGCCTAGATATTAATGACAAGGTAAATTTCCATTATGCGTGAGACCAGTAATGGAGAATTTGCAGTTTCTAAATTAGACGACTTAATTAAGTTGTTAGTGAGACCTAGAAACTTAAGGCATGAGATGGGAAGAAACATGCTTACTTTGGAAATTGTATTTGGCAAATGTAATTCCCATAATGATCTAGGAGTCAGAAATTGTTTGCCGATTATTGTGCGACAGATTACCATATTTTGTACTTTTACTGCTAGCAGATCTACTGATGTAGTGAAACTATGAAAATTTGGATCCTAGTTTTCAAGACGATTAAATGGTTATATGTATATTTCCAGGGTAATTTTCTTTTCTTGAAAAATTGTATTATGAGAATACTAATATTTGAACTTTTTCTATAGAAATGGCTCAACCCGATAATGTTGTACTAAGTTCTGCTTTCAAAAGCCATTTTGAAAGGGAAAAATTGACTGGCCCAAATTTCAATGACTGGCATAGGTCACTCAGGATTGTCTTGAGAGTTTCCAAAAAGCTGGAATATTTGACTTAGCCTTGCCCTCAAGAGCCAGCTGCTACTGAACCTGAAGAGGTTAGACAAGCATGGCAATTGGAGTTCGAAAAGCACAATGAAGTTGCGTGCTTGATGCTCGGAAGTATGGTTCCCAAATTGAAAAAACAGTTTGAGAACAATTTTCCTAAAGATATGCTGGAAGAACTCCAAAAGACTTATGAGAAGCCAGCAGCTGTTGAATTGTATGATTTGATCGATGCATTACACAGCTGCAAGCAGGGGGAAGGTAAACCTGGTCGTGATCATGTGTTAGAAATGAAAATGTACATGGACCAACTACACCAGATCAACTATGTCTATCCTGAGAATGTGCGTGAGCCTAATCAATAGGTCCTTGAACAAGGATTTTAAAGGTTTTGTTCAAAACTATAACATGCATTGCTCGGGGAAGACAGTCACAGAATTGCTCGCAATGCTTGTGGACTATGAAAAGGGTTTACCAAACAAGGCACCTACTCCTCAGGTATTAGCTATACAAGGAGGTAGGATCCAAAAGCCAAAACCGCAGGCGAATAAGAAGGGTAAGGGTAAGGTTGACAAGGGTAAACAAGTTATAGCCTATCACCACTGCCATGAGATAGGACATTGGAAGCAGAACTGTCCACTCTATCTCGAGGAGTTGCGTGTGAAAAAGATGAAGGTTGAGGCTGGTAAACCCAGCACTTCAGGTAACTTTTTCATGATTGAATTATTTTCATTAACTCATAAAATAAATTCCTGGGTATACGATACTGGATGTGGTATTCATATTTGCAATACACTGCAGGGATTTAGAGTTGAAAGGAGACTGGCCTATGGGGAACAATATCTGCACGTGGGCAATGGAGCACATGCAGCTGTTGAAGCTATAGGAGTATTTAAATTAGTTTTGCCTTCGGGCTTAGTACTGTTTTTAAATAATTGTCATTATGCACCTACTATTGTTAGATGTGTTGTTTCCTTTTCGTGTTTATTGGATATTGGTTTTCAACATACCGTTTCAAGCAATGGAATTTCTGTTTCGTTAAATAATGTTTTTTATTTTAATGCTATTGTTGTGAATGGTGTATTTGAGATTGATATGAATGAATGCAATAATTATAATTCAATGTATAGCATCAATAATAAGAGAATCAAGAATGTCTCGGATTCATCTTATCTTTGGCATTGTCGACTTGCTCACATAGGCAAGACTCGTATGCAAAAGTTGCAACGTGATGGGCTTTTGCAAGATATCAATGATGAATCATTTGATAAATGCGAATCTTGTATATCTGGGAAGATGACAAAGAAACCTTTCAATAATCGTATGGAAAGGGCTAATGATCTACTTGGTTTGATACATACTGATGTGTGTGGACCAATTAGACATGTGTCAAAGAGAGGTGCTAGCTACTTCTTAACCTTTACTAATGATTTTAGCTGTTATGGATATGTTTATTTACTTAAACATAAACATGAGGTATTTGAAACATTTAAGGTTTTCAAAGCAGAAGCATAATTTCAACTTGGTAAGAAGATTAAAGCTCTTCGATCCGACAGAGGTGGTGAATACCTGAGTCAAGAGTTTAAAGATTATTTGGCAGAGAATGGAATTGTCTAGCATCTCACATCTCCATATACTCCACAACAAAATGGTGTATCTGAGAGAAGGAATCGTACATTGTTGGACATGGTGCGATCAATATTTAATCTTACAACTCTTCCTTTATCCTTTTGGGATTATGCCTTGGAATCTGTGATTCGCATATTAAATATGGTTTCGACCAAGAAGGTTGATAAGAAACCTTATGAGTTATGGTTTGGGAAAACGCCTAACTTGTCTTATTTGAAGGTCTGGGGTTGCGAGGCGTTTGTTAAATGTGACTCAGCAGATAATCTCCAACAGAGATCTGTAAAGTATATCTTTGTAGGATACCAAAAGGAAACGATGGGTTACTACTTTTACTACCCACCTGAAAACAAAGTAATTGTTGCTAGGTATGGAGATTTTCTTGAAAAGGATCTCATATCTCAAGAATTCAGTGAGGAGGATCTATGATCTGGAAGATGATCAAGAGGATACATTACCTTCTGAAAACACTAGCGAACTTCCTGTGGAACCTGAAAGTCTAGGTCCTCCACTTGAAGTTGTTCCCATTCGCAGATCCGCAAGGACTGTGAAAACACTTGAACGTCTATGTCTTAACGTAGAGATTGAGGAAACTATATTAGGGGATCTTGGAGAACCTGCTAATTATAGAGCTGCCATGAATGATCCTGAAAAGGACAAATTGCAGATTGCTATGAATGGGGAAATGCAATCCATGAGAGATAATCAAGTCTGGATTGAAGTAGACCTTCCTCCCAATGCCAAGGTAGTTGGAAGTAAGTGGCTCTTCAAGAAGAAAACTGGCATGGATGGAAATGTACACACCTATAAGGCCCGTTTGGTAGCTAAAGGCTTTACCCAAATATATGGTGTTGACTATGAGGAGACCTTTTCTCCTGTAGCTGACATTAGGGCTATTAGGATTCTCATAGCCATAGCAGCGTACTATGATTATGAGATTTGGCAAATGGATGTCAAAACCGCCTTCTTAAATGGTCGCCTAGATGAAGACATCTATACGGCGCAGCCTGAGGGGTTTGGGAATCAAGAATTTCCAAACCGTGTATGAAAACTTCAAAGATCCATTTATGGATTGAAGCAAGCATCACAGCAATGGAATAAGAGATTTGATGATGAAATCAAAAGGTTTGGATTTATTCAAAATCTCGATGAGCCATGTGTATATCACAAAGCTAGTGAGAGAGATGTTATTTTCCTAGTCCTATATGGTGATGACATATTAATCATGGGTAAAAATATTCCAAGATTGAAAGAGGTGAAAGCCGTTTTTCCATGAAGGATTTAGGAGAAGCAGCATACATTCTGGGAATCAAGATCTAAAGAGATAGATCAAGGCGGTTGATTGGATTAAGCCAAAGTGCTTACATTGATAAATTATTGAAGGGATTCAATATGCAAAATTCCAATAAAGGATATTTGCCAATGCAAGAACAACATGGCTTAAGTAGCAAAGCTTGTGCTTCAACACCTGAAGAGGTGGCATGCATGAAGAGAGTCCCTTATGCTTCGGTTGTGGGATCTATTATGTATGCGATGAGATGCACAAGGCCTGATGTGGCATTTGCTCAAAACATAACCCGTCGATATCAACAGAATCCAGGTGAACTCCACTGGACTGTTGTTAAACATATTCTTAAGTACTTGAGAGATAAAAGAGATATGTTTTTAGTATATGGGGGAAATCCAGAAGCAGAACTTGATGTTATAGGTTACTGCGATGCTTCCTGAAAATGTGATAAAGATGATACGAAGTCTTAGACGGGTTATGTCTTTGTCATTAATGGAGGAGCTGTGGATTGGAAGAGCAGGAATCAGAGTACCATAGCGATGTATACAACAGAAAGTGAGTATATTGCTGCCTCAGAAGCTGCAATGGAAGCCGTCTGGATTAGGAAGTTCATTTCAGGGCTTGGAGTTATGCCCTCAATCGAACGAACTATAAAGATGTATTGTGACAATTCAGCCAAAATTACATTTTCTAATGAACCTGGAAACATGAAGGGTACCATAAATTTCCCGATTAGATATCACTATGTTCGAGAACAAGCGGAGATAGGCGAAATCGAGCTACTCAAAGTTCACACAGATAACAACCTAGCTGATCCTTAAACGAAGGCTTTACCTGGCGGAAAGCTTAATCAACATGCTGAAAGCATAGGACTTCGTTTAGCTAGTAGTTTTATGCCCATCTGTGATTAGTATTTGGATAATGGGATGTTATGAACAATTATTATTTTAATGGAATAAAATACTTGTTAAGTTTTATTATCATTTTCTTAATAATATATCCTGTATTTGCATGTTTAATCCTTGAATATATTGATTATTCTAAATTGTCCGTTGTCGATTAATGATATGGGAATATCATTAAATTAAGACAAATCCGAGTATTGGTAGAATATACTTGAAAGTATATTGATGCGTTGACATGTCAATTTCACATGATATTCAATGAATTGAATATAGGACTTATACCAACTTCATGAGTTTACTTTATGGATCTTGTCATTAAGTAAATCATGTATACATAGTTATCCTCATACTTGAGATACCAGATAACTGACATGGATGTAGTACATTTCTGTGAAGCAATTTACCGCTATACGTAACTGGTAGCTATAAGGATTGTTTTCAGGAGTGTTGCAAAGTTCATGGGTTATGCTCGTAGTCAAGAGAGAATTTGTTCCTTCAAATTTGTTTGAAGTTTAATATTGTTGGGCCCCTCGTAGGGTTGGCAAGATGTTTGTGTGGCCACACCCAAGATCTCCCCTGAATATGTTCAGAAGATTTGGTAATCTTGCTCAATCAAAAACAACGAGAAACAGAATGGTTAATAAAGAATGACTGAGATCCATATCTTTATTAATGTAGTATTAGAAACAAAAGGATAAGTATGATGATGAATCATCGAATAGTTTTTCCAGAAGACCACCACCCGAGTTGTAATAAGGGCATTGGCGTGTTGCTAGACGCTAACCAATGTCATTACACTATTAATAGATGTCCAAGTGGGAGCTGTTAAGTTTATGGAAAAATATTAAACGTGTATGACTAGAATCGAACTCGGGACCACGGGATTGCACACATTACATATGAGGAATTAATGTACAATAATTAATATATATAAACCGTTATATATTTAATTATTTAAACACAAAATAACGACTAACGGAGGTTAAGTAATTAACGGGAATTGACTAACGACCGTTAGTGAATAAAGGAAGGACTATAAGTGAAATTAGTGGGTCAATAAGGTTCTAGAAACCCTTGAGGAGGTCTAGGCCGATCGGTTGTGGGTTGCCAAACCCAATCCAAAGCAAACTTGTCCTCTAAGAAACTCACACTATAAATGCAAGGCTTAGGGGTTATTATTTCTTGATCTTTGCATTCTTGCTATAACCCTAAGTCTTGTGCTTCTTCTTCTTTGTTCTTGGCCGATCGATCTCAAACCCTAAGGGTCGATCGACACTTGTTTTTCTTAAACAAAATTTGTTTTGGTTTAATTTGTGTTCTATTACTAGCATAATCATTAACTCGGTTATAGTACGTGTGTACAAGACTGTGGTATAAACTCACTATAGTTTATACGTCTTGGATTGAGATACAAAACGGTAAGGGGTCTCTCGCTAATCCACTTGTTATTTAAAGAAGAAGATTAAAGTTTGATCCTTGTTTTTGCTAGGATCAAAGGTACGTTATTTTTATTATTCGGTTAATCTTTTATATGTTAAATATGATCCTACGCTTTCGCATACGTGTTTGATTGTTATTAGAATAAATATTTGATTGTCATGTTTATTAAATTCTAACAAAAAGTGGTCAAGTTCGATGCATTTTTTTGTTATTATCACTAATAAATAGTAGTGGGGAAATGAGTTGGCAGTCGATGGGTAAACGAGTTGGCAGTCGATGTGTAACAAGCTGACACGCTGGTAGGTTTTGTAACACGCTGGAAAACGTACGTACAATAACACAAATTCAAAAGGTTTGTGTTACAATGAAAAAAGATAGTTGACTACACACAATCACAAAAAGTGTCAAGTTCGATGCATTTTTTTTCATTTGCCCTAGTTTATATGGCTCTAATACAATTAAATAGTAGATTTGAACAAATGAAATATTTTGAATGATGCATCAAAAGCTTATTTGAATGATGTCAATGTGAAAGAATGTTGTTTAAATCATGAATACGCATTGACAAATGATGAAAATTGTGATATAGATGGTAATGACTTGTTTATTGTTTTACAAATTTTGCAGGAGATGTTGCCTAATGGAGCATATAATGGAGAAAGGGCTTGGTCATCTATTGAAATCATCGAGTTTACAAAGAAGATGGATATGTTTCCAAATATTTTACTTGCATACAAGATTATATTAACTATACCAGTCACGATAGCATCCGCGGAAAGAAGTTTTTCGAAATTAAAGATATTGATGTCTTATTTAAGGAGTACAATGAGTCGAGAGAGGCTGAACGGGTTGGCATATTGAGTATAGAAATTAGTTTTTTTTAGCAAATGTCGACTATGTTGGGAATTAAAACCAACAGTTATTACTACCAGGTATAAAGTTACAACTGCTGAAGATTACACCAGCAGTACTAACTGAGTTAGTATTGCTAGTACAGAAGGTTCATACTGCTTATGTGATGAAGACAGACGTGTGAAGAGATAAGTATAGAAAAGATTTAGTGTATATTCTATATAGTTAGACTTATACGAATATTGTGCTTGATATAGTTATCTTGTAAAGGACTCCTTGTGTTATAAAAGGAGGTCCTAGGTTAGGTTTTCAACATGTGTCATACGTATCTTTGTGAAAGCTTCAAGGTTGTAAAACCCTAGTGATAGTCTAAGATCACTCGTATTATAATCAATAATATTGAAGCTATTTGGTTGTTTAATCATTGTGTTCATACTTTCATTGTTTCATACATACAATCAAATACAATACACATAATCTTCTAAGTGCTTTGTAGTAAATTCCGCGTCCTACTTAGCTTATACTCAAAGTATCTCTAACACAAGGCGTGTGTTTAGATCCTCTCAAGTGGTATCAGAGCCAGGTTTTGATACTTTGAATTAGAAGATCCAGAAGAACTTTTTCTCTTTCAACAAGGAAGATGGACATGGAAACTTCACAAACCTCAATCACTGCCAAACTACCAATGCTAAAACTAAATGAATATGATCTCTAAAGGCTCGAAATTGAGCAGTACTTCATAGTGCAAGATTATGCACTATGGGATATCATTCTGCATGGTGATTCTTTTAAACCAACAACTTCTGAAGAAACACTTGCTGATGGTTCCAAAACTACTAAACTCAACACTGAACCAGTCACCAATGATGAAAGGATCAAGAAGAATAATGATCTCAAAGCCAAGAGTTTGTTACTCATGGCAATTCCCAATGATCAGGTGTTGAACTTCAGTCATTATGAGACTGCAAAGTCTCTTTTTGCAGCAATTGTAGAGAGGTTTTGTGCTACTGAAGCCACTAAAAAGGCACAAAGAACACTGCTGAAGCAAAGCTATGAGAATTTTAGTGCCACAAGCACTGAGACTCTTGATCATGTCTTTAACAGGCTATAGAGGATTGTTAGCCAACTTGCTAGTTTGAAGATAGTGATTCCACAAGAAGACCTAAATACAAAGTTTCTCAATAGTTTGTCTACTGAATGGAACACCCATGTTGTTTTTTGGAGCAACAAGCCTGAACTGGAGAAGATGACAATTAATGAGTTGTACAACAATCTTAAGATAGTTGAACAAAAGGTGAAAAAGATGGGCAGCACCAGTTCTGTGTCTGGAAACATGGCATTCTTGTATTCCCCCAGCAATAGCAGTCCTGAGGATGATCAAGATGTTTGTACTGCTAGCCCTAAAGTTAGTACTGCTAGTGTAAAAACTAGCACTGCTAGCTTGAGTGATGATACTATCTATGCCTTTGTATCAGAGCAATCCAATGGGTCTCAAATCTACAATGAAGACCTTCTTCAAATTGATGAAGATGACTTGGAAGCAATGGACTTGAAGTGGCAAATGGCTTTGATAAGCATTAGGGCAAAGAAGTACTTTCAAAGGACTGGAAAGAAGCTTACTCTCAATGGAGGAGATGTTGCTGGCTATGACAAATCCAAGGTAGAATGTTATAATTGTCACAAGATGGGACATTTTGCCAGAGAATGCAGAAACCCTAGACAACATGACAACAAGGGTAAAGGGTACAAAAGTCAGCAGGGAAACAGGAGAACAGTGAATGTGGAGGAGACTTCTTCCAAGGCAATGGTAGCTGTTGATGGAGCTGGCTTTGACTGGAGCTTCATGGAAGAAGAGGAGGAACCAACCAACTTTGGATTTGTAACACCCCAACCCGGCAAGGGTAGAAGTATCACATTAATGGTTTCATATCAGATCAAAACAAAGCATACATTCATTAGTAATACAAGAGTTCTCAAAGGTTACAAATGAAATACTGAAATATAAGGAAACCAAAAGCTAAATACTAAGTCTGCGAATGCAAATCCTTCTAAGAGTCTCTACCTCAGAATAACTATCCAGGTCTTCTAAGTCCAAAAGTCTTTCCACTCATACCCAGCTTCCAACTAAAACCTGCCGCGGGAAAAGAAACGCGGCGGAGCTTAAAAAGCCCAGTGAACAGATATATAGAAACGAAAACGAAAGCAAAAGAAAATGAACATGTATAGTTTAGTGCATTGGAATATATAAGTCATAGGCAAGATTATAAGTAAGAAAGAAATGAAAAGAAAAGGAAGTAAAAGAGTCAGCAATCCTCCACGAGCCCGAACAAATCAAATATAATAACCCTGTAGCAATCTAGAGGGGATGCCTCTCAAGTCACTAGATAATATGAGGGGTGACCTCATGTATCAAATTGGAATGATCAGTTCCCGAACTTTGTGAGAGACGTGTATTGCACACAACATCAATCACCGAACAATATAATATAATATCCATTAATACAAACACTAACCTAGGATGCATCCATACGCCCCCCCGAACAATAATATAGTCCAATAATAATTATAATGTGCACGTTACGAACAAATATGGGGACGGTGTGTAACATCACTCGAACACACTGGAGTCATGCCATTGGTGCATCAATGACACGGCCATGTTACCTTCATGGCTAGGAAACGAACTTGGCTCGGGTATCAACTGAAGGTCAAAGGTCAAAGGTCTAAATCACAGCAAAGGTCCAACTAGTATAAGTCATCGAATCATGGTCAAAGTCCAAATATCAAAGGTTCATGGTAAAGGGTTCACGTCAAGATATTTCAGAAGTAAATGACAAAGGTTCGAAATCCTTTAAAATGTTTTCTTATAAAAATAATCTTACAAAATGGTCTTCGTAAAAATGGTCCTTTCAAAACAGTTTTTCATAGAAACAGCTTTAAAAATAGTTTTCTTAAAATGTTTTCATAAATAATCAAAAAGGTTTTCTCATCCCCTTTACAATGTCCAACATATTTAGGTTCAAGTCAAAGTTCCTATCAGAGTTCGCAGCAGGGTTCAAGACAAAAGATCAAGGCAAAGGTTCAACTCCAAGGTTCACAATACAAGGGAACATAGCAATGGCTTTGGGAATCCTAAACAAATCAAGAGAAACGAAGGCACCTTACAAGAAGGGCAGAATATCTGTACCTTATAAGCAGAACACAAGGATAGCAAATGACAAGGATCAACTTACTCCTTCTTTGAACCTAAGGGAGTAGAAGACAGAATGACAAGTGGTTTTTAGTTATCTTTCCATTTTAAGTAACTTTCCTTGTTAGGTAACTTTCCTTATTAGCAGGTTTCCCGAATTAGCAAGTTATAATATCACCAATTTAGCTTAAGTCATTAATCAAGCCTTATTATGGGATTAAGGTATATTTTAGCTAGTTACAAGAGTCTAGGGTTATGTATGACAAGTTTTCATAGTTTAGGGTTTTAAATGTAAATATATCAAAGTTAAGGGTTTAAAATGAAATTATCACAATTTACTAGTTCATAACACATAATGGATTCAGAATCACACTTTATTCCTTTAAGTTTCATTATTTACACTTTGCACCCCTTTAGTTACTAAAGTTACAAAATAGACCTTATAGTTACATAATTTACAATTTAATCCTCACTAATATTCATAATTACCTCACAAGCCCTTATAATTACTAGATTACAGAATATACCCTCACATTTTTCATATGTTACTAATTACACCTCCATGTTTCACATATTTACATAATTAGTCCCTTTAGTTAATTAATTTCCAATTCGAACCATATATTAACAATTAAATCATTATCTTGCAAATTTTACACATAAGGACCTCATCTTATAATTTTTATACATTTGTACTGACCTAATTAACGTTATAAAAATAACCCTTAAGTTTCAAAGTTGGCAAAACACACCCTTCTTATTTATTTTCAAATCGTATAATACTTTTTAATATACAAAACCAAACCCTAGTTCATCTAATCCTAGTACAATCATTAATTCATCATCATAGTGCATTAAATGACCAGATCCAAGCACAAAACCCTAACCCTAAATCATTCTAGGGTTTCTTTTATTTTCTTTTATTCGATTTCTTGAAATCCGATTATAGAATAATTAGCCACGATCAAACTAAGCTTCTATAATTCGTTCAAGCATTATTCCCAGATCATATAATTCGTATAAGGTTCAAAATGAATAATCACAACACCCAGAAAAATCGTATAGCTTGTTTTGGATTTTATGCATGTTTTACACCTTATAAATTATAGCGATCATATAAGCTTGCATGGTTCGGTTTATCTAATTTATTTGGAACATATATGATGTAATAAACATAAGAAAAATGTTACTTGATGATTCGAATGAGCAGAAGGGATAATTGGAATTATTACCTCTCGCTACACTTAATTCGACAAACAAAAACTCCCAGCGATCAACGAATGAACCCACGACCTTCTAACCAATTTTCCTAGCTTCCTTAGATGTTTTAGAACACCATAAAAATGTCCCACGAATTTTCCCAAGTCGAATGAAGGCTGGTCGAATTTTTGTGAAGGGTTTTTAGGGATTCGGTATTTTGATAAATATGGAGTAAATAAGAAAACGTGTATATGAGGGGAGGGAACAAGAATTTCGGTCCAAGAAAGTGTGTTTAAGATCAAATACTGATTTTGGAGATATCCTAATTTTATTTGTAACTATCTTGCATTTTATATAATTTAAATTGAATTAATACTAATAATAGTACATAAATAATTAAATCCGACCCTAAATAATTATTTGTATATTTTTTGTACACTTTAAATGTTTAATTGTCGTCACAAAAATTATTTGGCTTCATATCTGGTTCATTCCCGAAGGTTTGGATTTATTTTGGTACTTTATAAGCTTATTAATCAAAATTTTAAATTATAAGGGCAAATTGGTCTTTTTGCATGTTTTAGATTTTTGGGTATTACAACTTCTTCCCCTCTAAATGAAAATTTTCGTCCTCGAAATTTGCAAAGAGACGGGAATGGAATAGAACGGAAAACAAACAAAGATGTACCGGGTCTAAATACGAAATGTAAATAACTAGCTCGTATCGATTCTTCGGTTTCCCAGGTAGCCTCACGCTATGAGTGATTCCTCCAAAGAATCTTTACGAATGGAATAACTTTATTTCTCATGACTCGAATCAAAACGAAGTAGGTTCAAATTCCCGCAGAAAAAGACAAATTAGATTGATTCAGAACAAAAGGTCCATGCAACATAAAATGGACGATAGGCGAATCTTCTGGAAAACTCATATGGAATACGAACAAGATTTTAGATCAAATTAATTGTATCAACAGTAAGGAGTTTTACAAGAATTCAAGATTTATAGCCAAGGTCAACAGAATGCAAAACGAGATTCCAAACTCATCTAGATGTCAAATGAACGAAAGTAGAGTCTACGCATAGGTAGAATGAACCTAAAGTCTCACTAATCACGGATAATCTAACGGAGATTCAAATTCTAAACTTCTTAGGTACTCCCCAAGATATCCTATGCCCACAACAAGTGCACGTTATATGATGTAAGTATTATCACGTTGGCCAAACGTCATAATACTGGCATCATATAAATATGCCCTTATGATGGTCATACTTTATCTCAAGTCATAAACAAAACCACCTATCTTAATCTACCTAGTACTTCTACAATCTCTAGGACAACAAATTCGAATGCCATTGTTGGGAATAAAATGTTCAAGTCAAAGAGCCTGCCAGATATGTCAAAGAGCCTGCTAGTTGATTTTGAAGAGTATGAAGATGTACTAACAGTACCTTCTGGGTAGAAGGTACTGCTAGTTGATAAAGGTCCTGCCAAGCTTTATGTCAAGTTGATAGATATTTTGTAATAGATATTTAGTTGAATTATTAGTCTTTGTACATTGTTATACGTTAAGTAGAAGTAGTTTAGTCTTCTGTGGTTCACAGAAGAATATTACAGAGTTGTTACATTGGTAGTTGTATTTAATTGTAGGCTAGAATAGTCAAAGTATCTTATTATATTCAACCACTTGACAACTTGTAATTAGGGTACCTTATTGTATAAAAGGTTCCCTAAGACACCACCTCGTGCATGCATCTCTTCAACTATTATCCAAAACCGAACAAACTCTTAAGTAACTTAGTTACACATTTCACAAATCCTTTTACAACCTAAGATTCAAGATTACTTTGTAATCCTGGTGATAGTTAGATCATCCGTATTATTTCATCAATAATATTGAATCATTTTGTGTTAACTAAAGTTGTGTTCCTTGTTCATTACAATCTCACGTTTACATAACTCATCACCTTTGTGTTCTTTTAAGTGTGTTGTAGTAGATTTCGCATACTAAACACATTCATACATAAATATCCCAAACACGTTACTAAGATTCACATCCCAAGTGTTTGCGCAATCCTTCCACAAGTGGTATCAGAGCCAGGTTGATATTTACTAATTTAAAAGAACAATGGATGTTGAACATATTCAAACCAATGTTGCAGCTAAACTTCCATTACTCAAGCAAAATGAGTTTGATATGTGGCGACTAAGGGTAGAACAATACTTTCAAGTGCAAGACTATGCACTTTGGGAGATCATTGAAGAAGGCAACTCATTTAAACCCTCAATCACCACTACAACAGTAAACGATGCACTTGTAACACAAATACAAACACACCCATCAAGTGCAGAAGAAAGAATTCAGAAGCGAAATGATCTAAAAGCCAGGAGTATGTTACTGATGACTATTCCAAATGATCAGCTTTTGATCTTTAACAAATACAAAGATGCTAAAATCCTTTTTGAAGCTATTGTGGCTAGATTTGGTGGTAATGATGCTACCAAGGAAACACAGAAAACACTTCTCAAACAGCAATTTGAGAACTTTACAGCCACACCTAATGTGTCTTTGGACAGTATGTTCAATAGACTTCAAAAGCTTTCAAGCCAGTTAGCCATCCATGAAGTGATGATAACTCAAGAAGACCTAAACTCCAAATTTCTTAGGAGTTTACCTTCAGAATGGTCCATGCATGTCATTGTCTGGAAAAACAAGTCAGATATTGATCAGATGAGTCTTAATGATCTCTACAACAATTTCAAAATAGTAGAGCATGAAGTGAAGAAGACTACTGGGTCAAGCTCGGGAAATATGGCTTTTGTTTCATCTCCAAGCACCTCAAAGGTTATTAATGAAGAAAAAGATGGCAGAGAAGAAGGTACTGCCAACACAAACTTTAGTACTGCCAGTACTTCTAGCAGTACCAAAACAATTTTAGATGAAACAATTGGGTGTGCCTTTCTTACATCTCAACACAATGGGTCCATATTAACTTTTGAAGATCTTCAAGAGATTCATGAAGATGATCTTGAAGAAATGGACATTAAGTGGCAACTTTCACTTCTGAGCATCAGGGCTAAGAAGTTGTTGATGAGGACTGGAAAAAAGATAATGATAAATGGAAATGAGCCTGCTGGGTATGATAAGTCAAAGGTGGAGTGTTACAACTGCCACA
Source organism: Artemisia tridentata subsp. tridentata (assembly GCA_021014915.2). Classification (NCBI taxonomy): domain Eukaryota; kingdom Viridiplantae; phylum Streptophyta; class Magnoliopsida; order Asterales; family Asteraceae; genus Artemisia; species Artemisia tridentata. The sequence continues at coordinate 327,467,172 of CP139506.1, read as the reverse complement.
TGAAGGGTCACTACTCTAGAGAGTGTAGAAGACCTAAGAAGCAGGATGACAAGAGTAGAGGGTTTGAGAACAGAAATAAGGGAAGCTTTGAGAAGAAAGGAAGCTTTTAGAGCAAGAGTAAGGCAGTGGAAATTGCTGAGCCTAAAGCAATGGTTGCTATTGATGGCATGGGTTTTGATTGGAGTTTCATGGGTGAAGATGAGTCAACTTCAGATGAATTGGCTTTAATGGCATTCTCCACTCCTGAGGTACAAACTACCAAATGTTCTAATAATTGTGAGGTTTTTAAAGAATTAGAATTTTTAAGAAAATCTTATGATGCACTGACATTAGAACACAGAAAAACACATCAAAACTTAGTTGATTATAAGTGTGGTATGGCCAAACTAGAAAAACAAATCATTCACTTTAGAGAAAATGAACTCACCTTTTCTGATGCAAAAGCTATTCTTAATAGACAAATATTTTTGAAAGATTCAGAAATAGAAATGTTAAGAACTGAGTGTGCTAAAGTGACATTGGCTAGAGATAATATTCAACTGACTGTTACCAAATTGGAAATTGCTTCTGATTGCACTAGAAGCATAGTTGAAAATCAGATGAATAAGAGAATAAAATCAGGGATAGGATACAATAAATGTCCACCTCCTTATAGAGGAATTCCTTGTCCCCAAGGTATTGACCTTGCAGAATCAGGTTTACATGAATTCATTAACAGACCATTGGCTAAACCTGTTGAGAAAAGTGGACCTTCAGAGAGTGCTAAGAATGCCTCACTCTCTAATAAAAAGGTGCTCACTAATAACAAATCAGATATTCTAATCATTGAAGATTGGGTATCTGATGATGATGAAGATGAGACTGTTTCTATCAAAGGAAACAAAGTAGGACCAATGAGTCCTAAAAGAGTAGAAATTAAGGCTAAGGCTAAAGCTGTTTTGAAAACAGTTGAAAGTTGTGAAAAATGTAATAACAAACCTAGAGGAAGCCAAAGAAATTGGAACAACCTTAAGTCACAACAACTAGGTGATGACTTTGTTATGTACAATAAGGCTTGTTATTACTGTGGTAGCTTTAATCATCTTCATGCTTATTGTAATAATTGGGTTTCTGGGAGTAAAACAAATTCTAAAACAAATGTTACTCACCCTAGAAAAAGTTTTGTTAAGTCTAACACCCCAAAATCTAAACATACTGTTAGGCAACATAAGCCTGTTATTACAAAACCAACTGAAAAGGGTACAAGAAACACTTTCAAATATGTACCAAAAGTTGAGAATAGTCCTATTCAAAAGAAATATGTGGTCAAAACAAAAATTTGGAGACCAAAACCAAAAGGTCCTGCTAGACCCAAAGGTCCTGCTAGACCAATTGGTACTGCCAAAATTGGTACTGATAGACCAAAGACCACAAAATGGATAAAAAGGGAAAATGTTGTTAAGTCCTCAGCATGTTGGATTTGGAAACCAATCCAATCAAAGGGTGCATCAACAATCCTGAAAAGGTTTGATTTCATTGATGCAAGAGGCAAACCCAAGTCTGTTATGGCTTGGGTACCCCAAGGAAACTAACATGTTTATATATGTGCAGGAACATTCAACTGATATTGGTGATCAAGGTTATGTTGATAGTGGATGTTCAAGGCACATGACAGGCAACATGTCCTTCCTCTCAGACTTCAAAACAATTGATGGAGGATTTGTTACCTTTGGGGGTGGAATAAAAGGAAAGATCACTGGTAAAGGTACTATCAAAACCAGTAAATTAGATTTTGAAAATGTGTATTTTGTGAAAGAACTTCAGTTTAATCTCCTTAGTGTCTCACAAATGTGTGACAAAAAGAAAAATGTTCTATTTACTGACAATGAATGTATGGTTCTTTCTTCTGATTTTAAAATGCCTGATGAGAGTCAAATCCTTCTTAAAATCCCAAAAAGGAACAATATGTACAGTGTTGATTTAAAGAACATTGATCCTAAGGAGAGTTTAACTTGTTTGGTAGCAAAAGCCTCATTGGATGAATCTATGCTTTGGCATAGAAGGCTTGGTCATGTAAACTTTAAAACAATCAACACTATTGCAAAATATGATTTGGTAAGAGGTTTACCCAAAAAGATTTTCCAAAATGACCAAACCTGTGTTGATTGTCTTAAAGGCAAACAACATAGAGCTTCTTGTAAGCCCAAGTCCCATAACTCTATTTCTCAGGCTTTATACATGCTTCATATGGATCTCTTTGGTCCTACTAATGTGAGTAGCTTGAATGGAAAGAAATATTGTCTTGTTGTTATTGATGATTATAGCAGATTTTCTTGGGTTTTCTTTTTAAGATCTAAACATGAAACTAGTGAGATTCTTAAATCTTATATCACTGAGGTAGAAAACCAATCTGATAAGAAAGTCAAATTCATCAGATGTGACAATGGAACAGAGTTCAAGAATAGGGTTATGGATGACTTTTGCAAGGAAAAAGGGATAAAAAGAGAATTTAGTGTAGCTAGAACCCTACAGCAAAATGGAGTAGCAGAAAGGAAGAATAGAACACTTATAGAGGCTGCTAGAACTATGTTAGTAGACTCTAAGTTGCCTATTTCATTTTGGGCTGAAGCAGTTGGTACTGCCTGTTATGTACAAAACAGGGTTCTTGTGACAAAACCACATAGAAAGACACCTTATGAACTTTTCTTTGGTAGAACACCATCTTTAAGTTTTATGAGACCTTTTGGTTGTCATGTCACTATTCTCAATACTAAAGATCATTTAGGCAAATTTGATGGAAAAGCAGATGAAGGCTATTTGATAGGGTATTCCTTGCAGAGTAAGGCCTATAGAGTGTTTAATACTTGCACTAGGCTAGTAGAAGAGAATCTTCACATAGAGTTTCAAGAGAAACTAACAAATGTGAAAGGAATTGGACCAGATTGGATGTTTGATATTGATAGGCTTTCAGAATCTATGAATTATGTGCCTGTTACAGGTACAAATACTAATGATAATGCAGGTTCTGAAGACAATGATGAAACACCTAAAGATCAAGATTACATCTGGATGCCAATTTGGAAAGGAATGGATCTATCTTCAAGTAATGAAGAACCTTCAAGTTCAACAAATGAAGGTACTGAAGATGATCATGGAGCTCAAGGTCAAAAGAATCAAGAAAGTAGTGCAAATGACAATGGTACTGCTAGTTCATCAGATGGTACTGCCAGTTCACAAATAGGTACTGCTGAGCCATTGAATGTTCAAATAGATGATTCTTTACCAGAAGAAGTGGGGATTGGCAATCTTCCATTTACCTATGAAGTTCCCACAACACACAACACACGAATTCTGAAAGATCACTCAACTGATGATGTGATTGGTAGCATTGATTCTGGGGTTAGAACAAGATCTCAAGTTGGTTTATCTCAAGTCTTGAATTCAGATCAAAAAGGATTTATCACAGCTATCTATAAAGAAAAGAATCATGAAGTTGCCAACATATGCCTGTTTACATGCTTTCTATCACAGGCTGAACCCAAAAACATAAACAAAGCTTTAGATGATGCAAGTTGGGTTGAAGCAATGCAAGAAGAGCTTCTCCAATTCAAGATTCAGAAGGTTTGGATATTGGTTGATTTGCCCAAAGGTCATAGGGCAATTGGAACCAAATGGGTGTTCAGAAACAAGAAAGATGAAAGGGGTATAGTGATCAGAAACAAAGCAAGATTGGTAGCCCAAGGATATACTCAAGAAGAAGGGGTAGATTATGAAGAAGTGTTTGCTCCAGTTGCAAGACTTGAAGCAATTAGGCTATTCTTGGCCTATGCTTCTTTCATAGGCTTCACTGTCTATCAAATGGATGTTAAGAGTGCATTTCTATATGGTAAAATTGAAGAACCAGTGTATGTATCTCAACCTCCAGGCTTCATTGATGCAGAATATCCAGACAAGGTTTATAAGGTTACCAAGGCTCTTTATGGTCTACACCAAGCTCCTAGGGCATGGTATGAAACATTGGCTTGCTTTTTACTAGAAAGTGGATTCCAAAGAGGCAGGATTGATCCAACTTTGTTCATCAAAAGAACAAAGAAAGACATCTTGCTAGTGCAGATTTATGTAGATGACATTATCTTTGGATCTACAAACCAAGACTTGTGTGTAGAATTTGAAAAACTTATGCATAGTAAGTTTGAAATGAGTTCCATGGGGGAACTTACTTTCTTTTTGGGTCTCCAAGTGAAAAAATCCAAAGAAGGCATATTTATCAGCCAAGATAAGTATGTAGCAGAGATCCTAAGGAAATTTCATTTTGCTGATTCTAAGGTTGCAAGTACACCAATGGATGCAGAAAAAGGGCTACTCAAGGATGCTGAGGGAGAAGATGTGGATTTGCACAATTATAGATCAATGATTGGGTCTTTGATGTACCTTACATCATCAAGACCAGATATCATGTTCTCAGTATGTGTATGTGCAAGGTTTCAAATACATCCCAAAGTCTCTCATCTCACAGCAGTCAAAAGAATCTTTAGATATCTTAAGGGTCAACCTAGGTTGGGTCTTTGGTATCCAAGGGAATCATCTTTTGAATTGGTGGCTTATTCTGATAGTGACTATGCTGGTGCAACTCTAGACAGAAAATCCACAACTGGTGGATGTCAATTTCTTGGTTGCAGACTCATCTCTTGGCAATGCAAGAAACAAATAATGGTGGCCAACTCTACAACTGAAGCAGAATATGTTGCTGGTGCAAGTTGTTGTGGGCAAGTTCTTTGGATCCAAAATCAAATGCTTGACTATGGGTACAATTTTCTTAACACCATTATTTACATTGACAATAGCAGTACTATATGTATAATTAAAAACCCAGTTCAACACTCAAAAACAAAACACATTGAAATCAGACACCATTTCATAAGGGATTGCAATGAGAAAAGGTTAATACAAGTTGTTAAAATTGATTCTGAAAAGAATTATGCAGACCTTCTCACCAAAGCTTTTGATTTAGGTAGATTCAAATATCTTGTAGGAGGTATTGGAATGATAAATCTTTGAAAAACATGTGTTTTTGTACATAAAATTAACTAGTATTGAATTTTAAACATGGTACTGCTAGTTAGTCAATAGGTACTGTCAGTTCATAATTGGTCCTGCTAGTATAAAATTTGCTATGTTTTGTTCATATTGATGCTTAAATGTTTAAAATGCTATAAATCAAGTGCTTTGCACTTTGTTCTTTTGGTTTGCAACTAACACATTTCAGGTTGATAACAAAACAAGAGATCTTTCAAACAAAAGGGGGGAAATGAAAGTTATTTACATCTCAGGGGAGGTAACAATCTCAGGGGAGGAAATAATAGCCCAGAAAGGAAGAAAAACCAATTTATGAAAGAAAAAGACAAGAGCATACAAGATGATGCAAAGGTTGAAAAAGATAGAATTAGATCACATATTCAGAAGGGATGAAGCATTCCTAAAGGAGAAAGTTCTATCTAGATCAAACTAAGGAAAGTTTCAACTCAAAGGCATGCTAATAGATGATTTCACTTGTTGAACCAATTATCCAAGATACACAGCATCATTGCCTTTTTAATTTCCTCCATCCAAGGAAATTGCACCATCTTTAGGCCAATATGGCTTTTGGTATTCAGTTCACCAAGTTTTTACAAACTTAAGAGCTGGCTAGTCCATAAGCAAACGGCTTTTGGTAAAGACACATCAAATCCGTTGATGGTTGATAGTTTACCAAAAACTATATGGTTGTTAACTAACCATACTTAATTGTAAATAGTTAGCTAGTCCATAAGCAAACGGCTTTTGGTAAAGAAAACTCAAATCCGTTGATAGCTGGTAGTTTGCTAAAAACTATAAGGGATTTTTGCAAAACTTTCAAAGGTACTGGTAGTTCAAAAATTGGTACTGCTAGAGTAAAATGGTACTGCTAGATAGCCGTTGAGCCTGTCAGAAAAAGTTTTAGCCGTTGGGCCTGGTAGTTAAAATTAGCCGTTGGGGTAGTTATGTAATTTACTGATGATTATATTATTTTATATTTCACATATAAAAGATCTTTTTAACCGCCTTTTCATTTACTTATTATAATCTTTCTTATTGTCGGTTAAAAGTAATTCACACATATCATCTTTCATTAGTCCTTATCACAATTAACTTACACCTTTCATCTTCTACCAGTACCAACATCAAATCCCACCATCATATTCAAAATTTTCATTATCTTTCACCATGGATACCACAGTTGTTCTAAACTTTGTTCAACGTCACAATCAATTAGCATTTTTGGAGAAGTCAGAGGATAATGCCTCTTTTCATCAAGTAGTGGACTTTTTAAAAAACTCCTACATCAGGTTTGCTTTACTAGTCAATCCCACTATTTATGAATCTCAAATTTTACAATTTTGGCAATCTGCTAAAATTAAAACTTCTGAAAATGGGGAACAAAGGATTAAGGCCAAAGTGGATGGCAAACATTTGACTCTTACTGAGTCATCCATAAGAAGACATCTTCATTTGGATGATTCTGATGGTATTAGTCAGTTGCCAGATACTGAGATTTTTGAAAATTTGGAAAGAATGGGGTATCATGCTACTTCTACAAAACTCACTTTTCTAAAGAAGCATCTTACTCCACAATGGAGATTTTTAATCCATACAATCCTTCATTGTTTGAGCCAGAAGAAAACCTCTTGGGAGAAATTCAGTGGAAACATGGCTTCTGCTCTCATCTGCTTGGCTACAAACAGAAAATACAATTTTTCCAAACATATTTTTGAAGGGTTGATTAAAAATGTGGATAGTGAAACAAAGTTTTTGATGTATCCAAGATTTATTTCATCCATCATTGCAAAATCAAAACATTTGTTGCTTCCCCCACACACTCTTTATGCAACACCAAAACTTTCTCACAAAGTGTTTTCAAACATGAGAATTGGTTTTAGAGGGGAAGAAATACCACTATTTGATGAAATGTTACCCCAACATCCAGAAGAACCAACACCATCAACTGAATCACCGTCATCTAGTTCTTCAACTGGTTACATCTCACCAACACATCAAAACATCACCAATACCATCTCCAGTACCATCAGCAACACCACCAACATCATCACATCATGTATCACCACCCCAATCACCTCAGACAATGCAAGAACTAAAAGAGAAGGTGAAGCTCTTAGAAGATGCTCTTAAAAGTCAAAACAAGAGATTTTCTGAGATCAACATCAAATTAGTCAAGAGGGTAAAGAAATTGGAGGTTGAAGTGAAGAAGCTAAAGGGTAAAAGATCTGCAAAGGTTGTTTTATCTAGTTCTTCAAAATCTGATGCTGAAAGGTTAGGTCACTCTTCCAAAAAGGGGAGGATGGATAGTTCTGAAGATGAAGAGGAGGCTCAATTTGAATTCCATGAAGGAACTCAAGTTTATGATGAAGAGCCTGCTGGTGCAGGGCAAGAGCCTGCTGGGCCAGAGCAAGAGCCTGCTAGGATTGAGAGGCTATTGGCAATGGATTACAAAGGGTCTGCTGAGAATGTGTATAAAAGAAAGAGGGACTTAGAGCCTCAAGGAGTTTTGTTTGTTCAAGGGAGGTCATTTATTGCTGATGAGCAATCTTCTGCTCCATCTCAAGAACCAACTCCAAAGGATAAGGGCAAGAGCATTATGGTTGAAGATGAGCCAAAGCCCAAAAAGTTAAAGAAATCAGTGCAAGCACAGATGGCTAGAGATGAAGAAGAGGCCAAAAGAATTCATGAAGAAGAACTGAAAGCATTTGAAGCTTCAAGGATGCTTGCAGAAATGAAAGAGCATAAAGATGCTGCTCAGACTCTTCTTGATACTCAAATTGCTCAAGAAACCTTTGATGCACAGATGCAATGGATTATTGCTAATGATCCAATTGTGAAAGGCCAAGCATCAATAATAGTGAATGACAAGAATCTCAATTCTGATGAGAAAACAGCAGAGCTTGAATCTTTTATCAACAAGAAGTATAAAGAAGCAGCTCTGGCTGACATTTTTGAAAAGATGAAAGAAAGTGAGAAAAGAGGTTTTAAGGTGGGCAAATCATGGAAAGATCAAGTGACTTTTATGAAAAGGTTTCTGAAAAATCAGGCAAATTGGACTGATTATCAACTAAAGAAGAAATATGCTGATGAAATCTACTACTTGTATCTTCAAGCCTACAAAAGTATTTACTACAAAGTTCCATCTGATGCAAAGCCCTCTATGAAAAAGAAAGATGCTCAGAAGAAAGAAGAAGCAAAATTGGACTCAGAGCAAGTAAGTAAGATGTTAATTACTTTGCCAACTATCATACATGCTGATCCAATTAGCTGTAGACGACCTATTATTGATTGGGAGATCAACCATGATAGATTAGGAAAATCATGGAAAATAACAAGGGTTGGGGGTCAGTCTGCTATCTTCAAAAACTTTGAAAATCTAGTTAGAGCATGTAACAGAGCAGACTTAGAAGAATTGTGGAATCTAGTTCAGATTAGGCTAGACACAAATTCTAGTTCAAATGTTAAGGAACAGGAACTATGGGTAGAATTCAATAGGATGTTTGATCCTGATCCCAAAGATGTTCATTGGAAATTTCCCTATCATGATCCTTCAACAACATGGGAATTTCTAAGCCTTAGCAGTATTCATCATCTTTACACACAGAGTGGGATTGAACTCTTTATGTTGGCTGAGAAAGAGTATGCACTTAGTTATGAAGTGCTTTCAACTATGATCTCCAAGAGATTAAGATGTGACAAAGATGAAGAAAATTCAGAAATTGTTCAAAGTTTGCTAAGGAGCATATTTGAGCAATGTGAAAGAAAAAGGAAGAACAGAGAGTGAAGGTTTTTGGAAGAGTTCCCTCAAATCCTCAAGGTATGTATTTTATTCATCAGAAACTTGTGTATTTTAATGGAAATAACAAGTTTAGCGGAGGATTGTTGGGAATAAAATGTTCAAGTCAAAGAGCTTGCCAGATATGTCAAAGAGCCTACTAGTTGATTTTGAAGAGTATGAAGATGTACTAACAGTACCTTCTGGGTAGAAGGTACTGCTAGTTGATAAAGGTCCTGCCAAGCTTTATGTCAAGTTGATAGATATTTTGTAATAGATATTTAGTTGAATTATTAGTCTTTGTACATTGTTATACGTTAAGTAGAAGTAGTTTAGTCTTCTGTGGTTCACAGAAGAATATTACAGAGTTGTTACATTGGTAGTTGTATTTAATTGTAGGCTAGAATAGTCAAAGTATCTTATTATATTCAACCACTTGACAACTTGTAATTAGGGTACCTTATTGTATAAAAGGTTCCCTAAGACACCACCTCGTGCATGCATCTCTTCAACTATTATCCAAAACCGAACAAACTCTTAAGTAACTTAGTTACACATTTCACAAATCCTTTTACAACATAAGATTCAAGATTACTTTGTAATCCTGGTGATAGTTAGATCATCCGTATTATTTCATCAATAATATTGAATGACAAGAATCTCAATTCTGATGAGAAAACAGCAGAGCTTGAATCTTTTATCAACAAGAAGTATAAAGAAGCAGCTCTGGCTGACATTTTTGAAAAGATGAAAGAAAGTGAGAAAAGTGGTTTTAAGGTGGTCAAATCATGGAAAGATCAAGTGACTTTTATGAAAAGGTTTCTGAAAATCAGGCAAATTGGACTGATTATCAACTGAAGAAGAAATCTGCTGATGAAATCTACTACTTGTATCTTCAAGCCTACAAAAGTCTTTACTACAAAGTTCCATCTGATGCAAAGCCCTCTATGAAAAAGAAAGATGCTCAGAAGAAAGAAGAAGCAAAATTGGACTCAGAGCAAGTAAGTAAGATGTTAATTACTTTGCCAACTATCATACATGCTGATCCAATTAGCTGTAGACGACCTATTATTGATTGGGAGATCAACCATGATAGATTAGGAAAATCATGGAAAATAACAAGGGTTGGGGGTCAGTCTGCTATCTTCAAAAACTTTGAAAATCTAGTTAGAGCATGTGACAGAGCAGACTTAGAAGAATTGTGGAATCTAGTTCAGATTAGGCTAGACACAAATTCTAGTTCAAATGTTAAGGAACAGGAACTATGGGTAGAATTCAATAGGATGTTTGATCCTGATCCCAAAGATGTTCATTGGAAATTTCCCTATCATGATCCTTCAACAACATGGGAATTTCTAAGCCTTAGCAGTATTCATCATCTTTACACACAGAGTGGGATTGAACTCTTTATGTTGGCTGAGAAAGAGTATCCACTTAGTTATGAAGTGCTTTCAACTATGATCTCCAAGAGATTAAGATGTGACAAAGATGAAGAAAATTCAGAAATTGTTCAAAGTTTGATAAGGAGCATATTTGAGCAATGTGAAAGAAAAAGGAAGAACAGAGAGTGAAGGTTTTTGGAAGAGTTCCCTCTCAAGAGTATCCAAATCTTAGATTGCCTAGTAAAAGTGAGACACGCCGTCACAAGCATCATATCTTCCACAATTCGCCAAAATCTCTCAAAACACAGCTATCCTCGAACATACAAAAATAAACACAAACAGAAATGCTTCTAGGAAACTTAAATCATAAGAGGATCTTATCACGATATAACGAACTTAAGAGGGTTAGCGGAAATGAAAATTTGTCACCAAGAACTTCGGCCTTCATAGATTCAATTCTTCCAAACATAAAGGGTCTGTTTCTAAACTCCGTCCATTCAACACATCCACTCTCCTCAAGTCCGGTTAATCTATCTTCGTCTGTCCATCAATCGGAAAGTGAAACCAAAATCGGGAACTTGAGTCTGGTTCGTCGAGCCTCCTGCAGTTCTTCTTGGAATATGATGGAGTAGCGTGGATTTCTGGCACGATCCTTGAATCTCTTCATCATCCAGTCTGCTTCCGCTCTCAATTCATCTTAGTACAACCAAGATGAATAGGAAAATTAGACTGCATGTTGACTAAATTTCTTCTTCTGCATCGCCAACACTTCTACCTTGTAAGGAATATCTTCACTCTTCAGGGTAGCTGCCGTTTGTTGTTAACTCCAGGTCAGGTATTGAAGTAATTCTTCTGATATGTCTCTAGTTGTCCTAATGTATACGAAACCTTCTGTGCTGTAAGGGAGTATAACCAAGTCTCTTTCTGGTTTATCCCAAGGATTGTCCCGCCCGAGGGTATGGAAGCTAACTTCTATTCCAACTTTTCCAAAGCTCCATTCTAAATCAAACTAAGCTGTTTCTCTCTGTTCACTAATTTTCTTCAATGATATCATAAGTTGCAAACATCTTCCAGAGTTTTCCGGCAGAGTTTAAAGGGTTTCAGTTCTCCATTCTATTGTTGGTTTTGACCACACAGTGATAGCTTTCAAAGCTCGCGGAATTTAAAGAGGTATCCTCCATTAAGGACTTCGTTGTCTCAACAACTATCAATCTCTCAGTATGCACAAATGACTAACAAAGTGCAAAGATGATTTTCATGCTCTTCCTCGTCTCCGAATGTACTATTTAGTCATACAATGACCATTTGCCCAAGTACTCACGAGAAAAACATTATTTATCAAATTCACAAAACAGTCAGAGCTTTAGCTAATACTATTAGCGTCACTAACTGTCATAGCAGGCGTTTACGAATACAGAAGGCGATTCCAAGAATAAAATTAATTCATCAGAAGAAAACTTCGCGCTCAGAAATTAAACAAACACGTATTCGTTTCAGGGAGGATGAATATTGGCTCCTAACAGTAATACGGTTCAGCTATCTCCAGTCACCATCCTTCTTTATCGCGAACGAAACTAAAACACGCCCAGAATATACACTTAGGTAAACTCACTTCCTGGTCTTCGGTTGCTGCTCTTCCCGGTTGCTCGAATAAACTGGTCTGATCCCGGACACATCTGAAAGACATCTTCGCTTGGTGGCTAGACAATCCCTCGGTATCAAGCCAAATCCTACTTCACACTCCGGCAGAAAACTTGGTGGTTCAACCAGGAATTATATTCAGAAACTCAGGGTGCCCAATAACTCTCAAGATGAGGTTCATTCATTGGTGCACGAGATGGTTTTTTGGAAAACCTCACAATCACAAAAGTAACACACGAGTCTCCAGAGTAATAATGATAGGAGAGAGTTTAACAATCGGTAATCATGGTAGAGAGTTCAAAATTGTTGCAACGTTAAAGATGAGACACAGAAGGGAAATTGTCAATATTTGAATGCTCAATCAACCAATTCCTTGAAGGAATAAAATCGAAGTTAACTATCCGAAGAAAGACAGATCAGCATAGAAAATTTTATCGTTTCAAAAGTGAGAGGGAAACATTCTTATACTCGTGGTTAAACACTACAAGACTTCTCGTAGGGACCGAGATGGGTGAAACAAAATCAACTAGTGTCGAAAGATTTATAGATACTTATCAAAAACAAGAGACAAAAAGAGAATACATCAAGTACGTCATCGCCAAGGAGATTCTCAGAGTGCCCGAAGAGGCATCAAAATGATTGATGAAAGGATTAAAGATCAGAGTCAAAATCTGAAGATAAGGATTAATAGTGTCAGGCAATTATTATGAAATTTTCAATTTCTCTAAGATTTAAATAGGTTTCAAACCTAGGTGGTGCAAAGCATAAGCTTTCGATTTTCAAAAGTGATATCAGATATCAACAGGATCTAACCAATAGTGATAATTGTCAGGATTCTCATAGGAGTAGTAATGGATCACTTAGAACTGAGTAGTATCAGATGATACACTTCATATCCGTCATGAGTAATGAATTTGTAGAATGTGTCAAACACATTATGGTTGAATGACCATCTGGATGGTCGGAAAGGTATCAAACCATTTATCAACCTAATCGGAAACGGGGATTCCAAATCAGGAAGTGAAACTTAAATGGTACAAGGTATCCATGTAGTTCTCGAGGGATTTCAAACTTACTTGGTTACTAAACTTAGGTTGCAAGATTTCTAGCTTCTGAAACAAAAGTTCTTATAAGGCTTAGCTAAAGGCAAAGGCATGAATCAGAGTAATGCAGAAGCAATGATACCTAAACAAACGCCTTATAGTCTACCCATTCCTCACTGGTCAAAACTTACGTTCCTATAGGGAAATCTTAAAGCAAATTTTCAAAGGTTGTCTTACGAGCGCCTACAGGGAAAACTTAGTGGTCCTAACTTACGCAGGTCAAGGGTAAATGTATTACGAATCGCAACCTGTCTCTGATACCATAATTGTAACACCCCAACCCGGCAAGGGTAGAAGTATCACATTAATGGTTTCATATCAGATCAAAACAAAGCATACATTCATTAGTAATACAAGAGTTCTCAAAGGTTACAAATGAAATACTGAAATACAAGGAAACCAAAAGCTAAATACTAAGTCTGCGAATGCAAATCCTTCTAAGAGTCTCTACCTCAGAATAACTATCTAGGTCTTCTAAGTCCAAAAGTATTTCCACTCATACCCAGCTTCCAACTAAAACCTGCCGCGGGAAAAGAAACGCGGCTGAGCTTAAAAAGCCCAGTGAACAGATATATAGAAACGAAAACGAAAGCAAAAGAAAATGAACATGTATAGTTTAGTGCATTGGAATATATAAGTCATAGGCAAGATTAAAAGTAAGAAAGAAATGAAAAGAAAAGGAAGTAAAAGAGTCAGTAATCCTCCACGAGCCCGAACAAATCAAATATAATAACCCTGTAGCAATCTAGAGGGGATGCCTCTCAAGTCACTAGATAATATGAGGGGTGACCTCATGTATCAAATTGGAATGATCAGTTCCCGAACTTTGTGAGAGACGTGTATTGCACACAACATCAATCACCGAACAATATAATATAATATCCATTAATACAAACACTAACCTAGGATGCATCCATACGCCCCCCGAATAATAATATAAGCCAATAATAATTATAATGTGCACGTTACGAACAAATATGGGGACGGTGTGTAACATCACTCGAACACACTGGAGTCATGCCATTGGTGCATCAATGACACGGCCATGTTACCTTCATGGCTAGGAAACGAACTTGGCTCGGGTATCAACTGAAGGTCAAAGGTCAAAGGTCTAAATCACAGCAAAGGTCAAACTAGTCTAAGTCATCGAATCATGGTCAAAGTCCAAATATCAAAGGTTCATGGTAAAGGGTTCACGTCAAGATATTTCAGAAGTAAATGACAAAGGTTCGAAATACTTTAAAACGTTTTCTTATAAAAATAATCTTACAAAATAGTCTTCGTAAAAATGGTCCTTTCAAAACAGTTTTTCATATAAACAGCTTTAAAAATAGTTTTCTTAAAATGTTTTCATAAATAATCAAAAAGGTTTTCTCATCCCCTTTACAATGTCCAACATATTTGGGTTCAAGTCAAACTTCCTATCAGAGTTCGCAGCAGGGTTCAAGACAAAAGATCAAGGAAAAGGTTCAACTCCAAGGTTCATAATACAAGGGAACATAGCAATGGCTTTGGGAATCCTAAACAAATCAAGATAAGAATCAAGAGAAACGAAGGCACCTTACAAGAAGGGCAGAATATCTGTACCTTATTAGCAGAACACAAGGATAGCAAATGACAAGGATCAACTTACTCCTTCCTTGAACCTAAGGGAGTAGAAGACAGAATGACAAGTGGTTTTTAGTTATCTTTCCATTTTAAGTAACTTTCCTTGTTAGGTAACTTTCCTTATTAGCAGGTTTCCCGAATTAGCAAGTTATAATATCACCAATTTAGCTTAAGTCATTAATCAAGCCTTATTATGGGATTAAGGTATATTTTAGCTAGTTACAAGAGTCTAGGGTTATGTATGACAAGTTTTCATAGTTTAGGGTTTTAAATGTAAATATATCAAAGTTAAGGGTTTAAAATGAAATTATCACAATTTACTAGTTCATAACACATAATGGATTCAGAATCACACTTTATTCCTTTAAGTTTCATTATTTGCACTTAGCACCCCTTTAGTTACTAAAGTTACAAAATAGACCTTATAGTTACATAATTTACAATTTAATCCTCACTAATATTCATAATTACCTCACAAGCCCTTATAATTACTAGATTACAGAATATACCCTCACATTTGTCATATGTTACTAATTACACCTCCATGTTTCACATATTTACATAATTAGTCCCTTTAGTTAATTAATTTCCAATTCGAACCATATATTAACAATTAAATCATTATCTTGTAAATTTTACACATAAGGACCTCATCTTATAATTTTTATACATTTTTACTAACCTAATTAACATTATAAAAATAACCCTTAAGTTTCAAAGTTGGCAAAACACACCCTTCTTATTTATTTTCAAATCATCTAATACTTTTTAATATACAAAACCAAACCCTAGTTCATCTAATCCTAGTACAATCATTAATTCATCATCATAGTGCATTAAATGACCAGATCCAAGCACAAAACCCTAACCCTAAATCGTTCTAGGGTTTCTTTTATTTTCTTTTATTCGATTTCTTGAAATCCGATTATACAATAATTAGCCACGATCAAACTAAGCTTCTATAATTCGTTCAAGCATTCTTCCTAGATCATATAATTTGTATAAGGTTCAAAATGAATAATCACAACACCCAGAAAAATCGTATAGCTTGTTTTGGATTTTATGCACGTTTTACACCTTATAAATTATAGCGATCATATAAGCTTGCATGGTTCGGTTTATCTAATTTATTTGGAACATATATGACGTAATAAACGTAATAAAAATATTACTTGATGATTCGAACGAGCAGAAGGGATAATTGGAATTATTACCTCTCGCTACACTTAATTCGACAAACAAAAACTCCCAGCGATCAACGAATGAACCCACGACCTTCTAACCAATTTTCCTAGCTTCCTTAGATGTTGTAGAACACCAGAAAAATGTCCCACGAATTTTCCCAAGTCGAATGAAGGCTGGTCGAATTTTTGTGAAGGGTTTTTAGGGTTTCGGTATTTTGATAAATATGGAGTAAATAAGAAAACGTGTATATGAGGGGAGGGAACAAGAATTTCAGTCCAAGAAAGTGTGTTTAAGATCAAATACTGATTTTGGAGATATCCTAATTTTATTTGTAATTATCTTGCATTTTATATAATTTAAATTGAATTAATACTAATAATAGTACATAAATAATTAAATCCGACCCTAAATAATTATTTGTATATTTTTTGTACACTTTAAATGTTTAATTGTCGTCACAAAAATTATTTGGCTTCATATCTGGTTCATTCCCGAAGGTTTGGATTTATTTTGGTACTTTATAAGCTTATTAATCAAAAATTTAAATTATAAGGGCAAATTGGTCTTTTTGCATGTTTTAGATTTTTGTGTATTACAGGATTGATGGCCTTCTCAGACTTAGAGGTACATGAGGTTAAAAAGTGTTCTAATTATTGTCCAGCTTTGAAAGATTATGAGTCACTTAAGAAACAATATGATAATCTTAGAAAAGAATTTAATGAAGTAAACTTTAGTCTTTCAAATCATAAAAGAGGAATAGCTATTTTAGAAAAGCAACTTACTTTTTATAAACAGAATGAAGTAAATTTTACAGATGATATAGCTGTCTTAAAAAGACATTTGCAACTTAGAGATGATAAGATGAGTGGGCTTAAGTATGAACTAGAAAAGCTAAAGAAAGAAAAGGAAAACATATAGTTTAGTGTTGACACTCTTGAATATACATCAAAAGGAGTTCAGAAATTAATAGAGAGTCAACTGGTAAATAAAGCTAAATCTGGTCTAGGATATAAGTCTGTTGCACCCCCCCAATAGAGGAATGTTTGTGCCTTCAGGCATTGACTTAACTCATACTGGCTTAGAGGAGTTTAAGGATATTGATTTTCTTGGATATGGTCCTAAAACCAATGAGAGTCCTACTAAATTTGTCAAGGCTAAGGATTCTTTTGAAAGTGCAACCGATACATCTTTAGTTGAAGAAGTTGTATCTGAGGTTAAGGTTCATGAGGTTGTGTCTGAGAATAAGTCTGAGGTTAAGTTAGAAGTAAAAAATGTTCCTAAAGTGGTCAAAAATGAAAATATAAAACCAGTTAGGAAAGCTGTTAGATATGCTGAGATGTATAGGTCTACAAATAGATATTCAGTTCCTAGGGGCAATAAGGGGAACTGGAACAATTTGAAATCTCAACAGCTTGGTGATGATTTTGTTATGTAGAATAAAGTATGTTTTGTGTGTGGTAATTTTGATCATCTGGCTGCATACTGTGACTCAAATCCATGGAAAAAGAAGGTTTTTGGGAGTTCAAGGGTGTATAGGAATACCAATGCTAGGGTGAATCAAAACAGTCCTACTAGATTGACTCACCCTAATGTTAATATTAAGATGACACCCAGAGCAGTTATGTTGAAGTCTAGCATCAAATCAGTTTCTACTACTAGACCAAACAAGTGTGTTAATTACAAACAAACTGTTTCAAGTGCAAAACCATATTCAAATCATTACAATCATGCACAAACAGTTAACAGGCCCTTTTACAAGAAAACAGCTTTGAATAATCAAAAATGGATGCCTAATGTCAAACCTGCTAAGCCAGCAGTTTCTACTGCTAGGCCAACAAATTCTACTGCTAGGCATATGAATGTTGTTAAGGGTCAATGGGGCAATGCTATGAAGGCCTCAGCACGTTGGGTATGGAAACCTACCAAACCCAATGGTGCATCAATGACTTTCAATAAATATAATTATATTGATGCACGAGGCAGATCCAAGTCAGTGATGGCTTGGGTCTCCAAAAGGAACTAATTCCTTTATTTTGTGTGCAGGAACATCCTACAAAAGATGGAGAAGATAGAGGATACTCAGATAGTGGATATTCAAGGCACATGACTGGTAACATGTCATACCTTTCAGATTTTACAGCTCTGGATGGAGGACCTATTATCTTTGGAGGAGGTGTTGGTGGTAGGATTACTGGTAAAGGTATTATTAAAACTGGTAATCTTGACTTTGAAAATGTGTATTTTGTACCAGAGCGTAAGTACAACCTCTTTAGTGTGTCACAAATCTGTGATAAAAAGAACAAGGTTCTTTTTACTGATACTGACTGTCTTATTCTTTCTCCTGATTATAAGCTACCTGATGAAAGTCAAGTATTGCTTAAAATCCCCAGAAAGGGTAATACATACAGTGTTGAGATGAATAAGCTTGTTCCTAAAGAGGGTCTTACTTGCCTTGTTGCAAAAGCCACATTGGATGAGTCAATGTTGTGGCATAGAAGGCTTGGTCATGTAAATTTCAAAACCATTAATTAGATTGCTAAGTATGGTTTGGTAAGAGATTTACCTAATAAGATTTTTCAAAATGATCAAACCTGTGTTTCTTACCTTAAGGGTAAACAACACAGAGCTTCTTGTAAGCCCAAGGTTCATAACTCTAATTCTCAAGCTTTGTACATGCTTCATATGGACTTGTTTGGTCCTACTTCTGTTAATATCTTGAATAATAAAAGATATTGTCTTGTGATTACTGATGATTATAGCATGTTTACATGGGTTTTCTTTTTGAAAACTAAGGATAAAACTAGTAAGATTCTTAAGTCCTTTATAATTGAGGTAGAAAACCTAGCTGATAAGAAGGTAAAAATAATCAGATGTGATAATGGGACAGAGTTTAAAAATAGTGTTATGGATGAGTTTTGCAAAGAAAAGGGTATTAAAAGAGAATTTAGTGTAGCTAGAACCCCACAGCAAAATGGAGTAGCTAAAAGAAAGAATAGGACACTAATAGAGGCTGCTAGAACTATGTTAGCTGACTCTAAATTACCTATCTCATTTTGGGCTGAAGCAGTTAGTACTGCTTGTTATGTTCAGAACAGGGTTTTAGTGGTACAACCTCATAATAAGACTGCTTATAAACTTTTCAGAGGTAGAACACCTGCCTTAAGCTTTATGAGACCTTTTGGTTGTCATGTCACAATTCTTAATACCAAAGACCAATTTGGGAAGTTTGATGGGAAATCTGATGAGGGTTTCTTTGTTGGTTATTCTTTGCATAGTAAACCTTGTAGGTCCACACGAGTTATGTGTTAGGATCTCTGGGAAATAAGATATTATTGTTGCTGCCGATAGTGAAGAATGGTTCCTGCCGATAGTGTTGCATTGCTGCTGTGGCTGGTTCCTGCCGACAGTGTTATCTTGTTTCTGCCGATGGTGTTTGTTACTGCGGATAGTATTGTTTGTTACCCGTATATTTAGAATGGTTGTTAGATTTATTTTTAGAAGAGATTGATCTTTATCTCTTCACACGTTTTCTTGTAGAACGGGTTAGGGTTAGGTCATCTTGTTAGTATAAAAGATAAACCCGTCTATGAGTTTATGTACACCTTTAACATTTTCAATATTCAATATCACAATTCTTAGTTCATAGTTTGATCCATAGAGGATCATTGTCCTTTAGAGTTTTCTTCTTTATTATACTTGTTGTTTAGTTTCCGCATAAACACTTGTATAGCATACAGAGGTTCTCGTTTTAACCAAGCTCAATCAAGCTCGAAGTACTCGATCCTACAAGTGGTATCAGAGCCTGGTAAGGATCTCTGATAAAGAAGGAAACATTGTTAAGTTGTATTTCTTGAATCTTTTCACAATGTCGCTGCTGTCAGGTGATAGATTTGAAATGTGTGCAATGAAGATTAGGAGTTTGTTCCAAAATAAGTCTATGGAAAAGCTGACTGATAAAGGTGAATCCTATAAAACAAAAGATAATGTGGAAGAATATGCTCTGTTGGGATTCCCGTCTCAGGTACAAAGATGTAATCCTACCTGTCAAGAATTATACTCAACTCTTAATAATGAATATGATGACATGAAGTCTAAGTATAATGAATACTTTATTAAGGTACAAGCTTATGATAAGGCAGTTAAAACATTAGAAAAGCAAAAAGTTTGGTTTCAAAAGAATCAGTTAGCTTATGAGGAAAAGATAAGAGTTCTAGAGAGGGACTTGAAAAACACCACTAATGAGCTTAAACATACTGAGTCTCAAAAAGCTAAGGTGGTGTTAGAAAAACAGGATTTGCAATCTAAACTAGATAATGCCTTGGCTAGGTTTGATAAATGGAAAGATTCATCTAAAAACCTAAACAAGCTAGTCGATAGTTCTATGTCTACAAAAACTAAAAGAGGTTTAGGTTATGGTAACCTGATAGGGCCAAATCAATTTTATGATCCTAATGAGTACAGTGTTTTTAATCCTGAACCTGTAGACTACCAAATACCTGTTAAGTATGTGAAAGAAGGAGGAATGAATGTTGTTCCTCCACCTATCAGAGGAGTCTTTAAGCCTGCCCCTGTCCACTCTCTCTCTGACATTGACTCCAATGAGTCACAAATGGTTTATGGTAAAAAGTCAAAAGATTTACCTGAACCTAATGATTGTGTCTCTTGTCCTACTAGTGACAAGTCCTCAGAAGCAGAGTCTAAAGACTTTGTTTCATGTGACTCAAGTAAAAAGTCAACCACACCCAAATATCATAAGTCCTCAAGTTCAACTAATGGTAAATCTGCTCCTAAATCAGCCTTTTCAGATAACAGCTCAATTAATTCTTTTAAAAACAACTGGGTCTCTAGTTCCACTAGTGATAATGGTGTCCATATTAAGAAAAGTTGTAGTAAAAACAAGGCTGCTAGGAAGAAGACATGTTTTGTGTGTGGTAGTCAATATCATCTCATTAAAGACTGTGATTATCATGAGAAAAGAATGAATGGTGGGAAGCAACAGGCCAGATCATTGTGGAAAAATGTTAAACACATACCACCATATGTTCCACAAGCAGCAGGAATGAACCTTTATAGGACTCCCTTTCCTGCTGATAGACCTGTTCCTGCTGTTACCTCTATTTCTGCTGATACTCAGGGAACCATTCCTGCTGGTACCTCTTCATATTTTCAGAGGGATTTCAGGCATGCCTATTCTAATCAAATCTTTGGAGGGGGAATGGCTTATTCTCCATGGTATCCTTGGTAATTGTCCTGTTTGGATAATCATGTTGTTGTAATTATGTTTGCTGGTTTGAAGGGTGTCTCTAGCCTAAGGGGAGGCTAATGCTTCTATTTTTGTCTTGTTTTTCATTCATGATTATGCTTGTGTTTCTCTAATTTTGTTTTTGCAGGTTTTTCAGTGTCTTTTGTTAGTTAACTTTGTTTTGCAGCTCTCCATATCTCAATGCTTGGAATTTAATCTTAAGACAGTGATTTTGATTCATCATGAGAAAGATAAGTACATTCAGTTACAAGGTTCAAAAGCTACTTATCAACATCATTCAAAACATCATACCAACCTTCTAACATCAATCTACCTAATCCCTACCACCTATTCCATCTTCTCTTTACCCTTACCCATATTATCTGGCATGAACCTCCTTCCTCTCTGGCGACAGATCTCTTCATAAACATGGGGGACTGGAAGTGCCAATATCACTGGAAGTAGCTGTCTTGGTTCAGGGGATGGAATTGAAGAGCTTGAGTTAGTTGGCCTTTGATGTGTTCTGGAGCGTGTCCTTGCAGTTGGATGACTTGGTTGTGGAATAGGGTTGCTTGATTGTGGAGCTGGCTGGGTTGGTTTGGGAGTTGGTCTGATGGGATTCTTCCTTTGTCTTGGATCTTGGCCTTTACGTTGTTGATTGTTTCGACTTCGAGGGTTTGGTTTCTCTCGGCTAGAGCCTTCTTGAAGATTAGCCTTGCCTTTTGGTACCGGTACTTTATAGAAGGCAACAGTTGTTCTCTCCATCTCTTCAGTAAGCAGAGCCACTGTTCTCTTCATCTGTTCTCTATCCTCATCAGTAAGGGGAAAATTGGGAGGGAATGTCTCCCATTCACCCTGACAATAAACCAAGGACTTCAACTCTGATGAATTTTCATCATCAGAGCTAAATTACTCAAATGAAGAAGGGGTAGATGGAAGAGGATCAGATGAATCCTCCTCAACCTTGGCCTTACCTTTGTTTTTAGAGGATGATGCTGTTTTGGGGAAGTAGTTGGTCCACCCTGAATCACTGGATGAGGAAGAATCTGATGAGATTTCTATAACTGGCTGTTTAGATGAACTCATGATTTTGAAGATTTTTTTTGTTTGATTTGTGATGATAAAGTTATGTGATTTGAGGGTTATATAATGATATGGAGATTAGTGCGAATTTATTGGTGGTTGGTATTGTGATTTAATTCGGGTAAGTTGTTCTTAATGACTAAGTTCGGAAGGTTGACTGCGGTCAAACCAACTCATTGCTGCCGAATGGTCAAAGATCTTATTGCTGCCGATTGACCAAATATTGCTGCCGATTGGTCAAACCTTCTTAAGTTAATTGGTCAATGTTACGTGCAAAGAATTGCAGCAATTTAAAGTGATATTTTTGGCAACACAACGTATAATTGCACTTCTCTCATCTCAAATTCTCAAAAACCTATCGAACCCTAATTTTCCCATTTCAAACCCTAAATCATTCCTTCAACGCAATGACAACTCTTCGTTACAAGGATGATCATAACAAGGTTGCTTATTTGGAGTCTTCTTCAAGAAGTGTTGGTTATGATGAGGTTCTAGCATTTCTTCGTGGGTCATCTATTCGTTATGCCCTCACTTATTGCCCAGTGACGGTGTATGATTCATTGGTCAAACAGTTTTGGGGAACAGCTAAGGTAAGACACATTGTGGGAAGGGAAGATGATATTGTTGCTACCATTGATAACCAAGAAGTGATTATTACTGAGGAGTTGATTCGGGTACAGCTTCAATTTCCTGAGGAGCAAGGTATTACTGATGGAATGGCAGCTATAGGTTATCCTGTTACTGGTAGTTGTACTTTCTTGAAAAGTAAGTTGTCTCCTCAATGGAGATTTCTGATTCATACTTTACTCCAGTGTCTTAGTGTTAAGACAGGTGGTTGGGATCAATGTCCAAGTCCTATTGCATCTGGTCTAGTTTGTTTATCTCAGGGTAGGATCTTTAATTGGGCAAAATATATTTTTGAGGGAATGATTGAGAATATCAGTAATGGTAAAAACAGCTTTTTGATGTACCCTAGATTTCTTCAAATCATCTTAGGTGTACAGACCATTAATACATCCCCTAAGATTGTAAATCGGTTGACTGCCAAAATGTTTGCCTTGATGAAGATGAACTTTACTGGCCAACATTTGCCTTTGTTGCCTCCTATGTTACACAACCCTGATCCTGCTGACAACCCAGATCTTGCTGATAATGTCAGTATCCCACCATCACCCAATGCAGCTGATGAAGGGCCTTCAGTTGCTGCTGATGCATCTGCATCAGTTGCTGCTGATGATCCATTACCACCATCACCTAGACCAGTGACACCTACTCCTGAATCTAATGATCCTGATGAGCTCAATGAACAGACCATCACAGTTGAAACACCCAATGTTCAGCCAACAGCTTCTGTGGATTTACCTTCTTCTTCAAGGCTTTCATCTCCTAGTCCTACTAGGCAGCCATTTAGTTATGACACCAATGCAGGGGAAGGATTTAATGTTTCTCCACCCAGAGCCAATGAAGCTCCTAATACCTCAGGTATTCCTGCTGGTGGAGCTGAGGATGCTGTTGATCTCACCTCTATGTCCCAGTTACTTGACAGATCTGTGAAGAAAATTGAGGCATTGGAGTCAGAACTTAATGAGACAAAAAGGATTTTTAGTGAGAAAGTGGAGAATTTGGAAAAGGAGCTCAGGGATTCTAATGAAGCTTTTAGTAGAACTGTCCAAGAACTAAATGAAAGGATCAGCATATTGGAGACTAGTCATGTGCAAAAGAAAAGAAGGGTTATTCTTTCTGAGTCTGAGGAAGATCAGGATGATATGATATTTGATGGGCTTAATGTGCTAGCATCTGTTTCTCTTGATGGTGCAAATACTGAAGTACCTACCACTTCTGAGCACACCATCACTACTCAAGCTCAGGTCTCCACTGAAACAAGGACCATTGCTGCTGATGACTCTGCTGTTCCTGCTGATGTTGATAGTATTTCTTCTGAGTCTAAGGTTCCGGTTACTACTGTTGGTAGTTCATCTGTTGCTGCTGATAGTAATATCATTCCTTCTGAAGTAACTGAAAATGATGAAGAGATAGCTGAAAAGGTGCATGAACAGGAAATTGCTGCTGAAGAAGCTAGATTAGCTCAGGTTGCTCAAGATGAGGAGCTTGCAAGGAAATTATCTGTAGATGAGAGGGATATAGCTGAGACTACTTCAGAAGAGTTCAGTGAGCAAGTTGAATACTTGTTGAATACTGACATGATTATTCGAGCTCATGGCTTTATGGTTCTTCAACATTCAGAGTTGGATTCAGATGTAAGGTCAGATCTGCTCAAGGCTTTTATCTTAAAGAAACATAATGTAGCCACTTGGAATGACTTGATGCAGAGGATCAGTGAAAGACAAAGGTCAAGATTTAAAATGCCTACAAACAAAGATAACATCCATTTTATGAAGGTATATCTGAAGAATGAAGCTAACTATAAGCTGAATGAGTTCAAAGGGTGGAATGATGCTGCGATCCAAAAGTTGTTCCTTGATACCTATGCAAGGATAAATTCTTCATTACTGACAGACATTCCACAAAAGAAGAAAAGAGCTTCCTCACCTTTAGAATCTGATAGTGCAAAGAAAATGAAGACTGGAGAGACATTGTCTGGTACATCAAGTCTTAATGTAGATGCATCTGAGGCATCACAAGAAGTTCCTGTTTCTGCTGGTATTCCTGCTGATCATGTCTCTATTTCTGCTGCACCATCTCACTCAGTTCCTATCCTGCAATATGGGTTAAGAACAAGGCATAAGAGTCTCTCTCATCATTCTTCTTCTATGGATATTTCTGAAGTGGATGATCAAGATTTGATTAGGATTGACTCAGATAGTGATTCAGAAGGTGATTCCATTCACTCTTGGGGTCATATTGCTCACTGGGAGATTAGGTCTACTTCTGATGGTGAAGTCAATGTTTGGTTTTCTCTTAATGGGACAGTCAAATTCTTTACTTTTCTGAGGGAGATCTTGAATAAAGTTGAAAGGAAAGATTTGGAGCATCTTTACAAGATAGTGGATAATCACTATCAAACTCATACTCCTACTAGAATTGGCCTACTGCTTTGGGGAGATTTACAAGTCTTGATGAATACATTGGAAGGAGACAAGCTTAAATTGGTGTGGGGTAATCAATCATCCTGGAGAGTCTTTTCTTGGAGATTATATCCCTCTTCCAATGTTCATGTTGTGGAACTCATCTCTGGCAAGTTCCTGACTATGTTTGTGGATATCTCTTATCCTTTATCTGAGGATGTGTTGAAGAGAATGCTAACACAGAAGGTCAGAGTTCCCAAGCATACAATTGGAAATGATTTAACCACTGCTGAACAATTGGTTAAATTCATCAAGGATCAACTTGCAGCTAAGGGATCATCAGCTTAAGGGGAGGATTGCAGATTAAGGGGAGGATTGAAGCTCAAGGGGAGGATTGTTCTTGTTGTTGTTGTATTTTTTTTTTCTTTCTTTTGGTTTCTTTTCTTATTTTCTTTCTTTTCTTTTGGTGTGTTTCTGATTTGTTTTTCTTAGTTAAAAAAAAAAAAAAAAAAAAAAAAAAAAAAAAAAAAAAAAAATCTTGTATATTGTGTGATAATAAGTTGGTTTTGAGCAACACCTTGCAGGTACAGTGTTGGTGTTTACACCTTCACCATAAATGGTACTCAACTCACCATGTCTTGCAGACAAGAAAGAGTTGACTCACCATGAGGGTACGGCTCTGGTGTGATTATCAAATCCGTTGATAGCTGTAATAGCTTGCTCAAAGCTATAGGGTACTTCAACTCACCCATGGTTCATTCCTGAGAGTTGAAAATGGTTCTCAATTCACCATGGATGTAACCCTTTATGGGATCCAAAGGATTGGCTAGTCCACAAAAGTATGGTTTGTGGTAAAGACATTTGGTATCCATATTTGGTATTCAATTCACCAAGGTTTTGTTGTAACCAAAGAATTGGCTAGTCCTGAGCAAACAGCTACAGGTAAAGACAAGTCAAATCCGTTTATAGTTGCTGATTTGCTACTAAATCAGATGGTTATCAATGTACCATGATCTAACACATCTAAACATTGGCTACTCCAGTAGTGATAGCTATTGGTAAAGAGACATCAAATCCATTAATTTTCAATGATTCACCTCTCACAGGAGTTCACACACCTGGATGTGATGAGAATAGTATGAAACTTAAGTGATTTGATGTACATATTGTCATCAGTAGCAGCCAAGTTCAAGTGAATGTTATGGTGATCAGTATACATGTTTTGAAGCAGATTTCCTATTCCTGCTGAACTATTGAAGTTGCTGGATGCTATAGAGGCTGGAATCTTGCAAGTTAAGGATTTTGCTGGTTACTACTTATTGTTGCTGCTAAGTCGCAGTCCTCAAGCCTGAGAATTTAAAGCTCTATCACATTGGAATCTTGCAGGTTAACCTAGTCAACCTCAAGATTAGGGGAGGATTGTTAGGATCTCTGGGAAATAAGATATTATTGTTGTTGCCGATAGTGAAGAATGGTTCCTGCCGATAGTGTTGCGTTGCTGCTGTGGCTGGTTCCTGCCGACAGTGTTATCTTGTTTTTGCCGATGGTGTTTGTTACTGCGGATAGTATTGTTTGTTATCCGTATATTTAGAATGGTTGTTAGATTTATTTTTAGAAGAGATTGATCTTTATCTCTTCACACGTTTTCTTGTAGAACGGGTTAGGGTTAGGTCATCTTGTTAGTATAAAAGATAAACCCGTCTATGAGTTTATGTACACCTTTAACATTTTCAATATTCAATATCACAATTCTTAGTTCATAGTTTGATCCATAGAGGATCATTGTCCTTTAGAGTTTTCTTCTTTATTATACTTGCTGTTTAGTTTCCGCATAAACACTTGTATAGCATACAGAGGTTCTCGTTTTAACCAAGCTCAATCAAGCTCGAAGTACTCGATCCTACATTATGGATCCAAGTAGCCTTTGTTACTTGTTAGACAACTTGAATAAATCCAAATTGATCTAAGTGAGAAACTCTAACAGATTGTTTATTGCTAATGCGGAATCTTAACAATAAAAATGAAGAACACAAGATAACTAACTTCGTAATTCTATTAACTTTCAATATCAACTAACTCGTTAATCAATACGCGTACAACTCTTGAGCCTTAGGGTTCCTTTTATACACCAAGGAAACCCTAGATACAAAATGTGTAGAAGGATATACGTATCTTCTATTAAGACAACTACGTATCCTTTCCTAACTTATAGCTAACAGACTTCCTAAAATTCATAAACAGACTTAACTAATAAAGTCAACCAGACTTAACTATAGAATCTATCTACCAGACTTAACATTTAACTGGCAGACTTAACTATGACATAAATACAACTAACAGACTTAACTACGTAACCCAGCAGACTTAAGTCTGTTCTTCATATTAAGTCTTGTCTTGTGATAATTCCCAACAATCCTCCCCTAACTTGATCTTCATTCTTCATGAACTTCAAGTTCCTTCTGAATAAGCTTCTTGAGGATTGAATCTTGAACTCTAGGAATTATCTCTAACTCTTCAAAACATAATATCTGATCTTTTATGCAGTAACATTGATTTTAACAAACTTTTCACCATCTGATCTTCAATCCATCTGATCTTTTCAGCAACCATGACTACTTGTACATCAATTCTTTTAAGTTTCATACTATTCTCATCACTTCTAGGTGTGTAAACTCCTGTGAGAGGTGAATCATTGAAAATTAATGGATTTGATGTCTCTTTACCAGATAGCCATTAACTACTAGAGTAGCCAATGTTTTGGTGTGTAATACCATGGTACATTGATAACCATATGATTTTTAGCAAACCATCAGCTATCAACGGATTTGTTTTGTCTTTACCAAAAGCCGTTTGCTTTTGGACTAGCCAATTCTTTGGTGAAATGCACCTCACCTTGGTGAATTGATTACCAATTATGGTTTTCCACAGCCTTTACCACAAGCCATACTCTTGTGGGCTAGCCAACTCTTCACTATCATAGATATGGTGAGTTGATTACCATACAATTTTTGGTAAATTGTCAACCATTAACGGATTTGAAATTTCTTTACCAGAGCCGTTTGCTCTGGATTAGCCAGTCCTTATGTGGGTTAGACATGGTGGACTGATAACCATTTGTTGTGTCAGTGCTATGCACCTTCACCAAGTGAGAAGTTCCTTTAGTCTCACTTAACATCTTGAAAATTCTTTCAAACACTTCAAACACCCCAATATGGTTCCTTTAGGGATTGTTCTTTAATCAAATCCAAAAGCTTCTCATATACCTCATCTTTCTCATCTGCAAACAATTTCTTTTCTAACATTTCTTTGCAGACCCTAGGTGGTAAAGGATACTCCACTTCTGCCAACATGTAAATATGAGCTCTCTGCAATGATAAGCAATGTACCTGATAGCTGTGAAAATATCTCCATCTAACAATTTCTTGTTGGTGTGGCAGCTTCCAAATCTCATCTGTTCTTGAAGGTGGTTCAAACATAACCTTTAGATCTCCCCAAAACACCCTCTCACACTCTTCTTCAAGTGTATTTTCTCCATGTCTGATATTCACCAACTTGTATAGCTCCTTAAGGTCATCCCTACTTAAATCATTTAGTAGTCCAGGAAAATTAACGTATACCACTTCTGTATAATCTTCCCTAATTATCTGATATGCAGCTCTCAACCCAGTTTTGATTATTTGATACTTAACAATTTTGGCTGGTTGTGCAGAACTCTCAGGGATTGATCCTATAGTAAACTCTTCAGATGAAGATTCTTCTTCCTCTTGTTCATCCTTCTTAGAGCCTAGCTTTCCCTTCTTAGCTGCTCTCTTCCTTCTAGTCCACTTAATTATAGGCTTTTTGACTTCTTTCTTTTCTTGCACAACATCAGACACTTTCTCAGCCTCAGATTCCTTTTCAATTTCACTCACCTTTTCTATCTTTTCTTCTTCAGACACCTTTTGCCTTTTAAAGCTCCTTCTGATTGAATCATCATAATCAATAGGCTTGTAATTGTGATCTCTTTCATAAGCTCTGAGGTAAAACTTTTGTACTTCTTCATATGACATTCCCTTCATCTTATCAAAACTGGAATGCTCCATATTCTTCAAGTAAATTTTCATATCTGACATCTTTTGTTGCTTAGTGAGCTTCTTTCTAGCACCACTTTTCTTCTGAGTTTGCTTTATCTTTTCCATAAAATCACCCAAGGTTTCTGAATTCCTTCTAGCATTGATGAATTCTGCTAGTTGTTTGGTTCTTTCCTCTGTAGTCAACCCTTCAATAGCTTTGAGCTCCTCCAACTTTGCTCTCAATTCATCATCATCTTGAATCATGGACATAACAGGATCATCAACAGACTCCTCTTGCAACCTTCTAGCAAACAATTCATCTTGCCTCTTTTGCTCTTCCTCTTTTTCTATTTCTGCTTGTTCTGCTGCTTGTATCCTAACAATCTCAGCTAGAGATGCTTCCTCTTCTCTTTCTTGTTTCTTTGACTTCTTGGGCTTAGGAGTTTCAGTCAAGATCTGCTTGCCTTCCCTTTGCTTGCCAACAGACTTATCCTCCTGAGCAGACTTAATTACCTCACCAGACTTAATAGCATCATCAGCATTAACACCACCAGAATTAATATCATCACCAGACTTATTTTCAACACTAACAGACTTAACACCCTTAGCAGACATAACCATTTCTTCATCAGAATCAAACTCTTCATCAATTATCAACTTCCTTTTTAGCCTTCTTTTCTTTTTTTCTTGTTGAATTTTGCTCAGAGATTGGTCTAAGGTTTCTGCTGCTTCCATTCCTTCAGGACTTATATCTGCACCTTCAGTTGATTTATCCTGAGCTAGAGTCTTAAAAGTCTGTTCTTCATCCAAATTCCTCCCCTGTTTGGAAGAATTTTCATCAGCACCCTCTTGGTCATCAAATTCAACTCCTTTGTCTTTCATGACTTTTTCCATCTTTTTGACCTTCTTGACCAATGTTACAATAGCAGACCTCATTGTATTGTTTGCCTTCTCCAATGTAGTGATCCTAGTTACTAGTTGTGGAACTAGCTCTAAAAGGGTATCCACAGTCATCTAAGCTGGTTCCTCCTCATGAATAGGAGAGGGTACATGGGTTTGATGTTGAGGTGAGGGTGTATGAGATGGCGGTTGTGGTGTAGGTGATCTTGGTTGTGGTGTAGGTGTGGGTGATCTGGGTTGTTCCTGGGTTTGCTCCTCATGGGTTGGCTCCACTTGTGCAGCACTAGATGTACCTGCAATGTTAGTTGTACCAGAAAGCATAGCAGGCAAAAGTGGCTTATGAGCCCCAGAAAAACCCCTTTTCATGTTAGCAAATATTTTATCTTTAAAAACTACACACATGTAAGTCTGCAATTTGTTGTCAGTTTCAAAATTTAGCACCATTTGCAGAAAACGAGGATACATAAGAAACTTGTGCTTACTGGTTACATTGGCTACCATGCCATCAAAAACGAGTTTTGAAAAATTAAAAGTCTTTCCAAGTGAAAGACAGACCAATGCAGAAGCAATATTGCTTCCAAACTGATCCCATCCTCCACTCTTGGGACTTAGGCAATGGAGCAAATGATGAAGTAAAAACTTCCACTGAGGTAAGAAAAAGTTTTTCCAAAAAGTAAAAGTACCATCAGTGGGATAGCCTATGGTTCTCATACCCTCTAAAAGTTCATCATTGGGCAATATTTAAATAGGAAAATAATTAAATGTACGACCAGACCTAACGGTAAAAAAGATATTTTTACATTTTAACACTACCAGACTTAACCACTGACTCACAAGACTTAACCAAAGGATCAGACAAACACTTACAGAAATCATTAGCAAGGCTTCTGAGCATCACCAATCCATGTTGTTCCTGGAAAAATTAGTACAAAAACCAAGAAAAACACACAAACATACAATTTTGTAACTAAAATCAAAAACACTAACTACCAGAATTAATTCTACTACAAGAATTAACTTTTAAGACTACCAGAATTAAAATTACTTAGTACTGGTTAGTATACAAACTTTACATTTTACCTCCCCTTAAATGTAACCTCCCCTTAATTCCAGCTATGGGTTCATCATACCAATATTAACCACTAAGTAATTAAACCTAGGTCCATCAAAGGCTTTGGTTAATAAATCAGCCACATTTAAGTCTGTGTGTATCTTTTCCACTCTAATTAGTTTCTTTTCAAAGCAATCCCTAATGAAGTGATGCCTTATTTCTATATGCTTAGTTTTAGAGTGGTACACAGGGTTCTTAACTATACAGATAGTGCTCTCATTGTCTATGTGAATTACAGTGTTCATAAAGTTCAAACCATAATCCAACATTTGATTCTGAATCCACATAACTTGTCCACAGCAATTGGCAGCTGCTACATACTTAGCTTCAGTTGTTGATGTAGCCACAATGGACTGTTTCTTGCATTGCCAGGAAATCAATCTGCTTCCAAGGAATTGACAACCTCCTATTGTGGATTTCCTATCAAGGCTTGCTCCAGCATAGTCACTATCTGAATACGCTTCCAGGTCAAAAGATGACTCTTTAGGATACCAAAGGCCCAAATTGGGTTTGCCCTTTAGGTACCTAAAGATTCTCTTCACAGCATGAAGATGTGAAGTCTTGGGAGTAACCTGAAAACGAGAACAAACACACACAGCATACATTATATCAAGCCTAGAGGCTGTTAGATACATTAGAGAACCTATCATTGATCTATAGAGGTGCACATCCACATCATCAGCATCTTCATCGTTTGTCAATGGCACCATGTTCTCTATGGGAGTGACTGCAGTCTTCACATTTGTAAAGTCAAACTTCTTCAAGATCTCAGCAACATACTTGTCTTGAGAAATGAAAAGGCCATCTTCTTTTTGCTTCACTTGCAGTCCAAGGAAAAATGTGAGCTCACCCATTGAACTCATCTAAAACCTTCCCTTCATTAATGCCTCAAACTCCTCACACCAAGACCTTTTAGTAGAACCAAAAATGATATCATCCACATAAACTTGGACTAGGATGATATCCTTCTTATTCCTTTTTATGAACAAGGTCTTGTCTATCACACCTCTTTTGTACCTATGCTCTTTAACAAAGTTGGAGAGTGTTGCATACCAAGCTCTAGGAGCTTAATGGAGACCATACAAAGCTTTAATGACTTTGTATACCTTCTTGGGGTGAGCAGGATCAACAAAGCCAGGAGGTTGGTGTACATACACCTCTTCTTCTATAGTGCCATACAGAAAGGCACTCTTGACATCCATCTGATAGACTATGAACCCCATATATGATGCATAGGCTAAAAATAACCTGATAGAATCAATTCTGGCTACAGGAGCAAAAACCTCATTATAGTCTATTCCCTCCTCCTGTCTGTACCCTTGTGCTACTAATCTTGCCTTGTTCCTAACAACTACTCCTTTTTCGTCCCTTTTGTTTCTGAAGACCCACTTTGTGCCTATAAGTTTAGCCCCATTAGGTAGATCTACCAGAACCTAAACTTTTTGCAATTTAAACTGCAACAACTCCTCCTGCATTGCTTCCACCCAACTCTTATCTTCAAGTGCTTCAGAGACCTTGGTGGGTTCCTTTTGAGAAATGAAACAAGCAAACAGACAATGTTGTTGGTCCTTGTGGTTGACCCTTTGCTGCTTTTTTATAAGGCTGATAAGTGCATGAGATTCAGGAAGCTTTTGCACTTTACTTCTGGTTTGAACAGCTGATTTAGGATCACCAATTATCCGACTTTTAGGATGAATGTTGTGAATTCTGAGTGTTGGAGCTGGACTTACATCCACTTCTATGGGTAAGTTGTTGAAGTCAGTGATTACTCCTTCTTCATCATAAGAAGCCCCATCAAAAATTCCTTCACTTGGATTATCAAAGAACTCAAGTTCTGGCATCTCAGAATCATCAAAATCAGCATTTGGAGTAGACTCAGATTGAGCAGAATTAACAGCATCACTACCAGAATTAACTAAGTTAGTACTGGTAGTAGAATTAATGAACTCACTACCAGATTTAACCAAGTTAGTGTTGGTAGCCTTCTTCCCAAGATGTTTTTCAGCCAAAGCATTCATTTCATCTCTAAAAGATGGAATATCTTCTGAAACTTGTGTAGGAAAAGCCTCCTTTTCTTGTGCTTGAGACTTGGAAACTGTGTCCCTCTTCTTTGAAGTTGTAGAAGATTTCTTTGTTCCATCTTGAGCTGCATCATGTTTGACTTCTGTGGTAGGAATCACAATAAGCTCCTCAATCTCCTTGTCTGGCTCAGCAGTGCTTGCATCAGAAGTAACTTGGGTACCTGCATTGTTAGTTACTTCTATGGAACCTGCATCAGGGTTAGCTTGATTCTCCTTAGAGACAGGAATATAGTTCATAGAATCAGTTAAATAATCAATATCAAACATCCATCTATGACCTAGTCCCTTCACATTGGGTTTTTCCTCAAGAAAATTAACATGAAGATTCTTTTCTACCCGCTTGGTCACTAAATTGTATACCCTAAAGGCCTTACTATTCAGTGAATACCCAACTAGAAACCCCTCATCAGACTTTCCTTCAAATTTTCCAAGCACACAAAGTGTATCAAGAATGGTAACATGGCACCCAAAAGGCCTTATATAGCTAACAACTGGTTTATGGCCAAAAATAAGCTCATAAGGTGTTTTATTCTGAGGCTTGGTCACTCTAACCCTATTGAAAATGTAGCAAGTAGTGCTTACTGCTTCAGCCCAAAAGGTTGTGGGTAGGAGTGAGCCTACTAGCATAGTCCTAGCTGCCTCAATCAGGGTCCTGTTCATTCTCTCAGCAACTCCATTCTGCTGTGGAGTTCTAGCATTGCTATATTGTTGCTTGATTCCTTTATTACCAAAAAACTCAATCATGCTCCTATTCTTAAATTCTGTGCCATTGTCTGTCCTAATGATCTTGACCTTTTTATTAAGTTGGTTTTCTATCTGTCTAATAAAAGTTTGAATTAATGGAGTGGTTTCATCTTTCCTAGACATAAAGAACACCCAACAAAATCTAGTGCAATCATCAGTGATGACAAGGCAGTAGCTATCATGGTTGATACTTCGTAGAGATGTAGGGCCAAACAGATCCATATGTAAGGTATGCAAAGGCTTAGTAACAAACCTATCTAACTTAGCCTTACAAGAAGCCCTATGCTGTTTGCCCTTATTACAAGCTACACAGGTATGGTCATTCTTAAAAACTTTGGAAGGTAAGCCTCTAACTAGGTTATTCTTCACAAGTTTATTTATGTTCTTAAAGTTAACATGACCTAACCTTTTATGCCACAATTTAGATTCATCCAAAGTGGCTTTTGCAAGCAAACAGGCAAAACCTTTTGCAGGTTCAGGTGTTTTCATATCAAAGCTGTACATGTTGTGTTGTCTTGGGACTTTGAGAAGTATCTGACTTTCATCAGGCATCTTAAAGTCAGAAGTCAACACAAAACATTCAGATTCAGTAAAAAGCACCTTATGCTGCTTATCACAAATTTGTGATATTGAGAAAATGTTAAATTGCCCTAGTTCTTTTACAAAAAATACATTGTCAAACTCTAAATTGCCTACAATAATCCTTCCTTTACCAGTAATTTGCCCCTTGCTACCTCCAAAGGTAACAGAACCTCCTTTGAATTCTTGAAAATCCTTCAGGTGATCCTTGTTACCAGACATGTGCCCAGAACACCCACTATCAAATATTCCTCTGTCTCCCATGTTCTTGAGTGGATGATCCTGCACATAAAGAAAGGAGATTAGTTTTTCTCAAGGACCCAGGCCTCTGCAGGCTTGGGTCTGCCTTGTGGATCAACATATTTATAAGTCTTGTATGAGCTTGATCTACTGTTGTTCTTGGATTCATAGGTAAGTGTATTCTTAAATGGATCCCAAGACCAACATGCTGAGGCCTTAACAGCAGACCCCCCATGATCCCTTACAATGGGTCTCCTCACAGGTGAATGTGGTTTAGAAAAAATGATTTCTTTGATTATTTATGTTCAGTTGTGGTCTATTGACTACTGGTTGTCTGGGTCTAGAAGCAATAACATACCCAGAATTAACATTTGGCTTCACAGAACTAACATATTGCCCAACAGAATTAACCTTTGGCCTACTAGAATTAAAATTTGGTCTAACAGAATTAACTGATGACCAACCAGAATTAACATTAGACCTAACAGTATTAACATATGGTTTAACAGTATTAATTGGTGTTGGTCTATAAGTAAATTGGTTAGCATGATTAATTCTGCTTGCACTATTCCAAGCTGGTTTTGTATTCACATGACCAGTATTAACACTTTTCGGCTTCCTAAGTTCAGCCTCTCTTTTCATCCTATTCTCATGAAAATCACATTCTTTAATTAGATGACTTAGGCTACCACAGATAAAACACCTCTTAGGACCAAAGGTGTAGTTTTTCCTGTACTCTCTTCTCTTCCTATCAGATTTTGGTGACGCTTGACTTTTGACAGACTTCCTAGGAGATTTTATGTGAGTATCACAACTAGGTTTATCTGTATCATATTTGGGTGTAGTCACAACTGGTTCACTATGCTTGACAGATTTTGACTCAGAAACTTCTTTTGGTTCACTCTCTGATTCTGATTCAGACTGCTCAGAGACATCTCTAGTAGATCATTCACTGTCATTAGTTTGACAGGTAGAATATTCACATGATTTGTCATCTAAGTTGCCTATTTCAGGATATATAGGACCCTTTTTACCATATACAAACAAAGAATCATCAAGGTCTTCCTTTTGTAGAGGAGTGTAATCTCCACTTAATGGAGGTGGCACCCCTTTAAAATCATCAGTTTTAATGAACCTATTGTAAACTGGTTTACCAGCAGAATCTTCTTTTCTACATTTGAACACAGATCTCTCCATCTCTTCCTCATAGCTTAAAATTTCCTTATCTGAGTGTATCCCATAACCTACACTACAAAAAAAAGGCTTTCGGAGACTGAATTTCTAGGGACTGATATATCAGTCGCTAATACATAGCATCGGTAACTGAAACATCAGTTACTGATACTTTTAAGGACTGACCTTTTATTGACTGATTGCGGCGACTAAAAATCAGTCCTCGATTCAGTGACCCCATATCTGAGACTAAATTTCAGTTACTAATATGCCTGTACGGGAAAAAAATTTGGAGGCAAATTTGTTAGTGACTGAATAAGGGTGACAATTTAGTCCCTAGTACATGTACATCATATCTAAGACTAAATTTTAGTTACAAATATATTTGCGCAATAAAAAATTTTGACGGAAAATTTGTTAGTGACTGAATTATAGTCACAGTTCGGTCCCTAATACATGGAGATCATAGCTAAGACTAAGTTTCAGTTACAAATATGTCTACACAATAAAAAGGTTTGGAGGGAAAATTTTTAGTGACTGAATTTCAGTCACAGTTGCATCCCTATTACATGGACATCATACCTAAGACTAAAATTCAGTTACAAATATGTTTGCGCAATAAAAAAAGTTTGGAGGGAAATTTGTTAGTGATTGAATTTGAATCACAACTCAGTCCCTAATACATGGACATCATAGCTAAGACTAAAATGTATGAAAATAGATTAAAACGGACTAAAACGTTTAAAAACGGATGAAAACTTATAAAAATGGAAGAAAACGTTTAAAATCAGATGAAAACGTATCAAAACGGACAAAAACGTAAAAAAACAAACGAAAACGTATAAAAATGGACGTAAACGTAAAAAAACGGACTAAAACGGATGAAAACGTATAAAAAGGTTAAAATATAACAGACAAAAATTGATGAAAACATAAAAATACGGATGAAATCGTATACAAACGGACGAAAACGGATGAAAACATATAAAAACGTAAAAAAAAGGGACTAAAATGGATGAAAACGTAAAAAAACGGACAAAAACATAAAAAAGGGACGAAAATGTATAAAAACGGACGAAAACGTATAAAACGGACGAAAACGTATAAAAACGGACAAAAACAGATAAAAACTGACAAAAACGGATGAAAATGGATTACCGACAGAATATACGGTTCTATATATTGTAATGTACTACACTTGTTTTTAAGACCTACATATATTTGTATCGTTCTTAGTAATTGTACGACCTACATATATTTTTATCGTTGTTAGTATGTGTAACACTTAGGGGTTCACGCACGAAACCTCGGTTTATACTCCCGTGACGTGGGAACTCGAGCAGAATTCAAGTTTCAGACGTTCATAACATCTTTAGTATTCACCGATGGCTTTCATTTTGAGTGTTGACAATTTAAGACGTGTAATCGGGATAATGACATTAATCAGTTGCTTCATCGAGCGCGACATCCCTTTTAAAGAAACGACTATTACGTTCTTACCATATATAATAAGTCGTGGTGCCTATAGCAATCGTCAATCCACTATACTATACACACCACTTCCATTCAAGATAATAACAAGAAAGTTGCATATAGGCATATAGCCAATCAACGCACTCTAATTTACACACCACGTAGACCATCAGATTGCCTTTACGGGTTCATGGATGTTTTTAGGGTTTATATGTAACTACACTAAATGTATTTATTTACGAATGTATCAGTTTTTCGAGCTGAATTCAAATATTATCTTATAATTCAATCATAATGGTTTAAAAGACAAGTCATTCCAAATAAATCTAGTTTTCCGAACACTTTTTTATAAATGTAGGAATACACTTTGGTACAAATTTATTTGACATAATCTATATCTATATAAATATTAATTATAACTAGTTCTTATAAACAAAATTATATAAAAAATGTGAGGCTAAAATAAAATTTAGATATTTTTTATACCAAAAACATTTGGCTCTTCCTTCTCCCTCTCATTCTTCCCTCTTACAATTTTTCCCCAAAATCAAAACCCCAAACTTTCCCTCTTATTTCTCCATTTTTTGGCTAACTACCCGCCCATCTCTCCTTATCCTATCAATTTTCTTTTCCATTTTCCATTCAGCACCAATACCATCTGATCCTGTCCCATCTCGGACGCACGCCGCCATACCCTGCTGCCATCTTTCATCATCCATCATCTCAGGCACACCATTTTGGATCTAAGGTTTGGATCTTAGTTTTTGAAATCGTATTGGCTTTCAAATCTAGGGTTTTATCTTTATACTTTTTAATTAGTTGTTATGTGTATTTTGATTATTTGCTTTTGGATCTATGGTAAACAGCTTTGATAGAATTCATAATTATTAAACTTATCATACTGGTTTAAGAGTAATGGCTATTTGCTTTGCTAACGTTTTGTGAACTTTGTTTTCTGCGCATCAATATTGTTAAATTATGGCTAAAGATGTAATGGAATGGGATGTCAATATGTTATATTCCTGGAAACTGTAATAGCTTTGTTCTGAAATATACATCCTATTCATCTATAAGCAGATTGGTTTTTGATGTTGCATTGTTCACCCACCACAGGCCTGTTGTTTTGGTTTTGACTGCATGCACATGCTCTCTTAGATTAACTAACCTCTAAATATTTCATATAAAGCCAAAAGAAAATAACGATACAGAGACGTGTATTTACATATAGAGGGAGCAACTTCATGCCACTATTTTGACATTTTTGTGGTTAATCTTGTGGTATATGTACTTAAGTTTCTGATACAATGTTTAATAATAATATTTGTGTTTACTTAGGAAAGTGGGGCAAAACCCAGATAGGAGTAACCTTTACCTAATTTCGAAATGTACAACATTTAACAGTACATATGAAGTGACAAAGTGTTGAGCAAGTGTAGAACTTGGTTGCCTTAGCTTTCATATGATTTTTCATTATATCAGTGCTTCACTGTAAAAAAATTTGAGTTTTGTTTTTAAACTTTCGTTTTCTAATCTGTAATTGAACTCCCTTTGGCAATTCAATGTTGGTGATTTCATCATATTACTATCATCTATAATTTTTTAATTGGCTAAATGCCTATTGCCTGTTTACAGGTCTTCACTTCTGAATACTCACTTATTTGCAAAATATTCGAGTACAAAAAGCCATATATAAGCTTCATGGATGGCATAACAATGGGTTTTGGGATCGGTCTATCTAGTCATGGCCGTTACAGAGTCATAACT
The DNA here is from genome assembly GCA_021014915.2 of Artemisia tridentata subsp. tridentata. NCBI lineage: Eukaryota > Viridiplantae > Streptophyta > Magnoliopsida > Asterales > Asteraceae > Artemisia > Artemisia tridentata. The sequence goes on along the minus strand of CP139506.1, from coordinate 327,427,955 downwards.
GAGGTAAACAAGTAAATTTCTTTCCAAGCTGTATTTCTTTTTGAAAGTAGAGGTAATTTGAATTCTAACTAAATTTCTTTCCAAGTCAGTCAGTGTGGTTGGTTCAATGGGTTTGTTTAGTGGGTTTGTTCAGTTGATGGGTTCAGGGGATACAAGGAGTAGGTTCAGTGGGTGGGTTTATTGTGTTTGTACAACCAGTTGGTTCAGTTTATGGGTTCCATTGGTGGGTTTAGCGGGTGGGTACAACCGGAAGTATCAAGGGCAGCTAAATAAGCAAGTTGGGGTTGGTTAACGTTAACACATGATTTGATTCTCCCCAAATTTTTACAACTTTTTTGTTTTTGCAATGTGGTTGATGACAGTCTTGATTTCCTAGAATGATTTGGTTTTTATTTGAGATTTGGCAGAAGAAGTTGATGCACTTGCACCACGAACACCTCAAATGATGAGTAGACGAAATGTGCCTTATGGTTCTTCCAGCAGCACCTCTACCAGAAGAAACTCATTCGAAAACAGCAGTAGGAAAACTGGTCCAGCAATGTTTCGTAAGCTGGATCGAAAGAAGCCTAATGAACGGAAACTTGACTCTGCTGTTGCTACTCCACCTTCACCAACTCTGGTTACTAAGGATGAGGGAAGTCTCAAACATAGATCTAGGAAACATGAAATAAAACGGGTCCTCTTCAATGAAATTTCTGAAGAAAAGACGCTTGAAATACAGTATCATGATGAGAGGTCAAATTCCCGAGTTGCAGACAGCAATGCCAATCTGGAACAGCATTCTGTTACTTGCAAATTTTATAAGTTGAAAATATGCATTCGTTATGTGTGTACATACAAGTATTAAATTTTAGTTATGAATACTTATTTTCAGGTAGAGCTATTCTGCGTGAACCATCTGATTAATTGTTCATTGGAGTCAACAGAAGAATTTCTTTGTATGGAGTTCTGATTTACCACACGAGATAATGGAATGCGTGCTGCTTTCCAGTTGCTTCATATGGTACTCGAGGTAAATATCACCTCTCAACCAATTTCACATGATAGAATTACATATGATGTTTATATTTTATCTTCAATTTGATTTTGATGTAGTGTGGCCATATTGCAGCATAGTGTATGGCTTGAAGATGCATTTGATAGAGCTAGACAACTGTATTTATCGTATTATCGTTCTATTCCAAAAAGTTTGGAACTATCAACTGCTCACAAGCTCATGACAGCTATGTTGGATGAAGATGAACGATTTGTGGAGCCCACCCCATATTCTTTACAAAATTTAACACTGCAAACGTAAAAGATGCAGTGATGAATCAGTTTGTCAGTGATAATATGGAGGTTCGTTTTTTTTAGTTTTATGTTTATATATATGAACTCTAGTTTTTATTCCATATTGATGCTGAACTTTCTCTTTCTAATAGGTGAGCATTGTTGGTGATTTTTCTGAAGAGGATATTGAGTCTTGCATGATGGATTATTTAGGCACAGTTAAACCAACAAGTGGTGCAGAAAGAGCACTGAGTTATACCCCAATCCTCTTTCGACCGTCTCCTAATGATCTGAACATTCAGCAAGTGAGCAATAAAATCTGGAGCTTTAGTATTTCAACTATTTTTTCCTGCATGCCTAATACTCCTCTTAAATATTTTTATAACCACGTCTGGTGTCACAACTTGTTTCGTACTTGATAGGTGTTCGTGAAGGACACTTACGAGCGAGCATTTGCATACGTTGCGGGTCCTGCACCGAACCGCTGGGGATATATAGTTGATGGAACAGACCTTCTTGAGTCTCTAAGTAATGTGTCAGCTAATAATGGTAAGCATCATCATATAATTGGTCCAGTTTGATACCATTTCAAACTAAAGTTTGGTGTGCAATTACAATGCTCAACTTCTTACAAACTCCAAGCAACATAGCTGAAATCTATCAAGTTCACAAGGGTCAAAACGAAACTTACTTATGTTTAATTTGTTGTGTAGGTGCACAACCAGAAACTACAGGACAGCTAGTGAAGGCGGAGAACAATGATGTTGACCTGCAAAGAAGATCCCGGAATCACCCAATATACTTTGCAATTGCAGTGGGGCTGTTGGCAGAGATAATAAATTCCAGGTATGTCTATTGTAATGCTATTGCTGCATTGAGTGACCTTCCTCTTTTATTACATAAAAATTGTTTCTGCTACTAAACCTTAGTCTTTTGTATATCATTTCAAAAAACGAGTGCCTAGTCTTATAGAATGTTCTGTATGTGAATTTGGCAGCTGTTATTATTGGTTAAATTTTAATGAATCCGTGGTTTAATGTATTCTAGGCTTTTCACTGAAGTCAGAGACTCTCAAGGCTTAACGTATGACGTATCTTTCGAGTTAAACCTATTCGACAGGTTAAATCTTGGGTGGTATGTTATCTCAGTAACATCTACACCAGGCAAGGTGCGTTAGTTCAGTTTAATTGTAGCATCTCATGTTGGTTACAAGTATTTTTTTATAAATTTGTTAACATGTTGTGTAATCCAGGTACATAGGGCTGTTGATGCTTGCAAGTGTGTCCTCAGAGGCTTGCATAGTATAAGGATAGCGGAACATGAATGGGATCGGGTTCGTTTTCTTAATTAAATTTATACTGATGCTTGAAGTATGGTTTTGTATTCTATCACATGTGCATCTAAATAGTTATGGATCTGATGCTTGAAGTATGGTTTTGTATTGATCAGGCCAAACGAACCCTGCTGATGAAACACGAGGCTGAAACCAAGTCCAATGCTTACTGGCTTGGGTTGATAGCTCATTTGCAGGCTGCTTCTGTCGGTAGGAAGGTACGAGAAAATATTACTATGCGTGACTGGATAAACTATTCTATAACATTACTGAATAATTTATATCCCGTTTAAAATATTACTTTTAATTTGTTGATGACAAACCCTTTTTCTGGAGTTGTCTGCCATACTGTTTGTGATCCTCAACAGAACAATTCCAGTTCATTCTGTGGATATGCTTTTCATAACTTTTTTCTTACGTTTTCTGCATGTACTCTTTAGGATATATCTTGCATCAAAGATTTGACGATGCTATATGAAGCTGCCACTATTGAGGATGTATACCTGGCATATGAACAGTTGAAGATCGATGAACAGTCCTTCTACTGCTGCATTGGCGTTGCTGGTGCTCAAGCTGGTGACGACACTTCAGGTAAAAACATACTGCTACATAATTGTTAAGATATGATTATTGTTATTTCCGAAATATTACGTGGTTTTAAGACACATTTTTGTTTTATGATACCAACTTTAGGTTAACATATTTATTATCATGCAGATTCCTTGCAAGAGGAAGAATATGTTGGAGGTCTTCATGGTGTTTGAAGGTACCCAAAGACTTCCTAGGCTATTGGGGTTGTCAAAGGCAATTGACATGATGTTGGTGAGCTCCTTTAATATCAGATATTCTTTAGTCATCATAAACTTTTTAAACTTGATTGATATTGATATAAACATTTCATTTATAGACGTCTAAACCAATACTCTCCGAGGAAGGGTTGAAGCTAGGTCTTATCGATGCTATTGTCCCTCCTCAAGATTTACTGAAAGTATCAAGGCAATGGGCGTTAGACATAGCAAAGGCATGGAAACCATGGGTCCGCGCACTTCATAGGACAGACAAGATTGGTTCCTTTTCTGAAGCACATGAAATAATTAAAAATGCTACACGATTAGTCAAACGGACGGCTCCAAATATGCCACAGCATCAAGCTTAAACAAAACTCGACTGAGATTTATGTATTCATCTCAACTAGCTGACTCAAAACCTAAACAAAACTCGACTGAGATTAATGAATTGAGAGCAAAGGTTAGTGAACTTGAACCGTATAAACGTAATTATGAGAAATTGGCAAAATTCTTGAGCCAAAAATTTCAAGACTTCGAGAGTACAATAGACTCACCAAATACTACTGAAGGTGATGGTAACGGTGATGGTAACGATGATCCATTCACCGATAGTGATATATAGGACGTTCAAATTTATTTCTATTGAATTTGGTTTTATTTTTAAACATATTGAATTGTAAACTCTTGTTATTTGGATTGGTGATTATTATGCTTTAAAGAAATATTGTTATTATTATTGTTTATGGTTTGGAGTTTTATATACTATTGTAAGGGGTCATGTATGCATTGTGAATGGGGACTGAATTAAATTGTATTTGCCACTAACTTTTAGTATATAATAGAAATATAATGGAACGGCGCCATCATATTGGAGATTGATTTGAATGTTATTTTGTATCGATTAACATATATTTTGAAACTAACTTTCAGTCACTAGAAAAACAAATTAAGGAATATTTCATCTGTTTTTTGTGACTAACAATCAGTCTTTAAAGCCTTTCATCGGAGACTAATCAGTTTTTAAATCCTATTATTAGAGACTGATTTGATACGGTAATCTACAAAACAACGAAACGTATTAGGGACAATAAACAATGTTTATGGACTAATTTTCAGTCCCTAAATCCATGTGTTAGTAACTGATCTAACATAGTATTGGTGACTGACTTTTCAGTCGTCGATAACATGCATTGGGGACTGAAATAACATGATACCAACCCATAGAAATAAGGACTGAATTTTTTATTTTGGAGACTGATCTCTGGTCCTCGTTGGTTCGATACAACAAGGACTGAATTTCAGTTGATAACGTCACTTTCCGTAACTAAGCTGTTGTAACTGATTAGTGACTAGCAAAATCAGTCCTTGATAGACCATTCATAACTGATCATGGTGTATCGGAGACTGATTTTTCAATCTCTGAAAGCCTTTTTTTGTAGTGCTAACCCAATCTTACAAGTAGAACTCATACCAGAATCTATTATCCTATCCAAACATTTAGCAGAATGATTCCATGAGTCTACTCTTTTCTGCAATTCATCCCTTTCTTTCACTACTTTCATGCCAATTCTTCTATATTTCTTAAGTTTTTCATCCTTTTCATATATTTCATTAGCCTGAAAGGTGAGTTTTTCATTTAAGGAAGCTTGTTGTTTTTGATAGGTGACTATTTGTGCTTCTAAAGTTTTAACAGCCTTAGTATAAGCAAGAATTTTTACTTCCTGATCACCTATTGTTTTAATTGTTCATCACACAAAGCTTTAAGATGATTGTATGAATCAATGCATATTTTGGAACACAAAGACACCTCATTACTGGAACCAATAGCCATAAGTGCATGGTTTGGCACTTCTTCCTCCGGTGTGTGGTCATCCCAATTAACAGCTCCAGCTTCTAGTGTCAACATGCTCATCTGATTCTTCTCCAGCTTGTCATCATCTTGAGAGTCAGAACCCTTCTTCCTGTTCCCATCAGTAGTCATCTTTTCCTTGCAATCCCTAGCAAAGTGACCATGTTTGTGACACCTGTAGCACCCAACAGTCCTCCTATTGTACCCCACTGGTGTCTTCCCATCAAACCTAATGTTCCTCCCAGCCTGCTTGTAAAACTTCTTAACCCTGAGAGCAATCATGGCAATTTGCCATTTGATATCCATTTCTTCAACTTCAATATCATTGATCTGTTCCAGATCCTCACTGATGAAGTCCTTCTCTTCTGGTTGCTTAGCAAAAAATTAGTAAACTACTTCATCAGCAAAACCTGCAGGAGCATCTCTCTCTCTCATGCTGCTTGAAGAAGTTTCATAACCACCAAAATTAAAACCGCAAGACTTAACCTTGTTAGTGATGCCCTTGCTTTGAGAAACAAAGGCAACATTGGTAGAACTTGAAGATGCTTTTGTGTTTCCTTGGATTTCCTATTCAAAAACCCGAAGATTGTTGTACAGGTCATCAGTTATCATGGTGTCAATTTCTTCCTTCATTATCATGGTCATTGTCACACTTGACCATTCTGTTGGTAGTGATCTGAGAAACTTGTGGTTTGCATCTTCTTTAGACACAGCAGCACCATGAACCTCCAATTGTGATAGAAGGTGTTGAAACCGGTCATAACCTTTTTCCAACCCCTCTGAACTGGATACACTGAATGCTTCAAACTGCTGTTTAAGAACATCCTTCTCCATCTTCTTGGAGTTAGCATTCCCTCCAAATCTTTTCTTGATAGCCTCCCAAATTTCCTTGACATCATTCATGCCATGAAACCTTCTCAAGTGCTCCTTGGAAAGTGCCATCAGTAGCATAGTCCTGGCCTTTCTCTCCTTTTCTACGACATGTATCTCTTCAGCAGATACTGGTGGTAGCACCCTAACCACTCCATCTTTACCAACCGAAATCCTCTTCTTCGAATTCCCATTCTGTATGACCTTCCAGACCTCGTTATCAATATACTCTAGATAGTGCTCCATCTCCATAGCCCAGATGTCATATTCTTCCTTCTTCAGGATTGAGAGTTTTATGTTGGATATGGTTGTTGTTGCAGGGATAGTGACCGGATCTACACACACTCCTTGTGTTAGATGTAATACTAAGAATTATATGTAGTCTAGCAAGCGGAATTTACTAGATAGCACTTAGAAGACTTTATGTGTTTGTGTTTTGTATGGTTTGAATGTAACAATGAATGAACACAGAATAATGAACTTCAACGATTCAATATTATTAGAACAAATAATACGAGTGATCTCCTATCACTAGGGTTTACAACCTTGAATCTTAACAAAACAATACATATGAACTCTTATCGTCTATTCTTTTGTATATACTAAACTTTAACCTAGGAAATCCTTTTATAGACCAAGGATTCCTTCACAAGATAACTATCATTCTAATCGTATAAGATATACACAATATCTTTTCCATATTTATCTACATACACGTTTACAAAATAATAATAAGCAGTACAAATATTTCTTTCATAACCGTACTAACTGCTCTTATTATCAACCGTACTAACTGCTCTTATGTAGCCGTACTAACTTCTCTTATTATCAACCGTACAAACTGCTTAAGCTTAATTCCCAACAATCCTCCCCTAAACTTATGATTTCTCCCAAATCACTAAGTTTCTTCAATTAAGCTTTTCCTTCCAAATAAGGATTCTTCCAAACACTTACATCATCAGTTTCTTCGTTTGGGCTTTCCTTAGCTTTTGCAGTATCTACTATTCAGTTAGTGCTTCTTCTCCAGTCTTTATTTTCTTTGTAACATCTGATTCCATAGTTTCTGATTCTCTCTTCTTTCCTATTTTGAAACCTCTTCTTGGAGTGTTCAGAATAGCATAAGTTTCATAGAATTCCCTTTCAATTATACCATAAGATTTTCCCTTGAAGTCATTCATAGTGTAACTTGCTGAGTTCTTCAAATAATGTTTCATAGACTCAACTTGTTCCTTCTTTGTTGGCAACTTTATGTTGTATCCTGACATCTGCCTTTCTCTTATCCTCTGAATCAGATCTTCCCATGTTGCTACTCCATTCTTTTTGAGTATGAACTCTTTAAGCTCCTATGTCTTTTCTTCTTCATTCAACTGTTTGTCTTTGAGAACCATTGAAGCTTGAGCTCTTACAATCAAATCAGAATCCAACAAATATTGTAGCTGTTCATTGAACTCCTCTTGATTTGCCTCTTTAAATCTTGTTCTTTCCATGAATTCAGCTATGTTTCGTACATCATCAGCAGCCATTTTTCTTGCAAATTCCTCATCTTGAGCTATCTGAGCTTCTTCAGCTTGTTTGTCAGCCAATTCTTTTTCTTGAATCTGCCTTGCTACATCTGCATCAAAGGCTATCTGTTCTTGAGTTTTTGGTTTTGATTTCTTTAGCCTTTCCAATTCTTGAACAGCATCAACTTCTTCAGATGTCATTGGCTTCTTTCCCTTATCTGCCCTTTGAACTGCTTCATGCTCTGTCTCAGCAGTCTGAACTGCTTCAACAGTTTGAACTTCTTTAGCTTCTTGAATACCAGTCTGAACTACTTCAAGTATCTTAACAGTTTCTTCAACATAACCAGAACCTGAATCAATATCTTCAACATTATCAAAACCTTTATCATGTTCTGATCCTTTATCATGCCTCCCCTGAGAACCTGATCTATCCTTGTCTTTACCAAATTTCCTCCCCTGTTTGGAAGAATTTTCATCATTCCCTTCTGAACCATCTGAATCATCATCATCAGAAGAATCATCATCCAATATCATTCTTGCTCTGTTCTTCTTCAACTGTTCTTCAAGCTTCTTCACCCTTTTTGTTAATTTGGTGTAGACTTTGGCAAAATTCTCCTTGTGAGCTTTGAATTCCTCCTTGTTTATCTTTAGCTCCTTCTCCAAAGTGTCAACCTTGGCTACTAACTTGGTACATAAAGCCGTCAATTCAGTTTGTGAAGAACTACCCTCATCACTTCTAACTATGTTACCTGCTAGGAGCGGTGAATCACGGGGCAAGGATCTAGTTTCAACCCTAGTTTGACTAGGTTTAGACCTTCTCCTATAAGTTGTGATGGTTGGTTGGTGGGTTATTTCAAGTACATAAGTGGGTGTGTGATGGGGATCAGTTGGAACTGCTGAACCTTCACCCAACTCAGTTTGAAGCATTTGAGGAAACAATGGAACTGGTTCCCCTTGAAAAAGCCTACTAGCCATAGCCATATTTTGAAAAACTTTTGATTGAATGCTAGGCGTAGCAAAAGTTTCTGTTGGTTTTGTAAGCAAATATGTCTTTTTATTCAAAAGAGTTTGAACAAATCTTGGATACATTAGAAACTTTGTTTTACTGTCAACATTTGATGCCATACCCTCAAAAATAAATTTGAAAAAATTAAAAACTCTGTTTGTAGACAAGCAAATGAGAGCAATAGCAATATTGCTACTAAACTGCTCCCAAGCAGTCTTTTTAGGACTTAAACAACTTAAAAGGGTATGTATCAAAAATCTCCATTGAGGTGAGAAACATCCTTTTTGAAAAGTTAATTTATGTTCAGATGTATCATACCCCATTTTGGTAAGTTCTTCCCATATTTCAGTATTTAGCATAGTATGGATACCATCTGAGTCTTCTAATTTAAGATGTCTCCTAATTATAGACTCGGTAACAAAAATCTTAACACCATCTACTTCAGAATGAATTTCTATGTCTCCGTGATCACTTGTCAAGACAGATGAATTCTGCCAGAACTGTGTGATGTGCGAGACATAAAGAGTAGGAGAAACGGTTAGAGCATACCTTATATGAGAGTGGTTTAGAAATTCCACAATCTCATAAAACTTTGGTCCATCTCCTTGCTCTGTTTTCTCTAAGAACGCAACCTGGTTGTGACGCTTAACAAATTCCAAATTAGCCATTCTTCTTGGTAAATTTTAAGTTAACATCTGTGAATAGTAATAATTTTGAGTGAAAAGATAGAAGATGAAAGCAAAATTGAGATTTTATGGAGAGAGTTGTAGAGTTTCAATTGACCGACTTAAAGAATATGGTAACCTTTATTTTAGAATAAGAATATAATAAAATAAAGAATATCTATAAGAGGATCCCTCGAAATCCGTAATTCAATCAGTAAAAATCGCAACAAACCTCCAACGGCTAGTTTTACCCCAAAATTGATTACTGACACGTCAGTTATAACGGCTAGTTGAACCGCACCAATTTTTTATTTAACTAACAGTACCAACTGTTGAAAAAAAATTGTGAGTCGTATGAACTTATTGAAAAGGATTTTAAAATACCATGGCTCAAACATAGTTTTTAGCAAACTATCAGCTATCAACGGATTTGTTATGTCTTTACCAATAGCCGTTTGCTTTGGACTAGCCAACTCTTCACAGTCAGATATGGTGAGCTGATAACCATACAATTTTTGGTAAATTGTCAACCATCAACGGATTTGATTAGTCTTTACTAGATACCGTTTGCTCTGGACTAGTTGGTTCTTATGTGGGTTAGACAAGGTGAACCAATTACCATTTGTTGTGTGCAAAGATTACACACTAATCTCCAGAACACCATTTAGTCCAAAACATCAAGCATTCATAATCCCTTGGTGTTTTCCCTCCAATCCTATAATTGTTAGTCCAAAAACAAAGAAACAAGATACAAGCATATGACTAACAATGCACAAAACAAGAAAAATTCATTTCCTTGTGGTGCCCGATCTAATACATACTTAGGCTCTCCTCTAGCATCAACATAATTCATTCTTTTCAAAACAATTTTAGCACCATTGGGTTTAATAGGTCTCCATACCCAACATGCTGATGCATTCACTCCAGTACCCATATTTCCCTTAGCAGTGTTTTTATTCATACCAGTACCAACTACTCTGCTAGCAGTTGGAACTGCTGGCTTGGTAGTTGTCACCATTGGTTTCCAAACTTGGTTTTTCATCACTGCTTTCTCATAAAAAGTTCTTTTACCAGTTTTGTATGATGGTTTAAAAACTGTTATTGCATTTTGAACTGGTGGCCTTGGGTGAATTGTTCTCATAGGTCTGACAGTCTGAACTGCTGGTCTAGCAGTTTGAACTGCTTTAGGTCCAGACCTTAAAAGAACTCATTTGGGTATCATCTTGTCATTTGATGCGTGGTTTTGCGACCTTACAACAGGTTTTACCTCTCAAGGGATCTCGAGAGGCTTACAACCCCACCAGGCAGTGTACCTGACCGATGTAGTATAGTGTAGTGGTAAGTACGGGGGATTGATCGTTCTCCACAGGGAATAGTGTCGTTAGGATTGAAAAACTACTCTAATAGGTCTAAGGGTGAGAGAAGATTCTTTTTGTATTTTTATATTTTTTTTTATGAAAGCGAGTAAAATCTCGGGTTTGAAAGAGTGGGCGGAATTAGTTGCTAGTCAACTAACCCAAATAACTACGAATGCAAATAAAATAAAATAACAGAAAATGAAAAGGTTGTGAAACTTATGTGGAGAGAAATGTGTTTACTTAGATTTCCTTACTCCCTAACTATCTTTTACCGGTTGATTAGTGTGTATTAATCGCGTGGATGACGGGTGTATTCCTTAATACCAATCGTGGGGTGGCGTACGTACTTCCCCAACTCTACAAGCTCCTACTTCACTCCTATTTCGAGCCGGCTAAGAAGCTCCTAACATGGGATCACTAGAATTCGCTTATGCATTAAATACAACCATAAAAACCTTAGTACGCATTGGTTCATGTTTCTTAAGACGTTCAAGCAAGTTACCGTATAGGAAGTTAGCCAGTTTTCTTAAGCCTAACATCGATGAACAATCATCCAATACAATTAATAACACACTAATAACCAATAATCAACAGCTAGGTTTCATTAGATCTAAGCAAACACAAGATAAATCTAGCCTAGCATGTTAATTAAAAGACAAGAACAAGATGTAATCAAACAACACATAGACATATTGAATGATTAAACGATTACTTATCTTCAATTAAACATGGGAGATCCAAGGGTATGAAAACCCTTAAAAATGGCAGAAATTCGTCTTAGGGTTTCTCCTCCAAAATTACACACAATAAGTTCCACACTAATGACAAAAAATTGCAAAACTATATATAGAGTTTAAGGGCTGACGGCGTCACGTTATAGATCCTGACGCCATCACCTCGCCGCTTTTAGGGTTCCCGGATGGCCTTCCTGACGCCGTCCCTCTTTAGACCTCCAAAATCCGTTCTGGCTTATCAAAGCTTGACGTCGTCAGAAATGAGCTTGACGCCGTCCCTCTTTAAGTTAAGCCGTGACGACCTTGATCACTTCAAAGGGTGACGCCGTCAGATTTTTCATGCAAAATTCTCTGGCTTATCATGAGTAATTTTCATATCCACCTTTTGTGCCAAGCCATGATGCCGTCAAGGGCAATCCCTGACGCCGTCAAAGGAACTTTCCAGCATAATTTTGAGACTTTGCCGTTTTCTTCACTTTTATGCTCCAAAAACGTCCAAAATGCTTCCTTTTCCAGATTTCTTCTCAAAAGTACCTAAAATGACAAAATGAATGATTTAGGGCAATATTTGATCAAATAAATACGATTTAGGGCTTAAATGACCCCCCTAAAAGCGGTACACTTTTCGCTTCATCAAATACCCTTACACTTGAGATTTGCTTGTCCTCAAGCAAATGTGCTTTTATTCTAATCAAAATACAAGTTAGGGGTCATTTAATGCTAATATAAAAGTAATTACAACAAATAATCGTTCCACTTTAATCATAATAAGCACGGAGATTACAAACTAGCACCTCACAAGTAGTGTTTAGATACTCACATCTCTCAAGTGTCATCAAAATAAATCTCATAAATGAAAACGGATAATATCTCTCACTACCTGTCATAGCAAATAGATTACCATAGGCTTGGGAAAGGATCGAAAACCTCCTCCACTAGGCGTAAGCACCTAAGATAAACTATCAAAGAGGGCTTTTAAATGGGTTATAACGTTAGGTGTAGGGAAAAGGAAAACACGGTTTTGTTGGATAAGGGATATTTTACTGGTGGCGAGTTAAAGATCTTGATTAATTACATGTACTATACAATGTTGCTAAGCCAAGACTCGACTCAATCTTAAGCTAAAAACAAAATAACAAAAACATAAAATAAACATAAAATGAAACGGGATGGTAGTCCGTATGTTTTTTCTATTTACTATTCTAATGACTCGAATTAAGATAATCGAAACACTTGGAGTACTTTTAAAATATTTAGCACATATGGGGGTAATAAATGATGTTCTTCCCCATTACTCCATTACACTAGTACTTTACCCATGAGTCCCAATCGTCCCAAAACAATATGTACAAGGATATGACTCGACTTAGCAACCATGTAATCAATTAGATAATTAACTTGGGTTTTAAACAAATGTTGTCACAATAATGCACTAAAAATGAGTGCATACAAGGTAGGCTAAGGCGATTTGGGTGTACATTTAAGTGGGGTGTAACAAATTCTTCCTTTAAGTAAAATGCTTAAAGGTCGAAACGAAAAGATAGGCTCTGAGGGGTGTACTAGGGGTATCGTGTACTAAAAATGAGTACAACGTAAAGGGTGTGGGAGAATTACTTGACCAATGTAGCCAAAGTAATTATAACAAAAACACAGGTGTAAAACAATGGGTTTATCCTAATGCCTCTTATCATGTAGTAAATCTAACTACACGAATGTAGTCTCACTTGTGGCCTCGGAATGGTCCTAACGCAAGTTCTAGAATCTAAGTGCTACCGGTACACACATCATAGCATAAATGCTTTTCCTACCAATTCTAGGGGCGAACCTCACATATTTGGGGTGGAAAAATTTTTTTAGTGGTACGGTTTTGTGCTAGTCATATAACTCCTATCCGTGAGATGCTCATTAAGATCAAAGTTTCACTCCTATATGTTGTAAAAAATTTTAAATTTGGCACTAAAATTACCCTAACAGGTGTTTCTCTCAGTTTTATTACACATCTACTATTAAATAAACAAAAATCAAGTGCAATTGTATTCTCTAAAGTATCGTACTTTTACCCCCCCCCCCCCCTTACACTTAAGATGAACATTGTCCCCAATGTTCAAATAACAAGATGTAAAAGCATAAAGTAAAAGAATGAAATCAAATACTCCCCTGATTCGCTCGGTGGATAATGTGGTAACACGGTTAGATCTTCTTCCAAGGTAATGTTGAAGCTTCTAGACTAATGCATCGCCATAAGCTTGATTCCTCAGACATTTCCTTGTCCAAAATAATCTGTTAAACCTGAGAAAACAAACACGAAAACCTGCATAACATCGGCGGGATAAATTCTATATATAAGGATATAACGCTTGTGGAATGATTATTTTGCAGATTCCTGGAGATTATAAGTTAGAGATTTAATAAAAACTTTTTTTTTATGAAAACAAAACTTTCAAAATTTTCAGAAAATTAAAACCTGACGCCATCAGGTTGTAAATCCTGACGCCGTCAGAAATGATCTGACAGAATTCTCATGTTAAGTTTCCGGAAAAATTTTGGAAAAACCTATACCTTACTTCCTGGAATTCCTGCAAAACATCATCATGACTCGATACAAGCATTTGACTTAAACAAATACTAATATGTATGTTAATTTATTATTATTACGATTCATGTCCATTTGTGTTCTAATAAACCGATTTAGATTTCCCTTACACTTAACTTTTGCAAAATACCTTTATATGTAGTTAAGACGAAGTTAAAAACAAGATAAAGCATTTTCACAATTTAGTTTTGAACATGAATCAATAAAAATAAAAATTAAACATACACACGGAAACAAATAAAATCAAACAAACAATTAAATAAACACACGAAGCAAATAAAGCTTGGGTTGCCTCCCAAGAAGCGCTTTTCTTTATTAACGAGTCTTGTAGCTAGACTCAAAGTCCTTCTACCCTATGTAAGTGAGTTCGTCATCGAGGACGTCTTTAGGGTTAAGCTTGGATTGAAGTTTCCTATTGGTCCGCTTAGTACAATATGTCTTTTCAAACTTCTCTCCATCCGGGTCATACAATGTCATCTTAATATGCCATGACCCATCTCCATCTTTGGGTGGTTTGTCCCAATCCCACTTATGATCATCGTCCTCACGAGTCCACTTATTCATCCCTAGGTTAATTGGCAAAACTCCTAGGAAATCAATCATCTTCCTAAAAACTAGAGGGTCTTCAAATGGATCCAATTCGGTATCCCTAGCTAAGAGTTGCTCTACCATATGTGTTCGGTTAACAAAGTCCTCTTCTAGGTAAAATGGGCGTTGGGGTCCTATGAAGTCTCTATTGATCCAAGGTCCATATCTAGATGGTCTCCTATTTAATTCTAACCAATGGGGTGTTGGTTCCTCACTAGTATCATAGGTGTGCTTCTTCACATCATAGACTGACCAAGTATCACCTTCTCCTACCGCTATCTTAGATTCCTTACAATCAATCATAGCACTAGCGGTCGCCAAAAATCCTCTACCTATTAACAAGGGGCATGTAGGGTCGCTAACCATATCAAGGACGTGGAAATCGGCTAAAATGGTTAGTTTTCTTATGTGTACTAACACGTCCTTGACTACTCCAACCGGGTAAGCAACACTCCCATCCGCTAAGCCTATTATCACCTCGGTTTCTTCAAGTTTCCCTGGTTTTAGAGAGGTGTAGAGAGGTAACGGAAGTAGGTTAAGGCTTGATCCAAGATTGGCTAATGTGTCATAAGCCTCCGAATTACCGATCTTGCAAGGTAGAACAAATAAGCCCGGATCATCTAATTTCTTAGGTAGCTTGTTTTGAACGAAGGCGGTCCCTTTTTCGCCTAACTTGAGCTTCTTCTCATCCAACACATCAATAACCGGACTTTCAAGGTGGAGCTCCTTGAATTCATTGTCAAGGTTTTGAGTGGGAGGTGTTTCAACTATGTTGTTGACCAATTTGGATGTCATAACTTCTTGGTCATTTTGAACGACTTGGGTTTGTTTGAAACACGTGCTCATGGAATTGACCGAATAATATTGTGGACAAGAACTAGGAGACGAAACCAATGAAATGGCATTGACGTTTAGTTTCGGGTTCTTGACCGTGTTGCTAGGGAGTGCTCCCATTTCTCGGTCATTGAGGGCTTTCAACAAAGTGTCAATCTTATTGGTCATCTCGCTTTGTTTTTGTTTGAAATCGGATACAAACTTGGCCAAACGAGCTTCTTGAGATGCCATAAATTGGGATATCAATCCTTCAAAGTTATTGGTACTACCATTGCTGGAAGGATTGTTGTTGAAAGTACGGTTCGAGTTGGAACCGCTTGATTGGAAACGATTAGGTGGGTTGGAAGAATTGGTTTGTTGTGCGTTTTGGTTTTGTTTCCACCTAAGGTTCGGGTGATTTCTCCATGAGGGGTTGTATGAATCACCATAGGGGTTTGGCTCAGGTTTGAAAGTGTACCACTTGTCTCCCGCTCCGTCGGTACGCGAGGATGCGTAGTCCGCAAAAGCTTGTTCGGGGAGTTCCATGCAATCACGAGTGTCGTGGGGACCACTACATAATTCACATGAAGAAGTGATTTTGTTCACTTGGCTTGAAGGTTTAGGAGCCTCGTAGGATTTCATAAGAAACTTGACTTGGTCTTCAAGTTCTATGATCCTACGGTCGAAAGTGCTTGAATTGTTCGAAGGCAAAGATATTGCCTTGACCGTTTTATTCAAATCACGGGGATCACTCCAACTTTCGTTGTCATAAAGAGCAAGATCTTCTAGGAGAGCCCATGATTGTTCTGCACTTAGATCACGTAGCTTACCACCGGCCGATTGGTCAATGGTTTGCCTCATGGAGAGATTGATATGGTCATAGAAGATTTGGACTTGGAGCCAAAGTTCTATGCCATGGTGAGGGACTTTTTGGAGTAAGTCCTTGAATCGAGTCCATGCCTCGTAGAGGGTTTTGCCTTGACGTTGTTGGAACATCAAGATATCATTCCTTAGCTTGGTAGTTCTTCCCGGTGGAAAAAACTGAGCAAGGAAACGAGTGGTGAGATCATCCCAAGAGGTGATGGATCCTGCGGGTAGACGCTCTAGCCATTGACTAGCTTGGTCCCGCAGAGAGAATTGAAAGAGACGCAGTCGGGTCGTCTCTCGAGTGGCAACATCAAGGTCTATGGAATCAACAATTTTGAGAAAGTCCTTGAGATGTTGATTAGGATCTTCAGAACGAAGTCCATGGAATGCGCATCCGCTTTGCACCAACCGGATGGTGTCGGATCGCAAGGGAGTGACATTGACTCCTTGAGTGAGCTCAATGGTGTTTCGATAGCCATGGTGGCTAGGACGGGAGTAGTCTCCTAAGGTACGGGCTCTAGGAGGTTGTGGTGGTTGTTGTGGTGGGTTGTTGGGATCGAGGATATTACCATCTTCCATGATGTCAAATGGTAATGGTTACGAACAAGGAAACGAAGAAAAAAAAGATAGACTAAAGAAAACCTAGAAAAATAAAATAAAAATCTCACTAGAAAGGAATCTAGTGAGTAGACCTATAAAATAAAAATTCAACCTAAACAATAACTATTCCCCGGCAACGGCGCCAAAAACTTGATGCGTGGTTTTGCGACCTTACAACAGGTTTTACCTCTCAAGGGATCTCGAGAGGCTTACAACCCCACCAGGCAGTGTACCTGACCGATGTAGTATAGTGTAGTGGTAAGTACGGGGGATTGATCGTTCTCCACAGGGAATAGGGTCGTTAGGATTGAAAAACTACTCTAATAGGTCTAAGGGTGAGAGAAGATTCTTTTTGTATTTTTATATTTTTTTTTATGAAAGCAAGTAAAATCTCGGGTTTGAAAGAGTGGGCGGAATTAGTTGCTAGTCAACTAACCCAAATAACTACGAATGCAAATAAAATAAAATAACAGAAAATGAAAAGGTTGTGAAACTTATGTGGAGAGAAATGTGTTTACTTAGATTTCCTTACTCCCTAACTATCTTTTACCGGTTGATTAGTGTGTATTAATCGCGTGGATGACGGGTGTATTCCTTAATACCAATCGTGGGGTGGCGTACGTACTTCCCCAACTCTACAAGCTCCTACTTCACTCCTATGTCGAGCCGGCTAAGAAACTCCTAACATGGGATCACTAGAATTCGCTTATGCATTAAATACAACCATAAAAACCTTAGTACGCATTGGTTCATGTTTCTTACGACGTTCAAGCAAGTTACCGAATAGGAAGTTAGCCAGTTTTCTTAAGCCTAACATCGATGAATAATCATCCAATACAATTAATAACACACTAATAACCAATAATCAACAGCTAGGTTTCATTAGATCTAAGCAAACACAAGATAAATCTAGCCTAGCATGTTAATTAAAAGACAAGAACAAGATGTAATCAAACAACACATAGACATATTGACTGATTAAACGATTACTTATCTTCAATTAAACATGGGAGATCCAAGGGTATGAAAACCCTTAAAAATGGCAGAAATTCGTCTTAGGGTTTCTCCTCCAAAATTACACACAATAAGTTCCACACTAATGACAAAAAATTGCAAAACTATATATAGAGTTTAAGGGCTGACGGCGTCACGTTATAGATCCTGACGCCGTCACCTCGCCGCTTTTAGGGTTCCCGGATGGCCTTCCTGACGCCGTCCCTCTTTAGACCTCCAAAATCCGTTCTGGCTTATCAAAGCTTGACGCCGTCAGAAATGAGCTTGACGCCGTCCCTCTTTAAGTTAAGCCGTGACGACCTTGATCACTTCAAAGGGTGACGCCGTCAGATTTTTCATGCAAAATTCTCTGGATTATCATGAGTAATTTTCATTTCCACCTTTTTTGCCAAGCCATGACGCCGTCAAGGGCAATCCCTGACGCCGTCAAAGGTACTTTCTAGCATAATTTTGAGACTTTGCCGTTTTCTTCACTTTTATGCTCCAAAAATGTCCAAAATGCTTCCTTTTCCAGATTTCTTCTCAAAAGTACCTAAAATGACAAAAGGAACGATTTAGGGCAATATTTGATCAAATAAATACGATTTAGGGCTTAAATGACCCCCTAAAAGCGGTACACTTTTCGCTTCATCATCATTCCTAGGAAGAGTTTTAGGTCTTTCTAGACACATGCTTTTGTTTGAATACCCTCTAAAATACTTATCACAAAAAGCTGCAAGATGGTCAAAACTACCACAACTGTAACAAGCTTTCCTATAGCAGACAAAATCATCCCCTAATTGGTGAGATTTGAGGTCATTCCAATTTCTTTGATTACCTCTTGGCTTGTTTGTTGTTCTATACATTTCTGCATACCTAACTGTTGGCCTAAAAGGTTTGGCATTTGATCTAAGCCTAACAGTCTCAGGTTTAACCATCTTTGGAACTTTTGATTCCTCCACTTTAGCACTAACAGGCTTAACCACAGCCTGATCATCCTCATCATCAGAAGTCCATTCTTCAATGATTGAAGCATCTGAGTCCTTAGCTGAGGACCTATCAGAAGACACCTTGTCCTCAGATAGTGATTTATCACTTGCACTTTTGTACACAGGTTTGTCAACTACATCCTTCTTGGGTTGAGGACCATAGTTAAGCACAAGTAATTGAAATTCAGGGAGTCATGTGTGTTCTAAGTCTATGCTTGGGGGTGTTGGAATTCCTCTATAGGGAGGTGGAACTGACTTATAACCTAGGTCTGACTTAGCTTTATTAAGGATCTGACACTCGATTATCTTTTGAACACCTTTTGATGTGTATTCTAGTGTGTCTACACTCATCTGAATGTTCTCCTTAGCTTTCTTAACCTGTTCTAGCTCATGTTTTAACACAGTAATTTCATTCTCTCTAAACATTAAATCTCTCTTAACAATAATCATATCATCAGAAAACTTAGACTCATTACTTTGATAATGAACAATTTGTTCTTCTAACACAGCTAAAGCTCTCTTATGATTTGCTAAGCTAAAAGCAGTTTCAACTAGTTCTTTTCTCTGATTCTCATATTTTGTCTTAAGTGTTTCTAGATCTTTTAAAGCTTCACAAGATTTAGAACATTTTGAAACTTGTACCTCAGAATCTGAGAATGCCATGAGAGCAACCTCTGTAGATGCTTCTGCTTCCTCCTCTGCAATGTAGCTCCAGTCAAATCCTAAGCCATCAATGGCAACCATGGCTTTCGAGCTTGAATCAGTCACCTCTACAACCCTTGACTTGTTTCCATATCCTCTGCTTTTTCCATCTTGTTGGCTTGGCAATCTGCACTCCCTTGAATAATGACCTTTCTTGTGGCAATTGAAACACTCAATCTTGGACTTGTCATACCCTGCAACATCATTGCTGTTTATGACAATCTTCTTGCCAGTCTTCTTCAAGAATCTCCTAGCTCTCAAGCTGAGAAGAGAGAGCTGCCACTTGATATCCATCTCTTCAATATCATCTTCATCAATCTCTTGAAGATCTGAATGAGTCAACATACTTCCATTGTGCTGAGTAGTCAAGAAAGCACAATAAGTATCATCATTCAAAAGTCCACTAGTACTGCTTGAGGTGCTAGCAGTACCAAGGTTTGCACTAGCAGTACCAACTGCTCCAGCAACTTGCACTTCTTCATCTGGACTTGAGGTACTGGGAGTTGATACAAAGGCCAAATTCCCTGAGCTTGAGCTTGATCCAGCAGACTTCTTAATATCATGTTCAACTATCTTGAAGTTGCTATAAAGGTCCATCAGACTCATTGTGTCTATGTCTGGTTTGTTTTTCCAGACAACTACATGCATTGCCCAGTCTGAAGGTAGACTTCTTAGGAATTTTGAGTTGAGATCTTCCTGAGGCATCTCAATTCCTAGTACAGCAAGTTGACTCACCAGCTTTTGAAGCCTATTGAACATATGATCCAACGACTCATTGCTTGTTGCTGTAAAGTTCTCAAACTGATGCTTGAGAAGGGTCTTCTGGGTTTTCTTGGTGGCTTCATTCCCACCATATCTTGCAACAATAGCTTCAAAAAGAGATTTAGCACACTTGAAGTTACTAAAATTCAGCAACTGGTCATTGGGAATAGTCATCAGAAGCAAACTTCTAGCCTTAACATCATTCTTGTACCTTGCCTTCTCTTCAGTAGTGGTTGGCTTTGTCTGCACCGTAGTCTCAGATTTTCCTTCAACAACAGTTGTTGTTGATACAGGTGTAAAAGAGTTTCCTTCTTCAATGATCTCCCAAAGTGCATAGTCTTGCACTTGGAAAAATTGCTCAATACGAAGTCTCCACATGTCGAACTCATTAGGTTTAAGCATAGGAAGCTTAGCAGCAATGTTAGTTGTGGTTGGTGTTGTTTCCATGTCCATCTTTGTTCTTCTCGGATCTTCTAAATCTAAGTATCAGTAACCTGGCTCTGATACCACTTGACTGGATCTACACACACTCCTTGTGTTAGATGTGATACTAAGAATTATACGTAGTCTAGCAAGCGGAATTTACTAGCTAGCACTTAGAAGACTTTATGTGTTTGTGTTTTTTATGGTTTGAATGTAACAATGAATGAACACAGAATAATGAACTTCAACGATTCAATATTATTAGAACAATAATACGAGTGATCTCCTATCACTAGGGTTTACAACCTTGAATCTTAACAAAACAATACGTATGAACTCTTATCATCTATTCTTTTATATATACTAAACTTTAACCTAGGCAATCCTTTTATAGACCAAGGATTCCTTCACAAGATAACTATCATTCTAATCGTATAAGATATACACAATATCTTTTCCATATTTATCTACTTACACGTTTACAAAATAATAATAAGCGGTAAAAATATTTCTTTCGTAACCGTACTAACTGCTCTTATTATCAACCGTACTAACTGCTCTTCTGTAGCCGTACTAACTGCTCTTATTATCAACCGTACTAACTGCTTAAGCTTAATTCCCAACAGATAGTTTGTCGTGGTTTAGATGTGCTAGCTTCAGATTTTTCATCATCATGGGTTGATTTCTCATCATCACTGGGATGGTTTGAGAAATCATCAGGCTTCTTCTCAAACTCAGACATTGTGCAGGGTTTATTGGAGTGAATTTGGGTTTGTGGTTTTTGTGTTTCTTCGAACTCAGAGTCTCTTTACTGGCTCTGATACCACTTGTAGGTCCACACGAGTTATGGATCCAAGTAGCCTTTGTTACTTGTTAGACAACTTAAATAAATCCAAATTGATCTAAGTGAGAAACTCTGACAGATTGTTTATTGCTAATGCAGAATCTTAACAATAACAATGAAGAACACAAGATAACTAACTTCGTAATTCTATTAACTTTCAATATCAACTAACTCGTTAATCAATACGCGTACAACTCTTGAGCCTTAGGGTTCCTTTTATACACCAAGGAAACCCTAGATACAAAACGTGTAGAAGGATATACATATCTTCTATTAAGATAACTACGTACCCTTTCCTAACTTATAGCTAACAGACTTCCTATAATTCATAAACAGACTTAACTAATAAAGTCAACCAGACTTAACTATAGAATCTATCTACCAGACTTAACATTTAATTAGCAGACTTAACTATGACATAAATACAACTAACAGACTTAACTACGTAACCCAGCAGACTTAAGTCTGTTCTTCATATTAAGTCTTGTCTTGTGATAATTCCCAACAAAGCTTTTAGGGTGTATAATAAGAGCACCATACATGTAGAGGAAAATCTGCATATTGAGTTTCAAGAGAATATACCAAGTGTTGCAGCTAGTGGTCCAGATTGGATTTTTGACATTGATAGGCTTTCAGAATCTATGAATTATGTGCCTATTACAGGTACAAATACTAATGATAATGCAGGTTCAGAAGATTCTGATGAAGATCATATCTTAATGCCAATTTTGGAAGACAGTCCATTGTATGATTCTTCTTCAAAGAATGATGATGCTCCATCATCAAGTGATGCTGGTAGAGAGAAGAATGCTGGTGAAAACAGTGGACAAGATGGTAAAGAAACATAAGTTCCCGAAAGCATTACAAATGGAGTTAGTACTGCTGAGCCAAAAGATCCTACTGCTGGAGCAAATGGTCCTACTGCTGGATCAAGTCATAATACTGCTCCACAAATTGATTCTTTTGATATTTTGGAGCTGGTTTGCATAACATGTCAATCAACTATGAAGTTCCTTCTACTCCCCAAACTACAGTTCATAAGAATCATCCACTTGCTAATGTGATTGGAGATGTTCAGTCTAGAGTGAAGACTAAAAGACAGACACAAGATCCAGATCATCATGGTTTCCTCAGTGTTGTATATGAAGAAAAAGACCATGAAGATAAGAATGAATGTCTATTTGTGTGTTTCCTATCACAGATAGAACCAAAGAATGTGCTTAAGGCATTAGAAGACTCAAGCTGGGTTGAAGCAATGCAAGAAGAACTGCTTCAATTTAAGATTTTGAAGGTTTGGGTTCTAGTTGATTTGCCAAGAGGCATGAAGGTTATTGGTACCAAGTGGGTGTTCAGAAACAAGAAAGATAAAAGAGGTATAGTGATAAAGAACAAGGCAAGGCTTGTGGCTCAAGGCTAAACTCAAGAAGAGGGAATTGATTATGAGGAAGTTTTTGCACCTGTTGCAAGGATTGAGGCAATAAGGCTTTTTCTAGCTTATGCTTCATTCATGGGTTTCATGGTCTACCAGATGGATGTGAAGAGTGCCTTTCTATATGGTACTATTGATGAGGATGTATATGTTTCTCAACCTCCAGGTTTTATTGACCCTGATCATCCTGACAAAGTATACAAGGTGGTGAAAGCTCTCTATGGCTTGCATCAAGCTCCAAGAGCTTGGTATGGAACTCTGGCTAATTATCTATTGAAGAATGGGTTCCATAGGGGCAAGAGTGATCAGACTCTTTTTATCAAAAAGAACAAGGGTGATATCTTATTGGTTTAAGTATATGTGGATGATATCATCTTTGGTTCTACCAAGAAGGAAATGTGCAAAGAGTTTGAAAAGTTGATGAAGGATCAGTTTCAGATGAGTTCTATGGGTGAACTCACTTTCTTTTTGGGATTACAAGTGAATCAGAAACCAGAAGGAATATTTATCAGCCAAGATAAATATGTAGCTGAAATATTGAGAAAGTTTCAGTTCACAGATGCTAAAGTTGCTAGTACACCTGCTGATAAGAAGACACATTTGCTTTTGAAAGATCAAAGTGGTGAAGCTGTGGATATACACACATACAGGTCTATGATTAGGTCTTTGATGTATCTCACATCCTCCAGAACTGATATTATGTTTGCAGTATGTGCTTGTGCAAGATTTCAAGTCACTCCCAAAGTGTCTCATTTGACAGCAGTGAAGAGAATCTTTAGGTATCTTAAAGGTCAACCAAACTTAGGTCTATAGTATCCTAAAGACTCTCCATTAGATTTGGTAGCATATTCAGATAGTGATTATGCTGGTGCTAGTATGGATAGGAAGTCAACCACTGGTGGCTTTCAGTTCCTAGGATGCAGACTTATCTCATGGCAGTGCAAAAATCAAACTACGGTGGCCACTTCTACAATTGAAGCTGAATATGTGGCTGCTGCTAGTTGTTGTGCTCAGGTTCTTTGGATTCAGAATCAGCTACTTGATTATGGGTATAATTTCTTGAACACAATCATTTTCATAGACAATAGCAGTACAATGTGTATAATTACAAATCCAGTTCAACATTCAAAAACTAAACACATTGAAATTAGACATCACTTTATAAGAGACTGTAATGAAAAGAAGTTAGTTCAAGTTGTCAAAATTCATACATATGAAAACTTTGCTGACTTATTAACTAAAGGTTTTGATGTAGGGAGGTTTCAGTACTTGGTTACATGTATTGGAATGCTTAACCCTTAAAAATTCAATGTCTAGGTGTTTTTGTTATAAAAAGGATTTTGTACTGCTAGTTGTGTATAGTTTGTACTATTTGAACAAATTTGGTACTGCTTATATTAACTTGTTAGTCATTTTTGATAACTGTCAAATAGAAAATACTTTGTCTTGTGTTTTCTTTGGTTCTAGACTAACATTTACAGGTTGAGAAAGCACTTTGAGATGGATTGTGCTTTAATTGTGTTATGCTTTGGAAAACTATGGTGATTTGTTGCCTGAAGTGTGAGATCTTAGCACACAACAAATGGTCATTGGTTCACCATGTCTAACCCACATCAAGAACCAACTAGTTCAGAGCAAACGGTTTCTGGTAAAGACTTCTCAAATCCGTTTATGGTTGATAGTTTACCAAAAACTATATGGTAATCAACTCACCATACTTCACAGCAAAGAGTTGGCTAGTCCAAAGCAAATGGCTCTTGGTAAAGACACATAAAATCCGTTGATAGCTGTTAGTTTGCTCAAAACTATAACTGGGCAGTAATGTTTTCCAATCCAAATTAAGTTTATACTGCTCTTTGAAAATTTTTGATAAACAGTTTGTACTGCTAGTTCAAACTTGGTTTGACACTGAGTCTATGCTCAATGATTCACCTCTCTCAGGAGGTAACACATCTGGAAGTGATGAGGGCAGTTTGAAACTAAAAGAATTGATGGCAACTTGTACCAAATTGTCTGACCACGTTTGGAGGCTGAGTTCTAGTTCTTTCAAAGTTCAAGTTCAAGTTAAAGGCCGATGGTGTGGAATCTTCCAAACAGGGGAGGTATATTGCTTGCATCATGATCTTGATGTTCAGTTGACTGAAGATGAGTATGAGACTCAGGGGAGGATAACATAGCTCTTGATGAAGAAAATTTAAATATGCACAGTTAGCTCATAAGTGGTTTGAAGAAGAGAAAAAGGCCAGAATTTATGCAGAGTAGATTCAAAGAATAATTGATACTGATGAAGTTAAGTGCTGGAGTACTTGCTGTGGAAACCATAGAGGGGGTGATTTAAAAATTTAAAACTTTTGTATCAAACTCCCGATCAAGTGTGATGTGATATGAAAAGTGTCAACTATGATCATATAGCATCAAGAGATGAATATAGTAAACTACAACATATGCACAATCAAAACACGACATATAGATAATCAACATAACATAAGCAACTAGCCACACAAGCAAAAACGCAATGCAAATATAAAGCGATAAAGAATGAAATGAAAGTAAAGAGATAAGTAAGAAGGCGCAAACCGGACACGGTGATTTATAGTGGTTCGGTCACGAAGCTCCTCTTCGCCCTACTCCACTCCCCGAGTACCCAACTCAAGAGTTACTTCACTAATCAACAAACTCCCTTCAGGCGGAGAAAACCGTACACGTCGCTTAACTTGTTTTCTGACACTAAGCTAGATGTCGAGTGCTAATCTTAGCTAGCACCAATCTACCACGATCTACCCGATCTACACCTTACACGTCGCTTATCCTATTTCTGATACTAAGCTAGATGTCGAGTGCTAATCTTAGCTAGCACCAATCTACCACGATCTACCAGATCTACACTTGATCCACTTGATCAATACACACAAGCCCAATGGCTTCAAGAGATCTCCAAGATCTCGACACGATCACAATAATCTACTCCTACTTGACTCGATCTACCCGATCTACCCTTGATCCACTTGATCAATCACACAAGCCCAATGGCTTCAAGAGATCTCCAAGATCTCGACAAGATCACAATGATCTTCCCTCACAAACTCTCAAAAGAAAAATGATCTTGATGTATGCTATGATACAATCAAGAGTGTAACAAATGTTACAAGACCTAACAACTACAACTCTTGTATCTTCTTGGATACCTTGAGTTCTTCTCTTGCAAATGAAGAGGAATGATAACACTTTGTATCTACTTGGATACTTTGTGTTCTTCTCTTGCTAATCAAGAGGGATGACAACACTTTGTATCTACTTGGATACTTTGTGTTCTTCTCTTGCTAATCAAGAGGAATGAAGAGGATCACTTGAATGGAGGATTGGATCACTCTTAAACAAACTAAGACTCTCCAAATGATCAAAGAAAGTCATCTAAGAGAGGAGGGATTAGACCAGAGAAAAGTAACTGGAAAAATCAAGTTGGAAGTGTGAAATGGTCCACTATTTATAGGCAAGAAAAATCTGAACGTTACAGAAAATTTTGTACGGACGGCTCCACTAAATGTCCCACGGTTCCACTAAATTTAGTGGAACCGTGGAGCCGTCCCAGACAAGGACGCTCCAAATTTTGTCTTTTCTGGTGAAAACTTATTTGGGGAAGGTTGGAGCTGATTTTGGGGGGGAAAATAGCTGTTGGGATTTTTAAACTTATTTTTCAAAATAAAACATTTCTTTTTAATTCAAAAATAATTTGTAAAATATATTTTTGAAAAAATGTTTTGTCACATTAAAAATGTGAAGTTTAGAAAAATATAATCCTTTGATCATTTGTCAAGTAGTAGATTTGTTTGTCCATACCCTGAGTGATTTATGTCGGGATGGAAATCTACGACTTCGTTGAAGCATACTTGAGACGTCGGGAGGCGTTGATGTAAGTATGCATTGATGATTTGTGTTTACAAGTAACTTGCACTTTTTACGTTATGTATTACAAGTTACATGTTTGTCATTATTAAAACCGAAGAAACCGTTTAGTTTAAATATCGTAATATTTGCACTAACAATCTCCCCCTTTTTGATGATGACAAATATGTAAACCGTAACACATAGTAAAATGTAAAAGTTACCTGTTTACACTCCCTTCTCCCCCTTTTGTCGAATCAAAAAGGTAGTTGCCTCGAGCGCTCCCTTATTACACTACTATCCTTTCTCCCCAGAAAGGCGAGTT
This sequence comes from Artemisia tridentata subsp. tridentata, assembly GCA_021014915.2. Classification (NCBI taxonomy): domain Eukaryota; kingdom Viridiplantae; phylum Streptophyta; class Magnoliopsida; order Asterales; family Asteraceae; genus Artemisia; species Artemisia tridentata. Next base: position 327,400,771 of record CP139506.1, on the reverse strand, counting down.
TGCATCATCCCAGTGAAGTCTTCTATTTCCACCATTAGAAGGACTCCATGCTATGTATTCAAATTCCCCCGAGCTCCCCCGAGCTCAATGCTCCCCTATGGTGATTGAATCCCCTTGTTTATTTACCTTAGTATCTAGCGGATCCATGGATCAAATTCTTACAAAGGCTTTTCCTACATCAAGGGTTAGCTTCGTGCAACATAATATATAACAGTATAGGAGCAACATTATAGGGATAGAATAAACATAGCAAGACATGCATGGGTTAAACTATGTTAACACGTAAGTGTCACAACCCGATCGAAAACCTAAGGTGTAATTGTTCACTCAATCACACTAATCAAGAACGAGATTCGTTCATTGACTGACGCACTAAATGACTTCTTCCAAGTTTTCATTGGGAAGGAAAGTTCTAACAAACCTTTTGAACAACATAATCATCTACTCAAGATGATTGATGTTAAGAATAGTTTGTTGATAAGACATACTCTAAATGATTACATTATGACAAGTCGTGCCATAAAGTAGACTCGATAGAGGTTATACCTAAATGATTCCATAAGGTGGGAGAGTGTTGGTTGTGGTGACAACAAGGACAACATGGGTTATGTGGTTGTAGGGGATAAATAATGAGATGACCCATTAGTGGTTGTGGTGATGGTGATAGTGATAAGGATGATGTGTTAGTGCCAAGTTCAAAAGGTGATGTAGGTGACAAGGTTAGTGTGAGAGCTAAAGGTTGTGGTGATGGTGATGGTGATAAGGATGATGTGTTGGTGCCAAGTCCAAAGAGGTTTGATGGTGATAGGGTTAGTGTGATAGCTAAAGGTTGTGGTGAACTTGGTGGAGGTAAGGGTGTAGGAATCCTAAAAGTGGAGGATGATGATGATGTGGTTGGAGATGTTGGTTTTGCCCTTTGAGGAAAGGTGGGAAAGGATGGTTTAGGTTAATATATCGTTTGCACTGACAATGAGATGCATGATATATTTCAAAAGGGAAAAGGAAAGGTGCATGTGATCCTAACAGGATTGTTGGTGGATATCTCTAACGAGGTTAAGGTAACGAAGTTCTAGGTTTCTAGGTTGGATGATCCTAGTTGTGTGTTAGAGATAATTTGGTGCATGAAGGGTTTCATGTATTTGTGAGGATTGAAGGTTGTTGAACTAACTATCACTTATCCAAAGTGAGGAGTAGTTGTAAGGTTTGAGTGTGATGAGTTGAAGGTTATAAGGTTTGAGTGTGATGATCTATGGGTTGAAGGTTCTTAGACTAACTATCACTGTCAAGAGTGAAGTGTAGCTAAAAGGTTTAAGTGTGATGATGAAAGATGTTAATGTGAGGTTTGAAGATGAGATGCAAGATAAGCTTGCAGTAGTGAGGCCTTATATAGGCAAGGGTTGTGGGATTCAAACTAAAGTTGGTGATGGTGTCCTATGGTGTAGTGAGGAAATCATAGGGTGTGTGTGAGTTTGCAAAATTTTGCAGGTTTGAGGTTAGGGATGCAGGGATCAGGAGGGAATAGTGAAAATTCGTCAAACATAGGCACGGTACCAATAAATACCACAGGGTACCGTTAAATTTAATGGTACTGTGGCCTATTTAACGGTACCGTGACCTGGAAGTCACGAATTTTCCTGTGCAGCCTAGTTCTGGGCAGCTAAAGGGTAGTTTCCTAGGGAATAAGAACCACATTTGTATGTTCTTGAGAGTGTTTGGTGAAATACAGTATGAGTGTGATTTCGCTCCCCCTTAATCTATTACCATCCGGACAAGGTGTAGAAGATAAAGAGAAAAACGAACGATGACGGAAGCGATGAGCTTAGTAACGTCATGATAGGTGGTGGATAGCATACGATAAACTTCACCTTTGAAGTCACGTAGCTCTTCTCAATCATTGTGAATATTCATAGAATATTATGATGAGGCAAGTGATCACGTGGAGATATCCTAGGGGTTAAGAAGATAAAATCTTCAAGGTTTTGAGGTTAGTGATAAGTTTCTAGTGGGTTATCTATGTTGATGAGGAAGGGTTATCTCAACGTATCTTAGCGATTCTTCGTTTGAAGTGTGTGGAAGATGAGTGGGATGCGGAAGCATTGGTAGTGTTTAATACCATGCGGAAGTGAAAGAGAAAAGACTAAGGAATCATATGATAGATAGAATCTATTCTGATAGGAGACGGTTTTGGTTCAAGACTACATCGAGTGGGTTTTGATGGTGTTGGTGAGAATTGAAAGGAAGATTTTTGACAAAGAAATTTCACATATGTTGTGATTTTTCTGGACTTTGGATTAAAAGAATTTATACCAAATAAATTCCTTTATGAATGAACCCAACGGGATTCGGTGAACGTTAATTGAGAACGAGAAATGACATTTAATTGCATTTAGAAAATTAAATATACTTTAAATATTTCGGATGAAATATTTAAGTAGTCATCGGAGTTTAAGATGATTTTTCGAATAAATCTCGCTGATTTAGTGAGACTTTTCGACACGAGGCGAGAATTTATACCTAATAAATTCTTCAAACGGTACTAGACGAGAAGAAATGACTTTTATATTTCCAAGGAAATACATAGGTAGTCATTAGAGCGATGTGAAGGATGACTTAATATTTCCAGTGAAATATTTAAAGAGTCATGAGACGAGACACACGAGATGACTACAATATTTCCAGTGAAATATTCAAGTAGTCATAAGAGGGGTACGAGGGATGACTTTAATATTTCCAGTGAAATATTTAAATAGTCATAAGATTTATGGAATATGTTCCATCATTCCTAGACCTAGACAGAGATGGTTAAGGGATTCTCGGTTGAGAGGTTTGGTTGATTTACGGATTTTGATGTGCTTCGCACGTGAGTGTTTAACGGGGTTTTGAAAGATGTAAGGCTAGGCCTATGGTGCTGGTTCGCAGCAGGGTTTGGGATCTTAAGACGTGTATAATCACACGAGGATGAAATGAACTACTAATCACTTATATAGTAACTTGTGAGTCCTTTGTCATCCGAGGGTTGATGTTAGCTTTTAGCTTTTGGATGAGCGTTTTAACATATGTTGTTAAAAGGCTTGAGTATGATGTTTCAGATATGACATTTAACAATTGCGATCGCAAGTTAAACTTACTTGAATATTTCGGATGAAATATTTAAGTTGTCAACCCTACTCCGAGTTCTACTAGGTTTGTTCCTAACCTTCCCATGATAAAAGGGTGTATTACTTGGAAGAAGGCGAAGTGATGACTGGGGAATTAAGGTAACTTCGCGACTACTTTGACTTATGGGTTTTGACACTAGTGTATGGCTCTATGACTTCTAAGGGTTCATAGTGATGGGCATATCTAATTCCTAATGTGTTAAAAGGACATAGTGTGGGTGCAAACTTTACAAGTAAATCATGTAAAATGCACATAAGGAATAAATGCAAGCATCATGTAAAACATGATAATCATTTAGCATTTAAGATCATGAAGACATTTGATATCGCGCGAACCGCGATACTCGATTATAATAAACCGGATAAGTGAACACCCGGGTCGTAGTCCCAACGAGGCATGAATCGAGGATATCATATCAGGTTTGGTATTAAAATGATTGAAAGAACGAGGGTTTGCTTGGTTTTTAATATCTAATAAAACAAAATTTAGAAACGCGACGGTAAACGAAAAACGAACATAAACGTCAAAAACTATGAAAAACAACCCTACGGATACCAAAATAAATTTCCTACGTGCTAAATGACAAAAGAAGATTTTGAAAAAAAAGAATATTTTTTTTTTTTTTTTTTTGACTTTTTTAAAAATTAATTACGAATTAAAAACAGTTAATACTAAATTAAATTCAAAAAAATACTAAACTGTGAAACAAAAATCTGAAATTTTTGTAGTAAATACTTTAAAGTAAAAAGAAACTAGGAAAATTGAAAAACATAAACCAGCTTATGGGAATAGGCTGTGAAAAAGCATACAGTTAATATAAGCTGAAATAAAAACAAGTTTAAAAGAAAACTATTGCAAAGATTAACTAATAGAAAGCTTAGAGCAGATGGTTGTGCAGTGGGTTAATTTCCTGAGTGACCAGGGTTCAATCCCCACTTCTGTCCCCTTTTTAAACTTTTTATTTTTTTGACTTTTATTTTAAAAACTGTTTAAACTAGTAAAATTAAGGAACTTTTAAAAAGGAAATATTTTTAGAATGCAAAAATAAGCTGAAAAATAAGCTGGTAAAAACTTAACAGTATACTAAATAAGAAAGCAAATAGAAAATAGAACAAGTAAGGACTGAATAAGCTAAAAAAATAAGCTTAAGGAATACTAATGGTGAACTGTGGGAACTAGGGGAGACCTATAAGCTATAAGGGACTAAAAAGCTATAGGGGAAAGACAAAAAAAAAAGCACTGATAAGGGGTGAAACAAGCTATGTAGGCTGCTGAACTACTCTATGGTGCAGGGGAGAAACTGAGTCCAACAAGCAATATTTAAACTCCATTTTCAGCACAAATGGTTAAGCTGTGACCCCAAATTCAGAATACAATTCAAATTCATATAGCAAACAACTCATGAACCAATTTTCAGGCCAATATTAGCTTATTCTCTGCTTAAAAATAAGCTGATCAGTTGGCTCAGTGAACACTGATGCAGACTGAGGGGAGTGGGCAAAGCAAACAGGCACATTAGCAATAACAAATCAGACATCAACCTCAATCCTATAAAACTTAACAAATACAAACTCAAACTATCAAATTATGTTCAGAACAACTAAATCGAATCTAAATGGGCATAAGCTCAAAAAAAAAAAAAAAAAAAAAAAAAAAAAACAATAAGCAGTTGACTTGTTAACCAGAAAATAAAAACCAGAACACTTAAAATTTCATTAACTGAATTAAAAATTACATTACTGGAAAAATAAACAACAATAAAAGAAAGAAAATACCTAAATAATGCTAAAATAAAACCTCCTTTTTAAGGCTACACTTACTTCCTATTTATACTAAAAAAAAAAAAAAAAAAGTAAAACTGAGGTCTTCCTCTTTGTGTTTCTTCTGTGAGATAAATCTTCACAAAATCGTCACTTGTGCTTCTTTGAAGTAATATTGACCCTTGGATTAAAGTAACTTGATCACAGCCCTTGAATCCACTTTGGCGCTCATATAGTCCTCGGATTGGTGACTTGGCAAGGGAAGGGTAGGGTGGCTGTTGACTTTGGGATTATGGGGAGTGGAGAAGGGACAAAGATGTCGGGAGAGGTACGAAAGGTGGGAGGTGATGGTGTACGGGTTGGTATGGTTGGGCGGGAAAAATGGGATGAAGGAGAAAGATAGGTCAGAGATCTTTTTGACCTAATTTATTTTGGGTTTAACACAAAAGGGATGGCCGGGTTGGGTAATTGGGCTTTTTGGGTATTTTTATTTTTGGGCTAGGGAATTTAGATTGGGTTGGGTTATTTGGGATAAGGGTTGGTTATAGTTTTAGTTTTAGGGATTAATGTTGCCAAGTTTAAAACTTCAGGGACCAATCTTGTCATTTCTGAAAATCCAAGGTCTAGACAGCCACAAAGTAATTTTTATTTTCCAAGGGCCATTTTGTGTTGTTTTGGTATTTCGGGGGTTGACTTTGACTCTTCTTGATCAAATGCACAATGGTTGTCGAGTCTATCCAAAAATGCCGGTTTTCGCTCTGTTTTCAATCTTTTGTACCTGAAACGTATAAAACACAAAACCAAGGATATCTGCAATATATTTGGTTGTTTTTGGTCATTTTTGTGTCTTTATCGGGAGTAAAATAATGAGTATTTACACACTCATCAAATCCCCCACACTAAGCTGTTGCTAGTCCCTAGCAATCCGATCATATGAAGTAATGAAAGGATCAAAAGAATACCAAGCATACCCCGTTTTGATTTTTTATTCAATGCGAGAAATTTAAACTAGAACATAAATAAATAACATGCTTGATTTTCAAAAATGGTATCATGGAACGGGATTCACACAAAATGGGTGTCTCCAGGGAATTGATATCGTCATCCTCTTTTTATACTCCCAACTAAGCTTAAACTCAATGTGCAAACGTTTTTGTAAAATGCTAACGCTACTTATACTAATAATCTATGTAAGCCAAGACTTAACTTTTCACTCCCACAATTTATTCAATTTAGGTGACTGTGCTATTTTCAAAATCTTGACCGCAAAAATCGACATTTATTATGGTTGTTATTCGTTTAAGTCAAATACTAATTTACCGGGAACCTCGGAAATCTAAGGATCAAAAGGGCCTTTTCCATGTAGCGGCTTTCTTCTCGGCACATCCCAAACCAGTTGGTTTTAGGTGACCAGGCTTTTGACACCCCACAGAGAATAGTACCGGAATCAGCGGAATTTCGATTTCAAAGATTTTTTGATATTCCCACTAAGCTAGTATTAAATACTTAACTAAATAACAACAAACGATCATTTAGAGATTAGAGACTCAAAGACGAGATCACTCCATGTAACGGCCTTCTTCTCGGCACATCCCAAACCAGTTGGTTTTAGGTGACCAGGCTTTTGACACCTCACAGAGAATAATACCGGAGCTTTCGAGGCCTTTGAAATCAACAATCTACTAAATTACCGTTTAACCTTTATACAAAATTGACGAATCCAAGTTCAACTTCCGATTTAAATTTAAGAGAAAGCAAATTTACCATATTTATTAACATACACATCTTTATTTTCACAACATCAAAACTTATTGCATTTTGCAATATCATTCCATTTTTGCATTTTGCAATATCATTTCATTTTCTTATTTTTCTTTTTCATTTTTTTTTTTTTTTTACTTATATATATATTTACATATATGCTTTCTCAAAAATTAAAATAAAAAGTTGAACTCGGGCTCTATATCAAAATTTTATAAAAATTTGTTTTTCATAACAACATGATTTTAACGTTCAAACGTTTGAAAACAGCACGCATTTTAGTCCAATTAAGAGCTTCTGGGAGGAAAAGCCATAGATTACTTGTATAAGCTCTAAAGAGAACCAACTACTCTACGCTTAGCATTTTCATTTGCACAAATCGTAAAACCTTAGTCTAAAAGTTAAGGAAGCAGCCAGATCAATACTCTGGCAGAGTCGGGATTCCCTTTGTTCTAACCTAATCAAGACTAAACACTACTTTTTTATTGCAAAAAACGACAAAAATTTTAAAATTTTTGGCAAAAAACGGGGGTACTAGGGCACTAAAAGGTACAAACGTGACAAAAATCGCGAGAATTCCCCCCCACACTTAGAATTGAATATTTCCCTCAATATTCAAAGTACCAGCTATTATGCCGACACTTATAACGTAAAAAGGTAATACTAATAGCCAAGTGTGGAAAAGAAATCTCTATTTTCACAAACAGGATTAAAAAGATATCCCTAGATAAACGTTAGTAAAAGGATAGGATATTGGGCGGCTGGATTGAAAACAGGCGCGGCAATCATCACGATCCAAGGGAAACCTGCAAACAAGGGCAAACAACACACAAACAGAGCACAGTAGAGGAATCCCCCCACACTTAGTTGTTAGAAAGAAGAAAGAAGTCAGAAACATGGGCGGTCACCCATGAAATGCTAATGTTTTTGTTAACCGAGTCACTAGCTTGACTCAACCCCGAATTCATTTGTTCTTGGGGAAGCATGTGGAAAAGAAAATCTCCATCGGACTTTCATTCGAAATGTTTGGATAAACATTGAAGTACATGAAAGTACCACTCCGATGAGATACACCCGGCTCAAAAGAATGATAAATGGAGATGCCGGGGTCAAAAACTGTCCTCACTCCCAAATGAGAGAATGGAAGGACAAGCTACCTTATAAGCAGAGAAAGGTAGAAAAACTCGAACGACATATGTGACGTCAATATAATGGCCATCATCAAAGGGTAATGTCACATATGTCGGAGAAAGAATGTCCTCATGAATCTCGGGATCAAGAATTGAGGTCATATTATCAAGTTTAGGACTAACAGAGTCCTTGACCTCATCGTTCTCTAACTCTTCATCAAAGAGAGGATTATTGCTAGAAAAGTACTCGTCATCAAATTCAAGAAGAGAATTTGAATAGACTTCGAGACTTTCATTTGAAACGTCCTCATCAGAAAGTGATTCGTCATCACTAGAGGAAAAATCATCATTTGAATTGAAAAGAGGGTTAGAGAAGATCCCGGAAGTATCCTCAGAAATGTCAAGAGGATCATCATCACAATAAGACCAATCACATTCATTGTAGGATATATCCTCCGACTCACTTGGGATTGGGAAAAGGTTCTCAACACTAGACTTTATGAATTCGTCCGATTCCTTTTCAAGAATAGTGCTGAAATGCTCATCCCCCATAATGAGAGAGTCCTCGGAGTCCATAGGCTGTAAGATGGATGTGATTGCAATAGACTGAGGGAGTTGAGAAATAATTTCACTAAAAGGAATAACACTCTCCTCGTCGTCCTCCTCATCATTATTGCTAGCATAAATGGCTTTTATACGTTCCATTTGCTCTTCTGCTAGCAATTCTGCAATACTTTTGTCCTCCTGCCTTTTCTGGACAGGTGTGATTGCAGGTGAAGAATTCTCATAATATTCCTTTATTTGAATAGTATCCTCATCATCTTCATCGAGAATGGCAGCCCTAAGAAATTTGGCACGCGTTTCCGCTGCTCGTTCTTCGGCTAGCAATTCTGCCATAGATTTTTCATGAGGATGAATGATGGAATACTGTGGGGGTTGGACATTGTCAAAACCGGGAGTATTGAACCAAGGATTTGGTTCTTGATCCCACGGTTGACATTGATAATCGTCATGAGGACCCCCACACTTCGCACAAGGAATATTCAGAGCATTTTGGAACGATGTATCATTGAAGTTTTGATAACATGGTTCTTGCTCAAATGAATTCTGAGGAAGGTAGCTGAAATCGTTTTGAAAATTTGAATAAGTGAATGCATTTTCGATTTCAGAAGTGGAACACATGCAAAGTCCGTGAGTAAACTCACATCATTTGCAAAAACATCGTTCACAAAGTGAATTGTCTCCCAACGAATCTCCACATACACAGCAATTTTGCTGTTTGAGTGAAGATGGCTGGGGTTGTGGAGGGTAGTCGGAAAGACTTTGAGAATTATTAAAGGAATTAGGATTTGATTTAATGGGTAATTCACACCAATTACCACAATAACCTCCACACCGCTCACACAAACACTTGTAACAACGATGATCATCACCCAATATACTTTTACAATGAAAACAGTGATAGTCGGGTGACGACATAAGAATTAAACATTAAGGAGGGATAAGAAGAAAATAGAATCAAACGGACAGAGGGTGAGAGATAAAGAATTAAACGAATAAGAGGAATAAGAAGATTATTTTTGGATTTTTAGAAACATTTTGAAAAACACAAAAGAAAAAGGAAAAATAAATTTTGAAAAGAAAATCTTTTTGGGTTTTTATAAGAAAAATATTTACGAGGAAAACGATAACTTCACGAGGAAGGATCTCCAAGTCACTAATCGTCAAACTGTAACGATATTGTCGCAACACACCTCCCCGGCAGCGGCGCCATTTTGATATCGCGCGAACCATGATACTCAATTATATTAAACCGGATAAGTGAACACCCGGGTCGTAGTCCCAACGAGGCGTGAATCGAGGATGTCATATGAGGTTTGGTATTAAAATGCTTGAAAGAACGAGGGTTTGCTTGGTTTTTAATATCTAATAAAACAAAATTTAGAAACGCGACGGTAAATGAAAAACGAACATAAACGTCAAAAACTATGAAAAACAACCCTACGGATACCAAAATAAATTTCCTACGTGCTAAATGACAAAAGAAGATTTTGAAAAAAAAGAAATTATTTATTTTTTATTTTTTTTGACTTTTTTAAAAATTAATTACGAATTAAAAACAGTTAAGACTAAATTAAATTCAAAAAAATACTAAACTGTGAAACAAAAATCTGAAATTTTTGTAGTAAATACTTTAAAGTAAAAAGAAACTAGGAAAATTGAAAAACATAAACCAGCTTATGGGAATAGGCTGTGAAAAAGCATACAGTTAATATAAGCTGAAATAAAAACAAGTTTAAAAGAAAACTATTGCAAAGATTAACTAATAGAAAGCTTAGAGCAGATGGTTGTGCAGTGGGTTAATTTCCTGAGTGACCAGGGTTCAATCCCCACTTCTGTCCCCTTTTTAAACTTTTTATTTTTTGACTTTTATTTTAAAAACTGTTTAAACTAGTAAAATTAAGGAACTTTTAAAAAGGAAATATTTTTAGAATGCAAAAATAAGCTGAAAAATAAGCTGGTAAAAACTTAACAGTATACTAAATAAGAAAGCAAATAGAAAATAGAACAAGTAAGGACTGAATAAGCTAAAAAAATAAGCTTAAGGAATACTAATGGTGAACTGTGGGAACTAGGGGAGACCTATAAGCTATAAGGGACTAAAAAGCTATAGGGGGAAGACAAAAAAAAAAAGCACTGATAAGGGGTGAAACAAGCTATGCAGGCTGCTGAACTACTCTATGGTGCAGGGGAGAAACTGAGTCCAACAAGCAATATTTAAACTCCATTTTCAGCACAAATGGTTAAGCTGTGACCCCAAATTCAGAATACAATTCAAATTCATATAGCAAACAACTCATGAACCAATTTTCAGGCCAATATTAGCTTATTCTCTGCTTAAAAATAAGCTGATCAGTTGGCTCAGTGAACACTGATGCAGACTGAGGGGAGTGGGCAAAGCAAACAGGCACATTAGCAATAACAAATCAGACATCAACCTCAATCCTATAAAACTTAACAAATACAAACTCAAACTATCAAATTATGTTCAGAACAACTAAATCGAATCTAAATGGGCATAAGCTCAAAAAAAAAAAAAAAAAAAAAAAAAAAAAAAAAAAAAAAAAAAAAAAAAAAAAAAAAACAATAAGCAGTTGACTTGTTAACCAGAAAATAAAAACCAGAACACTTAAAATTTCATTAACTGAATTAAAAATTACATTACTGGAAAAATAAACAACAATAAAAGAAAGAAAATACCTAAATAATGCTAAAATAAAACCTCCTTTTTAAGGCTACACTTACTTCCTATTTATACTAAAAAAAAAAAAAAAAAAGTAAAACTGAGGTCTTCCTCTTTGTGTTTCTTCTGTGAGATAAATCTTCACAAAATCGTCACTTGTGCTTCTTTGAAGTAATATTGACCCTTGGATTAAAGTAACTTGATCACAGCCCTTGAATCCACTTTGGCGCTCATATAGTCCTCGGATTGGTGACTTGGCAAGGGAAGGGTAGGGTGGCTGTTGACTTTGGGATTATGGGGAGTGGAGAAGGGACAAAGATGTCGGGAGAGGTACGAAAGGTGGGAGGTGATGGTGTACGGGTTGGTATGGTTGGGTGGGAAAAATGGGATAAAGGAGAAAGATAGGTCAGAGATCTTTTTGACCTAATTTATTTTGGGTTTAACACAAAAGGGATGGCCGGGTTGGGTAATTGGGCTTTTTGGGTATTTTTATTTTTGGGCTAGGGAATTTAGATTGGGTTGGGTTATTTGGGATAAGGGTTGGTTATAGTTTTAGTTTTAGGGATTAATGTTGCCAAGTTTAAAACTTCAGGGACCAATCTTGTCATTTCTGAAAATCCAAGGTCTAGACAGCCACAAAGTAATTTTTATTTTCCAACGGCCATTTTGTGTTGTTTTGGTATTTCGGGGGTTGACTTTGACTCTTCTTGATCAAATGCACAATGGTTGTCGAGTCTATCCAAAAATGCCGGTTTTCGCTCTGTTTTCAATCTTTTGTACCTGAAACGTATAAAACACAAAACCAAGGATATCTGCAATATATTTGGTTGTTTTTGGTCATTTTTGTGTCTTTATCAGGAGTAAAATGATGAGTATTTACACACTCATCAACATTTAACCATATCTTACGAGAACATGTTATCATTTTGAAACACGTATATGGGATGCAAGCAATCTAGGTTTGCTAAGGCAGATCCTAATTACTACTTGTTCAAGATGACATCCTAATAGGAGATAAAGTTCACCGATGTAAACTATCTCTAGTCAAATGTAGGAATGAAAAATTTTCAAGTTAGAGAATGAGTATGAGACTATCACTAGTGGTGCTCAATTAAGGCTAAACACGACCATTTTTACGGGTTATACACGAACCCAACTTCTCTCCTGGAAGCAATCCAACTGTTAGGTCAAATTGAATTTCTAGTGCGATAGGTTCTCCAGTAGTCATTCTCATGTTAGAAGAATTCAAATTCCTATATTTGCCTATCGAAGTATAGCAAAGATGATGTTATCTTGTTTATCTTATACATGGCCTAATATGACTCAATTAACCATACTTTGAAAGTTGGTTAAGAAAATGACATGTCTTACACAACTCCTAACAAAGGCAAGCGAAATGTTTTAATTTCGTGCTTGAGATTTAAAGGTTGTTTGATGGAGATGGTGTATTTTATGATCTCTTGGACAACATCTTTGTTTGTTGAGTTGTTACATGTTATTTTAACATGATTTGGTTTCCTAGAACCAAGAGACACTCTAATGTGATACAATGTAGAATCTACTACATCGTGTGTGTTTCAAGAATGCTCCTTTGCATATCTTGAGTGAGAATCTAGTAAAGGTTACTTACCTCAATAGATCTTGTGAGCATTTTATTTGAAATGAGACATACTGTTAATTTCAACAAGTATGCTTTTTTAAGAGAAAACTTATCACTCTTAAGAGTGCTTTGTGAAACAAGTATTTTAGTGTATGACCAATTTTACTTGTTTAGGCAATGACACATGTCGTATTAGGTTATTATTCACCTTTATTATCCTACATTTGTTAACAGGATGCAATGTATTCTCTTGTAACATAACCATTCATGTCACAAAGAAAATAAGATGCATAGGATATAAGTTATCCGTTGTCAATCTTTTGATAAGAGAAATACATGTGATATTCTCAAAGATTGATGACTTACATAATAGTTAATAACATATTATGTATGACACTTTTACTAGACATGTGACTTTGAGTGTTGAGTTGTTCATGAGCAAAGTTTGCATACGTTGTTTGTTTGCTCTTGTTTGGTTTTTCGGAAATGACACATTTACTAATTGCATTGCAATGTAAATTACTTGTATATTTCGGATGAAACATCCAAGTTGTCAATCCTACTTGGTTGTGTATTTTATGCATCTTTTAAACATGTTAGTTTAAAATTTGGAACACAACCATTGGACAAGAAGACTTAACATGGCATCTTCAACACAAGTGTGAGTTATGATCCGATGCATATTATTTTCGTCTTGAGAGGACGTCATTATTTTCATAACAATCGAGTATGATTGAGTATGTAGATTCAAGATAATATGTTTCATCATATTTTGATGTTATCTTGAAGCTAAACAAATAATGACTCCAATTTCATGTCCACACTCGAAAACTTGTCAATTAGATTCGATGATGATATCAATCATAATTTGAATAATGAATTGATATGTACTCGAAATCTTTCTTGACCCTCACGATCACTCCTTGTTTAAAAATAAAATAAAAATTTAAGGAGTGTGTTCCATTTATTCTAATACTAGTTGTATGTGTGAGGTTAATGACATATTAAGTTACTACTTTGATATTGTCATTTTATTTTTATTTTGAGAAAAACTATTTATATTATTAAGTATAATATTCTTAGTTTTTCGACACCTCATTAGTATAAAAATAATTATCTTAACTATTTTTATACAACATACGTAAAATACTAAATGTTTAAAACATTTTGTATGTGTGTTAAATCAATGCAAGTTTAATACATTTTATTTTACTTAAATACTAATGTATTAAAATGACCTTTTATCTTGTTTAGACAACCCATGGTTAAACAAGACAAAATGATGTAATGTTTTAAAGATCATGTTATGGATTTTATGAAAGTGTTAAGTATTTTAGGGTGATATACTTTTTACACTTAAACTTTTGGAAAAATAATTGTGTAAGACAATATCTTTCGACACACATGATCTACCAACTTAGTTTCTATTCCTAAGAAGGTTACTAAACCATTTTAAAAACTTGCAACAAATGCAAGAAAAATGGTCTATGCCTATATGCAATGCAAACTAATTTCTTAGTATAGTGCAAGTGATTTAGCATGAGCCTTATAAATGCATAAACCGGAGAACTATAATGAACAAATAGCAATTTAGCTTAACACACCGAAATACTTATCATCATTTTGTGTATTAGGTACAACAGAGTATACTAAGCTTGATTTTGAAAACGAATTGATTTCCTCCCCATTTCAAAGATTTTTGCTAAGTCACTTTGAAAAGACGTCAAGGTTTAAAAGTTGAATCGCCCTTTTTCAGTTTGACCAAAAATTTACGCAAACTGTATGACCAGAAGACTTTTAGTTGAAAATCAAGGACTTTAACATGCTTTCATTTAGAATTAATTCATAAAAATATTTCTCAAATGAAAGTAGACTCAACATTGTTTAAAATGATGGGCGAAACAACCCGTACAGACTTATGGTTGATTTTATATGGATTTTTGAAAATGAACCAAAAATGAAAAATAGACAAACAGATGCACGGCACCATTAAATGACTCACGGTACCATTAAATATAATGGTACCGTACAATATTTAGTGGTACCGTGGTCTGTTTTCTGATTCAGAACTGCATGACTTAATGACTCGTTCTGAAAACATGACCGGACACTTAAACACACTATTCTTTTAGTTGTTTAAGAAAACCTTCAAGCTAGTATGACAAAGTATACTTAACAACAAAACTTGTAAGTATTAAACAAGTAAATACTTTACATATTTTATCACCTTCATAGGTAATTTGATACATGGATCGTACTTAATTTTGAAAACCATTTGTTTTAAAATTTTGAGCGACTTGGCTCTGATACCAATTGTGGAAACCGTAGAGGGGGGTGAATACGTTTCCATTTAAAAATTTAAAACTTTTGTATCAAACTCCCGATCAAGTGTGATGTGATATGAAAAGTGTCAACTATGATCATATAGCATCAAGAGATGAATATAGTAAACTACAACATATGCACAATCAAAACTCGACACATAGATAATCAACATAACATAAGTAACTAGCCAAACAAGCAAAAATGCAATGCAAATATAAAGCGATAAAGAATGAAATGAAAGTAAAGAGATAAGTAAGAAGGCGCAAACCAGACACGGTGATTTATAGTGGTTCAGTCACGAAGCTCCTCTTCGCCCTACTCCACTCCCCGAGTACCCAACTCGAGAGTTACTTCACTAATCAACAAACTCCCTTCAGGCGGAGAAAACCGTACACGTCGATTAACTTGTTTTCCGACACTAAGCTAGATGTCGAGTGCTAATCTTAGCTAGCACCAATCTACCACGATCTACCCGATCTACACCTTACACGTCGCTTATCCTATTTCCGACACTAAGCTAGATGTCGAGTGCTAATCTTAGCTAGCACCAATCTACCACGATCTACCCGATCTACACTTGATCCACTTGATCAATACACACAAGCCCAATGGCTTCAAGAGATCTCCAAGATCTCGACACGATCATAATAATCTACTCCCACTTGACTCGATCTACCCGATCTACCCTTGATCCACTTGATCAATCACACAAGCCCAATCGCTTCAAGAGATTTCCAAGATCTCGACAAGATCACAATGATCTTCCCTCACAAACTCTCAAAAGAAAAATGATCTTGATGTATGCTATGATACAATCAAGAATGTAACAAATGTTACAAGACCTAACAACTACAACTCTTGTATCTTCTTGGATACCTTGAGTTCTTCTCTTGCAAATGAAGAGAAATGATAACACTTTGTATCTACTTGGATACTTTGTGTTCTTCTCTTGCTAATCAAGAGGGATGACAACACTTTGTATCTACTTGGATACTTTGTGTTCTTCTCTTGCTAATCAAGAGGGATGACAACACTTTGTATCTACTTGTATACTTTGTGTTCTTTTGCTAATCAAGAGGAATGAAGAGGATCACTTGAATGGAGGATTGGATCACTCTTAAACAAACTAAGACTCTCCAAATGATCAAAGAAAGTCATCTAAGTGAGGAGGGATTAGACCAGAGAAAAGTGACTGGAAAAATCAAGTTGGAAGTGTGAAATGGTCCACTATTTATAGGCAAGAAAAATCTGAACGTTACAGAAAATTTTGTACAGACGGCTCCACTAAATGTCCCACAGTTCCACTAAATTTAGTGGAACCGTGGAGCCGTCCCAGACAAGGACGCTCCAAATTTTTTCTTTTCTGGTGAAAACTTATTTGGGGAAGATTGGAGCTGATTTTGGGGGGGGGGGAAATAGCTGTTGGGATTTTTAAACTTATTTTTCAAAATAAAACATTTCTTTTTAATTCAAAAATAATTTGTAAAATATATTTTTGAAAAAATGTTTTTTCACATTAAAAATGTGAAGTTTGAAAAAATATAATCCTTTGATCATTTGTCAAGTAGTAGATTTGTTTGTCCATACCTTGAGTGATTTATGTCGGGATGGAAATCTACGACTTCGTTGAAGCATACTTGAGACACCGGGAGGTGTTGATGTAAGTATGCATTGATGCTTTGTGTTTACAAGTAACTTGCACATTATACGTTATGTATTACAATTTACATGTTTGTCATTATTAAAACCGAAGAAACCGTTTAGTTTAAATATCGTAATATTTGCACTAACACTTGTTGTTATGATTTCTTCAAAGCTTAGATGTGAAGGAAATATTGAAGTGATTCAAAATCAGAGATTACATGATTAGTTTGAAAGAAAGTCACAAGCTTTGAGGAAGAAAAGATAAGTGTTTGGAAGAATCCCCCCATCATCAGAGTTGGAGTTTAATTCAAGAAACTTAGTGATTTGCAGAGAAATCATAAGTTTAGGGGAGGATTGTTGGGAATTAAAACCAACAGTTAGTACTGCCGGGTATAAAGTTACAACTGCTGAAGATTACACCAGCAGTACTAACTGAGTTAGTACTGCTAGTACAGAAGGTTCATACTGCTTATGTGATGAAGACAGACGTGTGAAGAGATAAGTATAGAAAAGATTTAGTGTATATTCTATATAGTTAGACTTATACGAATATTGTGTTTGATATAGTTATCTTGTAAAGGACTCCTTGTGTTATAAAAGGAGGTCCTAGGTTAGGTTTTCAACATGTGTCATACGTATCTTTGTGAAAGCTTCAAGGTTGTAAAACCCTAGTGATAGTCTAAGATCACTCGTATTATAATCAATAATATTGAAGCTATTTGGTTGTTTAATCATTGTGTTCATACTTTCATTGTTTCATACATACAATCACATACAATACACATAATCTTCTAAGTGCTTTGTAGTAAATTTCGCGTGCTACTTAGCTTATACTCAAAGTATCTCTAACACAAGGCGTGTGTTTAGATCCTCTCAGACTATGACAAGATAATTGATGAATTTGCTTCAAGAAACGCACGAAGACATCGTTTTAGGTGATATAGGCGGAGCTTGTAATTCAAAGTTTATTTCCTTGTATCGTAACATTTTACTTAATAAATAAAATTCGGCGTGGGGATGAGTCGCTTAGCTTAATTGACTAGGTTCTAAACCCCTAAAAGATTGTGTGTTTTTTGTTTATAAGGGGCATATTTTATTCGGCTCGCCTCGGCATCAAAAACCTTAGGACCGGCCATGGTCATTCACATATTGTTAATGAATTAGTCAATTGTTTCCTACCAATTTGTGTCAAGTAAAATAATCATTTATTTCTGAAAAAGAATAATGTAAATGAAATGATAAACATGAATTGCTAATTAAAATTCCTATCATAGATAAATTCAACTCTTAAAAAAAAAAAAAAAAAAAAAAAAAAAAAAAAAAAATGGCTTTAATAAAAATCAAAGTCCCTTAATTTATCTTCCATCCTTTTGGTGGTCGATACAACTTCTTCTCCTTTTATGATTCTATTGGTAAATGAGAGTCTTATGTGGTTATTTGGGGCAAACAAAAAAGATAATTAAACTTTTAATAATCTTCATTAGCAATAAATACATGCATGCATCAAAATATAATTAGAATTTTAATCTTCATAAGCAAAAACTTATACACCAAGTTTGGTTATGCTCTTGTGAATCTTTTTAAGATATCATCATATATTTTCTGGTTTTAAGCAATAAAATATGTATTCACATACGAACTAAAATAAAATAATAAACAAATTTCTAGATATTATGATATTTTAGACGAATATACATTACCTTAATTAAGTGAAATAAAATTATATCCTAACTTGTAATACTGTTACCATTTTTATAGGCGAATCACTCAAATGAATTAGTACGTAGGACACTAAAAGTGGTTTTGTTAATCGACTAACAAATACAAAGAAATTTGTACTCCGTATATTATTAGAACTCTAATACTAAATGTGATATTCAAAATCAAGAATTATCCACAGCTATATATAATTTCATTATATTTTGCGTATTTGTAGCTTAGAACACAAATAATAAACAAACCCCCATAAACCCTAGATAAACTATAAAATTTACACAGCATCATTCTCACTGAGTACACAGTCTACTCATTAGCCTTGATCATGGATGTTCATGAGAATGAACGTAAGAATAGTTTTTACATCGAAAAACCATTTGAATCGTTGCAGGGGTCGAGTAATGAGGTATTTAGGGTTTACTTTAAGTACTTGGTGAGTGATGAGACTTTGGCTGGGATTGGTGTGTCGATATGTGATAAGCGTGATCGTTGTGTTTTTGAGATGAAGAAACCGGTTATACTTGATGATGATAGTGAGGATGGTGTTAATGGTGAGGTTGTTGGCCTAAATGCTTTGATCGAAGCGTTGGATACTGCTATTGGTATGAGGATAAAAGTTGTTCATGTTTTGTGTGATAGCGATCCGCTTTATCAATATGTAAGTGTCTTTTTTTAAGGCGAGTGCTATATCATGTTCTTTATGTAGTTTTGATTAAAGGGTGATTGTTAAGTTTTTGACAGATATATAGGTGAAAGTTAAGTTTTGGCGAATTAAAGGACCTGTTTTCTATTTTTCAAAAATGTTAAATTTTTGATAAAAATCTTTTTGTTAGAAGTTGATTTTGGTAGTGGATACCCACATTGTCAAATTTAGTAATTTGAGTTAGAGATAATTGCTTGAAAATGCATTCACCTTTAAGGTAAATTGCTACTGTATTTAGTAGGAAACTTAGTGTTGTATTAGTTGCAATTGTATGCAACCGCTAATCTGTGTTGACATAGCACCGAATACGTTAACATGGCACTTGAATTTGTTAATGGCGCGGCGACTAAAATAACTGATTACTTAGATGTATAGGTTGAGTACATAACCACCGCCAAGGTGGGCTAGCTGTCACACACCTGATGTCCTCACAAGAGGTCTCGAGATCAAACCTCACAAGTTATACATCTCGGGGTGGTAAGGAAAGAGTTCAGATATGGTCATGTGATACCCCTATTAGGCTGCGTACATCTAAATCAAAAACTCGCCATCCAAAGTAACCTACACAGGGAAACCTCATTCATTTACATACAATAGAAATGGATATAACTTTTTAGCAGTTATAATACAACTAGAAGGGTACCCGCGCAATGCGGCGGCGGGTACCTGATGACTAAATAGTGACGATACTGTTGATGATGACGGCGGGGATGGAGTAAGGTGGAGATTGGTGTGTTTTGAGGGTAGAGAAATATGTGAAATATCAAATATATTGCGTGTGTTTGGTCAATGGTGTATAATAGGCTTATATATGCAGTAGGTTGCTTAAAAGTTAAGGTTCGGTTTTAATGGGATGTTACAAGCTTTTAATGGGCTATTACAAGTATGTGAATTTAAGACACTTATGAGTTGTTATAATTTTTTTTTAATGGGTTGGATTAATATTTGGCTGTTATGATTTAAAACATTTAATTTTCCATAATGCAGTAGAGATTTCCTATTAAAGAAATGTTTTTTCTCCTAAAAAATTTTAAAACTTCTTTATTTAGAAAGACATAAACCTTTTATAAAGTAGTATAGATAACAATTAGGTTGAATACATTTCCAAACACTTACCATATAGCTATCTTTCTTGGCAATTTTCCATATTGGTATAGTTAGCTTCTATATATATCCCTTCTATACCTCTTAGTTAGAGAGATTTATCATCTTCTTGTTCTACATTTTGTCCAAAGTTATTAATAAAAACTGGTATTTTTTCTTGTTTCATTGATTTATATCTTAAGCTAGATTTTCTCCATTACCATATAATGTCCATTGATGATCGTATAACATGTCACACCTCTGTGAAATGATAGTCTTTATGGCCAAAACTTTCGCCTTTTATTTGTTTTATTGCCATTTAATTTATGTTATATCTTGCAATGCAGCTCACTGGTAAAGAGCAACCAACAGACGACAAGATTTCGACATTGGTTGACCAATTGAACTTTATTCAAAGAAGATTTGGTTATTTTAGTGCATTCCGTGTGACGCAAGATGTTAACATCGCTTTTAAACTCGCAAGCGATGCAATTGCTTCTGCCAAAACCTTAGTTGAGCAATGCACAATTTGTCTTGAACAATTTTACAACAGCCGAATGTTTTCTGTTAACACGTGTTGTCACAAATATTGCCATAGTTGTATAAGAAGCCACGTGGAAGCAAAGTTGCTTCAAGGAATGAAGCTACCAGAATGTCCACATGAAGGATGCAAATCCCGCCTTGATATCGAGAGCTGTATGAAGTTTTTGACTCCAAAATCATACGAAATTATGATCTTGCGGGAAAAAGAAGCTTCTATTCCTCCAGCAGAGAAAGTTTATTGCCCGTTTTCTAGTTGCTCATATTTAATGTCGGAAACTGAAGTTCTAGAATATACTGTCGACTTGTTCATTGCTGCTAAAGGATCAGGAATGAGAAAATGTGTTAAGTGTCATTCCCTTTTTTGTAAGAATTGTAAAGTACCATGGCATAATAACGTTACGTGCTCTGACTACAAGACTTATAATCAAGCTGAAAATGAGGTAAAACTGAAGTCTCTTGCAACAAAGAAGCGCTGGCGTCAGTGTATCAAGTGCCAGAATATGGTTGAACTTGTTCAAGGGTGTTACCATATTTATTGCAGGTATGTGTCTTCTCTTCTAAATTCAATCTTACTTGTTTTTAGATATACCAAATGGGTTGATTTGGGTAGCGGATAAAACGGGTTCAGCTAAATATATGGGTTGAATTCGTCGAAACTCATCCTAAATGTTTCAAATGCATTAAACCTTTCAACTTGCTGATGTTAAAATAATTTACATTTTCTGTAACCACTCAGGGTTCACCAAGTGGTAAAGAGCTTGTGACTATCATCACTAAAATGTCATAGGTCTCAAGTTCATATCCCGCTTGGTGAAAACAACCCTGAAAGTGGCCACGCCAACCTTCTTAAAAGGGAGGAGCTTTACCTAATTTGAGTATGTACGGAGGCTTGCTCAACCCCGAGGATTAGTCGGCCAAAAGGTATTACCCAAAAAATAATATAGTTCTTTATGTAAAACTTTAGATGAACATGTACCTTTCGAGTTTTAAGTAAGAACTAAGGGGACCTCATATGCGAATTAAATCATATGTCATTGTTTTATATTCACAAAATCAGTTATTGTCATGGTTTGATAATTTATTTTATGATGTAAATGATTCTCATTAGTACTAATAACTTAAGATCAAATTGTTATCTTTCCTATATGTTTGAACAAACTCATCGTTAAGTGTTGTGACCTCTTTTTTGATCTTATGAGGCTGTCATAAATATTTATCTGCAGTTTGATTTGCATCATGTGTTTATCAAAACTTTACTTAAAGACATTCCCTTAACCTTCTCTTCTGTTTATAACTTCTTATGATAGTAAGTATCATTTTTGCAAAATATCAAGGAAGAGATTGTTGATTTGAAAACATAAAGAATAATGAAAATAGCATTTTTTTGCTAGTAAGCCATGGTGCTAAATTGACTTGCCATTGTAGATGTGGACATGAGTTTTGCTATACCTGTGGCGCTGAGTGGATCAAGAAAAAGGCAACATGCAGGTGTCCAATTTGGGATGAGCGCAGCATTGCACACAATCCAATACACTAGGCGTCGAAATTGATCTTGATATGATTCAGATAACCTAACTCAACTTCACTTGGTGGTTCTGATAGGGTTAATAGTTGTTGAAGCGACTACTTAACTTTATTGCCCAATTTTGCATGTCGTTGTGGAATTTTTGGATTTGATCACGTCTTTGGATAACTTTGTTTTGCCATATTGTGAAGATTTGGATAAATCGAATTGGTTGATAAATCTAGCTTCTTCTTTTTTTGTGAAAATGTATTGTACTTATGTCTTTACGCTTTCAACCTTTTCGACAACATTTGTTTGGCCTTTTGAACTGATCTTTTGGCTAAAAATACATGAACCAGGTCTCAGCCTGTAGTATCTATTCACGTGTTATGCTATTGTAGTTTTGTAGCTTTGATGATATGTAACTATTTCTCATAGTTTAAATGTGCGGTGGTTCAGTTAGCCAAAATATATGTATATAAATTGTGAGCAAAATAGAGGTTCCAATATCAATCTGCAATTCTCGTATAACCAGAGAGTACGTGAATATGCAATTAGGTTCAGCATAAGTAAGCAAATTTTGTGTCATTAATTATCCGAAATTTTGCAATACATAGTAAACAGAGAAAGATCCGTGTTGAGGATACTTTGGAAACTCAAGCCTTTTTTGGCTTTGATGTGTGCGGCCTAATTGGTATTCAGGTGGCCGTTTCACAAACAAAAGAGTTTCATTTGCTTTAGAAGTCATCAGAAGGGTTCAAGCTAATTCTTTTGAAGAAAAATGATTGTAATCACTAAATAGTATGACTAATTTTTGGCTTAACCCGTTTAAGATTAGGAAATTTGTAAAACTGACATTCAAGATAACACTTATTTCCAACTTGACTCAACTTTGTAATATATTGCTAAAACTATTACCTTTTTCTTTTTAATATTTCAAGATTACTCCTAGCATTGTTTACTTTAATATATTAAATACATCTTCTTCTTCTTTTTTTTTTTTCTTTCTTTTTTTTTTTTTTTAATGTATGACGCCTAATTGCAGCTACGTTTGTAGCTTCGCCAGCGACCTATAAGTTACCAAATCTAACCCTTTTCATCTCAAATTTTATTTCGAAGACAAACAAGAGTTCGATGTGACGTGATCGTGTTACGAACCCAGTGCCAATTCAATACATGACGTAGGCATATGACAGACCAGTCGGTGCACTGTGACAGTATTTACGATCGAATTACGAAGTATTAAGATTTCATTATCCTTGTTTATAGTTACTCAAAAATCTGTGTTCCGTGTTTACCCATCTCAAAGTCTATTCCAATAAAACTCATCTTGTTGGATCAATATTTGACCCAAATGTCCCTAACAAATATTTGGACATAAAATAGCCAAGTCACTCACCGATAAAATCAGTGAGTATTTTTACATTGATAAATTAGTGAGTATGTCACTCCCTGATATAGGGAGAAGCTCAAACAGCATGCTTCAAAGATGTCAAAAGACCAACTGAAGATGCACTTTACCTCACTGATGCATAATCAGTGAAGAAAGTATCTGAGCAGCATCAGGGACACTGAGATCTGACAGATGTCTCTGCATCCCTGACCACCTTTCTCATATGACAAAGAACACCTCGTCTAACTATAGAAGAAACTAACTAATCAGAAAGTCTCGCTGCTGGTAAAATCAGCGAGCAACTTCATCACGGTTCACAATCCAGGGACATTTCAATGAATCTAAGATTACTTGAAGAACATGTCAAAGAAGATAAAGTCAGCGAGCAGCTACAGCAAATGTTCAAGTCTTAGATATCGTCAAAGTTTACTTGTGAACTTACTAATGCATATTAGCCGGTATGTACAAGGAACTTTAGCTCAAGTATAAGGGATCATCAAGGGTAGCAATACCTTGATGATCTCTCAGTTGTCTGAACAGACCAACGGAGCATAACTCTTGTGCTCTGATAATTAGGTGGGATTTTGCAAACACGTTTAAGCAGGAAAACCCTCGGGAAGATAACCAATGCTCCTTCCCAAGGCATTAAAGTAGCTCACGGGTACTCGTTAATGTCAACTCCGGTAAACCAAAAGGACATTTAAGCTAGAAGACTAGGCACGTGCCTACCTACGAACAATTGCCAAAATCACTATTCCCACGTGAAGTAATAGTAACTTCGCCGTTATAAATATCCGTTTCAACAAAGAGAAATGTGTGCATTCAACAAGAGTGAGAAGTGAGAATTCCACACAAAGTGTAATACAAAAAGTGTTATAGTGTTAGAATCCTCAACACTTAGAATTCAAGCTTATCTTGAATCTTTGTGATTTCAATTTGTCACTCAACGGGGTTAGCCTTCTGCAACTATCCCCTTGAAAAGCCACCCAAGTGTTATTAGTGTGTCTAAGTGGGTTCTTGAGTAACCTTGTTGTTAGGAATTCTAGGAAATAATAAATAGATTTCTCATTGTTGCTGGTAGTGTAAGTTGGTTCCTGCCGATAGTGTGTGGTTCCTGCTGAAGTTCATTGCTGCTGGTAGTTTATTTTTTTTTCTGCTGATAGTAGTCATTACTGCGGGTATTAGTAATTGTTATCACGTAAGTTTAGAATGTTTGTTAGATTTATTTTTAGAAGAGATTGATGTATATCTCTTCACACGTTTTCTTGTATGACGGGTTAGGGTTAGGACTTCTTGTTAGTATAAAAGGAACACTCGTCTATGAGTTTTGTACGACTTTACAATCATCAATAAAATCATTATTAGTTTATAAACCGATCCATAGAGGATCAAAACCTTGTTAGTTACTTTCTTCTTTATATTCTTGTGTTTGGTTTCCGCATAGACACAAGTCTTACACCTAGAGATTCTCCTAAGCTGTTTGTGTTTACATAAACGGTTTAACCAAGCTCAATCAAGCTAGAAGCACTCGATCCTACAAGTGGTATCAGAGCCTGGTGAGGATCTCTGATAAAGAAGAAAAGCTCTTATAAATCAACCTCTTTAAACCCTTTTAACAATGGCAGAAGGAGTCAATCATGATGAGGGTGACAACCACACAACCAAAACTGAAACCTCACAAGTCCAAACACAGATTGTCACCACTGTGTCCAACAACAATAACCAGGGCAAGAACCCTTTTGCTTCAGGCTATTCCAGAGGATCATATGGGTGATTTCCATCACCTGGATGATGCTAGAGAGATCTGGCGTGCTGTAAAAGCCAGATTTGGTGGGAATGATGAGTCCAGAAAAATGAGAAAGTCTATGCTCAAGCAAGAGTTCCAGGAGTTTAAGATCTCTGAGGCTGAAGGGATTCACAAAGGGTATGATAGGTTTCACAAGATCCTGAGTCAACTCAACCAGTTGCAGGCTAGGCCGGACAATGAAGACTGCAACACCAAGTTTCTAAGGGCCTTGCCTCCATCCTGGTCTCAGGTTTCCATAACACTCAAGGCCAAAGGTGGACTGGACTATATGAGTTTTGATGATCTGTACAACAAGCTGAAAACCCATGAAATTGATATCAAAGGGTATTCCACCTATTCATCTCAAACTCCAACCCATAGTGCATTTGTTAGTACCTCTAGTACTAACAAAGGGACATATGGAGACAGTCCAACACCATCATCATCATCACTTTCCTACTCACCTGCCACACCAAAAGCTCAAACCAGATCTGATAATCTTCTAGAGGAAGTGATTCATTCATTTGTTGCTGAGAGTACACCACAGCAGCAAATTGCTTATGAAGATTTTAATCAGGTGGATCAATTGGATCTAGAAGAGATTGACATAAAATGGCAGATGGCTATGCTGTCATTGAAAGTCAATAGGTTTGAGAAGAAGGCAGGAAGGAGGATTAACTTTGATGGACAGGAGGCTGCAAGGTTTGACAGAAGGAAGGTGAGGTGCTACAAATGTTCTCAACCAGGTCACTTTGCCAGGGAATGTACAGATAAGAAGGTGGATGATAAAGTCAGGTATTCTGCTTTCAAAATTCAAGAGTTGGAATCAGAGGAACCCAAGGCCTTGGTATCTGTGGATTCAATGGTGGACTGGGAACATCATGAGAAAGCTGTTGCAAGAGGAGCAGAGAAGGTCTATGGGATGATAGCTGGATATGGTGAGAAGAAACAAGTGGTTGGTCAACTTGGAATGATGGGTCATCCATTTCAGGTACAAAACTGCCCATTTGGTTGTGAACTTAAATATGCTAAACTGAAACAAGAATTTGATGATATAGAGTGTCAATATAAGGATTACTTTATACAAGTCCAGGCTTATAAAAATGTTGTTAACACATTAGAACAACAAAAAGTTTGGTATCAAAAACAACAGTTAGCATATGAAGAAAAAATAAGGGTTTTGGAAAGAGATTTACAAAACACCACTAATGAGTTCAAACACTCTGAAAGAGAAAAAGCTAAGGTGGTGTTAGAAAAACAGGATTTGCAGACTAAGCTAGACAATACCTTGGCTAGGTTTGATAAATAGAAAGATTCATCTAAAAACCTAAACAAGTTAGTCGATAGTTCTATGTCTATAAAAACTAAAAGAGGTTTAGGGTATGGTGATCTGATAGGGCCAAATCAAGTTTATGACCCTAATGAGTATAGTATTTTTGACCCTGAACCTGTAGATTATAGAAAACCTGTAAAGTATGTAAAGGAGGGAGGAATGAATGCAGTTCCTCCACCCATAACTGGAACATTTAAACCTGCAGACCCCTATGTTGACTTTGATGATTCACAAATGACTTATGGAAAAAAGGCAAAGAACTTGCCTGATCTTGATTGTGACTTTAATGAATTTATCTCTTGTTCTTACAGTGACAAATCTGCAGAAATCAAGACTGATGACTATGCCACATGTGGATCAAGTGAGAAGTCAGCTTCAATAAAATCAGAAGATCTGTCTTCAAAAGTGGCTACTGATGAATCCCAAAGAGCTACAGCTGAAGATGTTTCTTTTGATAATGTTAAAAACAATAATGTTTCTAGTTTTGGTTTTGTTTCAAACAGTTATGGTTGTGGTTTTAATTTTCTTAAGGATAATTTTGTTTCATGTGTTGGTTTGAATACTTCTGGTTGCAATGAGAAAGATAATGTTAAGAAAAAGTCCCCTAAAAAGAAATCTTGTTTTGTGTGTCGTAGTTATGATCATCTTATTAAAGATTGTGACTTTTATGAGAAAAAGATGGGTATATATGGTTGTCAAAATAGGTCTGTGTGGAGCAATGTCAATAATATTCCCCCATATATTCAACAAGCAGCAAGAATAAACTCTTGTAGAGCTTCTGTTGCTGCTGGTAAACCAGTTCCTGCTGGTAAGCCGGTTGCTGCTGGTAAGCCAGTTCCTGCTGGTAAGCCTGTTGCTACTGGAGAGTCCATTCCTGCTGGTAAGCATATTGCTGCTGGTAAGGCAAACTTGACTGGTCAGCATATTCCAGCTGAAAACTATAATTCTGCTGATTGGAGAAGCAATACTGCTGGACCTTTCTACAGACCTACTAGCACTTACTTTCAAAATGATATGAGGTCTGCTTATTTTGACACCATGCACATGGGAGGGGCAAGATGGGAAACTGCTGTTAAGTCCTCAGCAGGTTGTTCTTGGAGAAATAATAACCAATATATGAGAATGGGGTCCAAGAACAATGGTGGATCTCATCAATCTCCATGGTTTAATACTTAATTGATCCACTAGGCAGGCTCAAGTCAGCAATGGCTTGGGTCTCCCTTGTATCTAATGTTGTAAATATATTCTTTGTATCAGGAATTTCTTTTTAGAAGTAAAGATGTAGGCATTGTTGACAGTGGATGTTCCAGGAGTATGACAGGAAATTTAGAGAGACTGCATGACTTTGTGCCCTTAAATGGAAGTTCTGTGACATTTGGAGGAGGAGATGGCAAAATTACTGGGAAGGGAACTATCAAAACAACCAAGCTGGACTTTGAAGATGTGCTTTATGTGAAGGAACTCCAAAACTTTAATTTGTTCTCTGTCTCACAAATTTGTGACAAGAAGAACAGTGTTCTCTTTACTGAGACTGATTGCTTTGTGTTGTCCAAAGACTTCAAGTTGCCTGATGAAAGTCAGGTTGAACTCAAAGTTCCAAGGACTTACAACCTTTACAGTTTCAATCTAAGTGATGTTCAGCCTGAGGGTTCACTTGCTTGTTTGGTGGCAAAAGCATCTGTGGATGAATCTAATAAATGGCACAGAAGAATGGCTCATGTGAATTTCAAGACCATTAACAAGCTAGAGATGGCAAAATTACTGGGAAAGGAACTATCAAAACAACCAAGCTGGACTTTGAAGATGTGCTTTATGTGAAGGAACTCCAAAACTTTAATTTGTTCTCTGTCTCACAAATTTGTGACAAGAAGAACAGTGTTCTCTTCACTGAGACTGATTGCTTTGTGTTGTCCAAAGACTTCAAGTTGCCTGATGAAAGTCAGGTTGAACTCAAAGTTCCAAGGACTTACAACCTTTACAGTTTCAATCTAAGTGATGTTCAGCCTGAGGGTTCACTTGCTTGTTTGGTGGCAAAAGCATCTGTGGATGAATCTAATAAATGGCACAGAAGAATGGCTCATGTGAATTTCAAGACCATTAACAAGCTGGCTAAGAATGGTTTGGTCCAACGGCTCCCTCTCAAGACCTTCTCCAATGAACACAATTGTGTTGCATGCAACAAAGGAAAGCAACACAAAGCTTCATACAAGGCAATCACAGCTTTGAGCACCATCACTGAGCCTCTGCAGCTTCTTCATATGGATCTCTTTGGTCCTACTTCTATCAGAAGTATTGACCAGAAGTACTACTGCCTGGTAATTACAGATGATTTTAGCAGGTTTTCTTGGACTTTCTTTTTGGGTACTAAAGATGAAACTTATCCAGTTATTAGGGACTTTATTACCTTAATAGAAAATCAGCTAAGTAAAAAGGTTAAGTCAATAAGGTGTGATAATGGAACAGAGTTTAAGAATTCAAATCTAATTGAACTCTGTGGGAGTAAGGGGATAAAAAGGGACTATAGTAATGCCAGAACCCCACAACAAAATGGGGTTGCAGAAAGGAAAAATAGAACCCTTATAGAAGCAGCTAGGTCTATGTTAGTTGACTCTAAGATGCCCACTATGTTTTGGACTGAAGCAGTCTGCACTGCTTGTTATGTGCTGAATAGGGTATCCATTACTAATCCTCATAATAAAACACCTTATGAGCTTTTGTCTGGGAAAGTTCCAAACATTGGCTATCTTAAACCTTTTGGATGTTATGTCACTATATTGAACACTAGTGATCATCTAGGCAAGTTTGATGGGAAGGCTGATGAGGGGTTTATTGTTGGGTATTCTGCTCATAGTAAAGCCTATAGGGTATATAATCTGTCTACTAAGAGGATAGAAGAGACTCTCAACTTAAGATATCTTGAGGATAAACCTAATTTGCAGGGTGCAGGTCCAGAGTGGTTCTTTGACCTAGATTATCTGACAGATACCTTAGGTTATACTAGATTCAAAGCAAATCAATCTGTTGGTACACATATTTCTCAAACTAACAATGCAGGTACCTCAGATGATGATTCTGATGCAGAGAGTGATGAACGACCTATAGTTGTTCCTTCTTTTCCCTCTAACAATATTTCAGGTTCAGAGCTCAAAGATACTTCTGATATGGATGGAAGTGATTCAAGTTTTGCAGAAGATCTTGCTAGGCTTCAAAGACACGAGTATAATGCCAAGAAAGCTGCTGAAATGTTTGGTTCTGGGTTTTCTAAAGAGACAGAGGAGATTCTGAGAAATGCTGAAGCTGAAGTTAGAAGGCAACTGAATTCTGCTGGTGGTATTCCTATTCCTGCTACTACCAATTCTGCTGGTAGTGAATCTGTTCCAGCTGGTCTTTCTAATGATTCTGATGATGTCTCCACTCCTGGTGTTCCTGTGTCTACTCCACCTGTTGACTCACTGGGTATTGATAACTCCCCTGAAAGATTTCCAATCCCTTCTGACCTTGGAAATTCATTCTCTTCAAGAGATAAGCTGGAAGATCCTCATCATCAATCCAGAACAGGCATTTTCACTTCTTCCTCATATGATGATGACTTCAACCCCTCCATTACTAATCAGGCATCCACAATTGATGTCAATCCTATTGTTACCAAGAGGATCAATACAGTTCATCCTCAGTCCTTGATCCTTGGAGATCTAAATTCCCCTGTTCAGACAAGAAGCAAGTTACATCAACCCAAGTTTGGAGAATCTGCTTTTCTCAGTTATATCCAGGATCAGTTAAGGAGCAATCATACTAATTACCTACATTGCCTCTATGCTTGTTTCTTATCCCAAATTGAACCAAGTAGTATAGCCCAAGCTCTTGATAATTCTGATTGGGTTGAGGCTATGCAAGAGGAAATGCAGCAGTTCCAGAATCAGAAAGTATGGAAGTTGGTACCTTTGCCTGCAGGAAAGCATGCTATTGGAACTAAATGGATTCTCAAGAATAAAAGGGATGCTAGGGGAATTGTGGTTCGGAATAAAGCTAGGTTGGTGGCTCAAGGACATCAACAAGAAGAGGGGATTGATTATGATGAAGTGTTTGCACCAGTGGCAAGAGTTGAAGCCATCAGACTGTTCTTAGCTTTTGCCTCATTCATGGGGTTTGTAGTGTATCAGATGGATGTGAAGAGTGCCTTTTTGTATGGAAGGATTGAAGAAGAGGTTTATGTTACTCAACCAAGGGGATTTGTGGATCCTCAGAATCCTAATTTGGTTTACAAAGTGGTAAAGGCACTTTATGGTCTTCATCAAGCACCAAGGGCTTGGTATGCAAGGTTATCTGCATTTTTGCTAAAACATGGTTACAGAAGAGGGGCAATAGACAAAACACTTTTCATCAGGAAGAATTTCAAAGATATCATCCTGGTACAAGTTTATGTAGATGATATCATCTTTGGTTCTACTAATGAAACCTGGTGCAAGGAATTTGAAGAATTGATGAAGAGTGAATTTGAGATGAGTGCTATGGGTGAAATGACTTTCTTCTTGGGTCTTCAAGTTAAGCAGAAACCAGATGGGATTTTTATCTACCAAGAGAAGTATGTTTATGACATACTTAAGAAGTTTGATATGGAAAATGTGAAAACTGCAACAACCCCATTTGAACCTCTAAAGCCTAAATCCAATAATGAACCTGATGCTGCTGTTAATGTTCATCTATACAGGTCCATGATTGGGTCACTCATGTATTTGACAGCTTCTAGACCTGATATTATGTTTGCTGTCAGTGCATGTTCTAGGCATCAGGTTACACCCTTGACTTCTAACTTAAATGCAGTCAAGAGAATCTTCAAGTATTTGAAAGGACAACCTAAGTTGGGACTTTGGTACCCAAAAGATTCTCCTTTTGTGTTGGAATCTTATAGTGACAGTGATTATGCTGGTGCTAACTTTGATAGAAAGTCAACTACTAGGGGTTGTCAGTTTCTGGGTAGAAGGTTGGTTTCTTGGCAGTGCAAGAAGCAGACTATAGTGGCTACATCTTCTACTGAGGCAGAGTATGTTGCTGCTGCTAGCCGCTGTGGACAGGTTCTTTGGATGCAAAATCAGTTGTTAGATTATGGGTTCAACTTCATGAACACTAAGATCTTTATTGATAATCAAAGCACTATGTGCATTGTTAAAAATCCTGTCTATCATCAAAGGATAAAGCATATTGAGATTAGACACCATTTCATAAGAGATGCTTATGAAAAGCATCTTATTCAGGTGATTAAAATTCATACTGATGACAATGTGGCTGATCTGCTGACCAAGGCTTTTGATGGACCAAGGTTTAACCATTTGGTGGTTCATATTGGGATGGTAAATCCTTAGGTACTGAGCTTGAGGGGAGGACAAAGCCTAAGGGGAGGCTTTCTGTTGTATAATTTGTTATTTTCTTTTTCTTTATTTTCTCTTTAGTTCAAAAAAAAATTGTTGTATATTCTGTTGTACTAACTTGTATGGTTTTGAGCAACACCTTGCAGGTACAGTGTTGGTGTTTACACCTACACAACAAATGGTAATAAACTCACCATGTCTATCCGACAAGAAAGAGTTGACTCACCATGAGGGTACGGCTCTGGTGTGATAATCAAATCCGTTAACAGCTGTAATAGTTTGCTCAAAACTATAGGGTTCTCAACTCACCGATGTTTCATTACTAAGAGTTGAATGGTTTTCAATTCGCCATGGATTTTACTCCTTTGGGGTTTCCAAAGAATTGGCTAGCCCACAAGTGTATGGCTTGTGGTAAAGGCAGTGGAATACCATACTTGGTACTCAATTCACCAAAGGTTATCTTCAACCTAAGAATTGGCTAGTCCTGAGCAAATGGCTACAGGTAAAGACAAGTCAAATCCGTTTATAGTTGTTGATTTACTAAAAATCAGATGGTTATCAATGTACCATGGTCTAACACACCAAAACATTGGCTACTCCAGTAGTGATGGCTATTGGTAAAGAGATATCAAATCCATTAATTTTCAATGATTCACCTCTCACAGGAGTTAACACACCAGGATGTGATGAGAATAGTATGAAACTTAACAGATTTGATGTACAATATGTCATAGTTGCTGGAAAGATTATATCAGGGGTAGCCAGATCCTTATGAAGTTGTTCCTGTTGCTACTGGTTCATATCTGTTGCTGCTGGAATCATGTACTCAATGAAGATTGCTGATGGTTACTTTCTGATGTTGCTGCATCAATCCTCTGGACTTCAAAACTTTTACAGGGAATCTTGCAAGTTAATCTAGTCAACTTCAAGATTAGGGGAGGATTGTTAGGAATTCTGGGAAATAATAAATAGATTTCTCATTGCTGCTGGTAGTGTAAGCTGGTTCCTGCCGATAGTGTGTGGTTCCTACTGAAGTTCATTACTGCTGGTAGTTTATTTTTGTTTCTGCTAATAGTAGTCATTAGTGCGGGTATTAGTAATTGTTATCCCGTAAGTTTATAATGTTTGTTAGATTTATTTTTAGAAGATATTGATGTATATCTCTTCACACGTTTTCTTGTATGACAGGTTAGGGTTAGGACTTCTTGTTAGTATAAAAGGAACACTCGTCTATGAGTTTTGTACGACTTTACAATCATCAATAAAATCATTATTAGTTTATAAACCGATCCATAGAGGATCAAAACCTTGTTAGTTACTTTCTTCTTTATATTCTTGTGTTTAGTTTCCGCATAGATACAAGTCTTACACCTAGAGATTCTCCTCAGCTGTTTGTGTTTACATAAACGGTTTAACCAAGCTCAATCAAGCTAGAAGCACTCGATCCTACACTTGTAATTTTGCCCATCATGAATCGTAAACTTGTTCTTCTTTCAATGCCTAAACGTCACTTGTTTATGATTATTCTGTTAATTCATGAGTTGCTCAAGTTGAAACGGACCAACAAGTGGTATCAGAGCGGGTGGATCAACTCCATGATCTAAATCCATTCTTAAATGACTGCTAATAACATTTAGCCGTTCTTAAATGACAGCTAATAACCTACAATGACAATCCTTTACCAATCCCCATCATCTAATTTCCATTCCATAACATCCTCGAGCGTCTTTTTGAGCAATATGGTTGCCTTCAAACCCTTCTTGTGCAAAGAGATGTCTCATCTACCCACCTTCAACCCTCCATGCAAGCCACTCCTATCACCACCAGCCTTCAAAGAGATTCTAGTCAACAAAAATAACACATAGTGTTATAGTGATAGAATCTCAAGTACCTTTGATCAGAAACAGGTTTACCTGGACCATGATGTCCTAAGTAATCGCCTTCATCATCAAAGGTCGTATAGATGGCGAGAGCATCATTGCCAATTAGGCTCTCATTGGCCATCAAAGTGGCGACATTTAGGAATGTTACATTGTTGATCTCAGTAACAACCATCTTGGAGGAAAACGAGGGTCATCAGGGGCATCTTAAGGGAGAGATAGAGTGGGAAAGAGGATACGTCTTTAGGGATAGGTACAAATTGTACATTAAGGCCTATTCATTGCATAAAGTAGTCCCTAATCCTTAAGAAACTTCACCTAAAGACGGCAAGCAACAAAGAATGAAAATCAATGATGTTTCTCACCTTGTTGCTGCCCAACTTGTAAGCAAGAAGACGCGCTTACAGCCTGGGTTATACTTGGCTAACACATGGGAAGACGGGAAAAGCCACCCAAGTCCTACCATGGTGTAAATTTGCCATGTAAACAAAACAGTCCCTCATCCTAGCTCTTTAAACAAACTTGATCCGCTACCTGATCTCGTATCAGAGAGTGAATCAGCTTGTTTAGTTCGTGACTTCGTGGACTATATTGTTCAAACCAGATAGTAAGCAAGTACTACCTAGTTCTATAAGTCTCTGACCAGAGTGGTTGCTGAAAAGTTAGAGCATTAAAACCCGGACAAACTCAACCGGGTATCAAAACTAGTTGCTGAACTACGAAGACACTGGACTAGAGACAAGAAGATTGCAGAACTGAAGAGAAAGGAATCAAGTCTCAGCGTCTATATATCCTTCAGAGACATCAATGGAATTAGTTATGTAAAATATTGTAATTCTTTAATGTAACAATTAGTATGTAAGAAGAAGCCAATGCTCACTTAATACTGATTGAGTTTAGACTATCTGTATAGTTGGATAGGGAAGATTAATGAATTAAAATGTCATCTAATCTCCTCTAATATGTAGTCAAGAATAAAATAGTCTAAAACTTTTCATCAGAGAGTGTCACCCACTAAACAGCTAATTCATAGCATCAGTGAGTCACTCTCTGATAAGCTATGAGAGAAAATTACTCTCTGATAGTTCCTGTGTCTATCATTCTAACTGAACTAGGAATAAATGACATGTGGAGAAATCAAGTTACTTGTCAGGACAATGAAGAAGGGCTATAGGCATATACACCATTGACCTATCTGATATCATGGCCAAGTACCACTATAGAAGACTGAGCAAGCTTCAATCAGTGATAGAAAAACAGCAAGGACATAGTCCTTATATCTTGAACCATAACCATAAAGGCAAAAACTCCAAAAACTTCCACTAAAGTTGCAGTTTTTGAGGGGGAGAAAGCATTTATGATAATCTAAGTCAGCCATAATCTAAAAGGAAATGTGAACATGATGAACTAATCATCAGGGACTGAGTTCACATACAACAAAGCATCAAAAAAATGGCTTCAAAAGAACAAACAAAAGGGACATAGTCCTTGAGCATAAAGAAAATGAAATGGTTCAGACAAACAAGCTGAAGAAGAAACTCCAGCTACATCAACAAAGAATCTGATTTTACTAGTTTTATTTTATGTTCTCTTTGTTGTAACTCAGTCTGTAAGAAGAAGCCATAATGCTCACTTACAAAGTGATAAACACTTAGGCTATCTATTGAGCAATCTCTTGCTAGAATCTTAACGCAAAATATCCTAAGCGTAGAATTAAAACCCTGAGTAGAAAATGCTCAGGAAGTCATCTTCAAAAAGGATCATCAAAGAAAGAATCATCACTACCTGAGGTTAGAACTCAGACAAGTGAATATTAGAACCAAGATCAAGATGGAAACTCAAAACTGGGACACAGCTTCAACCTCAACAATTGGTATAAAAAATATAACCTAAAACAAAATTTTATTTACTGTACCTTTGTTGTAACTCAGAGTATAAGAAGAAGCCGATAAAACTCAGGCTATTTCTATATTCAAACAGGGGGAGATTGTTGGATCAACATTTGGCCTAAATGTCCCTGATAAATATTTGAACATAAAATAGACAAGTAACTCACTTATAAAATCAGTGAGTATTTTTACTCTCTGATAAATCAGTGAGTATGTCACTCCCTGATATAGGGAGAAGCTGCATGCTTCAAAGATGTCAAAAGACCAACTGAAGATGCACTTTACCTCACTGATGCAGAATTAGTGAAGAAACTATCTGAGCAGCATCAGGGACACTAAGATCTGACAAATGTCTCTGCATCCCTGACCACCTTTCTCATAAGACAAAGAACACCTCCTCTAACTATAGAAGAAACTAACTAATCAGAAAGTCTCGCTGCTGGTAGAATCAGCGAGCAACTTCGTCACGGTTCACAATCCAGAAACATTATCAATGAATCTAAGATTACTTGAAGAACTTGTCAAAGAAGATTAAGTCAGCGAGCAGCTACAGTAAATGTTCAAGTCTTAGATATCGTCAAAGTTTACTTGTGAACTTACTAATGTATATCAACCAGTATGTACAAAGAACTTTAGCTCAAGTATAAGAGATCATCAAGGGTAGCAATACCTTGATGATCTCTCAGCTCTCTGAACAGACCAACGGAGCATAACTCTTGTGCTCTGATAGTTAGGTGGGATATTACAAACATGTTTAAGCGGGAAAACCATTGGGAAGATAACCATTACTCCTTCCCAAGGCACTAAAGTGACTCACGGGTACTCGTTATTGTCAACTCCAGTAAAACCAAAAGGACATTTAAGCTAGAAGACTAGGCACGTGCCTATCTACGAACAGTTGGCAAAATCACTATTCCCACGTGAAGCAATAGTAACTTCCCCGCTATAAATATCCGTTTCAATAAAGAGAAATGTGTGCATTCAACAAGAGTGAGAAGTGATAATTCCACACAAAGTGTAATACAAAAAGTGTTATAGTGTTAGAATCCTCAACACTTAGAATTCCAGCTTAGCTTGAATCTTTGTGATTTCAATTTGTCACTCAATGGGGTTAGCCTTCTGCAACTATCCCCTTGAAAAGCAACCCATGTGTTATTAGTGTGTCTAAGTGGGTTCTTGAGTAACCTTGTAATTTTGCCCATCATGAATCATAAACTTGTTCTTCTTTCAATGCCTAAAAGTCACTTGTTTATGATTATTCTGTTAATTCATGAGTTGCTCAAGTTGAAACGGACCAACACATCCCAAATGTTAAACTGTGAGTTCCTTCAGAAAGTTTTTAAAGCGAAGCCTTGGTCAGTACAAGAGATTACAAACTCGGTGTTCACCAACACACTATGGTTAATCTATATATTTCGTCGCACTAATCAAAAGTAAGTTGCGTAGAATTCTGGCATGATTCATCTAGTGATAACAAGACACGACTTTCGAAATAAGAAGTAATTGTAAACTACATGTTCAAAATACTTATGTTGTCGACTTTATAACTTCATGGTTTATAATTTTATATACATATCTGGTCTGTCTAATCCATTTCCCCATGATAAATCTATGCTGTGTGACAATTTTCCTATGATAGATTTACGTCGTTGTTAACAATTAAGTTGTACTAGATATGTAAAATGTAACTATTATGTACTGAATTGAATTTAATATTAAATTGAATTGAGTTGAAGTTTACAACAATCACTTTTAGAAAAAATACAATGGAATATCAAATAATCATAGACTTCGGCTACTTTTGTGTCATGCTTCAGTGACTTCGGTGTTATCTTTCGTTTCTCGCGTTGTGCTTCACTGACTAGTGTCAAAGTTGCTGTAAAATATGAAGTTCTGATGTTGTGCTTCATTGTTGTGTTTTAGCGCTTTCTTCATCTTCATAGTCAAAGAAGAGAGAAAAGACAGTGATATTATCCTAAGCATCAAAACGTTCTTCATATTATCATTGTCCTTAATTTTTAGAAAAAAGTCATCCAGCTGTAAGATGCAGAAGAAAAGTAGCAAATCTTTGGTCAAATATTATGTTACTATATTGTGTAAGAACTAACACATGTTTGACATCATTCCCACGAGTTCTATTCGCAACCGGTGTTTGACATTTTTCATCAAATAAGGATATGGACACGGGAATGGAGTTTACTTGTGAACCTTTTGTTAATAAATATTATCGACCCATATACTCCTCCACTTTAAAGTGCTAGAAGAAAATATAGCTACATGAATATGATCCATAGCAAATGGGAGCCTCATATCATATTTCTGCAAATTAGTTCAACAGAAATAACTTCATTCATAACAGAATAACATCCTGTTTCGAGGATAGCTCAGAGCATTGTTCCTGAAACCTAATGTTGTCCATGAACTCTGTCATTTACCTTTAAGTATCATAACAAAAAATTCTTCATGACATACGTAGACGACCTTTTTTTAGTTGATGGATCAATGGGTGGGTGGGTAGGTAGGAGTGGAACAATATGAATAAAAATAGTCAATGTGTTTGTGGAGGAAGCATTTATTAGTAAATATATACAAAGATGAGAAAAAATGACTCAATTACCAACGAGTTTATATAGGGAAACCAAAAAAGTTAAGGTTATATTTCACAGATGTATCATAATTTATGTTTTGCAATCTGATTTCAAAAGAAAAAGTACCAGTTTTGTTTCACATTTACAATCATTTCATAATTTTAATGATGATTTTTTGTATTCTTCCGCCTCTCCCCCAAGTCGCCTTCCTATAAAAGGTCCCAACATCGGTCAATTATAAACAAAAAAAATTACAAAAAACACTAAACCGTAAACTAAACAAATATGGACCCATTGGGTTCTACAACACAGTCTTGTTTCGTTGAGAAACAAAGTGAGTTGATTACGAATTATTTTGGTGAGGGATAGTACTATAAGGGACGAACTACTAGAAAAGTTCTCTACTCTGCAGGCTACAATAAAAGAAAACAATGAAAAGATAAAAGAGATCGAACAACTAGAGTATAGACGTGCAAAATGTTGCGGGAAAGTTGCCGCGTTTTTGAATGACGATATGGGCCGAGACGTGTCTATTTTGGAAGAATGTAATAAGCAGTTGAAGAGACTTGACGAATCCATTGATGCGAAAAATAGTTTTCTTGAAGATTTGTTCATCAACTATGTATAGGTAGCATTCACGTTAATATTTTGTTCTTCAAATTTATGTGATCTATTTGTTGTAAAAAAAGGGACCTAGTAGCACAATAAGAACAATAAGCAAGAAAATGTAAGAGAGTAAGGAAGGGGAATATGTAACTTATTATTGGTGTATATCACATTACATTAAGTGCCTTTATTTATAATGACCTCAACATGAATGATATTAAGTACAATATTAGATGTTACAAAACTAATCATAAAGATGAATGTTACTAGTTAAGGGATATGAATGTGTACAATCATTATAATAAATATTCATAACATTCTCCTTTGATTGTACATCATTTAAAATATAATGAATATGTTTTATATATTGCCTTACTAAAAAATTTGCTAAGGAAAACCCAGTGAGAGAAAAACCATAGCTAAGGGAAAGAGTGCAGTGCGTATTTCCCCCCTCATGATCACTTCACTTGAGCTCACTAAATCACCGCATTCCGATGCCATATACCAATTTCTTTAATGTTGAGGTAGGGAGTGCCTTGGTAAATAAATTTCTTAGATTGTCGCTTGAACGAATCTTTTGAACAATAATATCACCATTCTTTTTGCAAGTCATGAGTAAAAAGAACTTCGGTGAAATGTGCTTGGTTCTGTCACCTTTAATAAACTCTTCCTTCAATTGAGCAATGCATGCTGCATTATCCTCATGTAAATTATCGTTCCCTCATTTCCAGCATAAACATCACAAGAATCACCTATATGTATTATGTAGTATAACATTTCTTAGCCAAACGCATTCTCGGCTTGCTTCATGGACTGCCGAAATTTCTACATTATTAAATGAAGTGGCTACGATTGTTTGCTTTACGGAACGTCAGGATTAAATATTGATGAATGTTAATAGTTAAGGAATATGAATTTCTCCCTTCTTTTTTGAATGAATAAAAGTCATATTTGCTTTTTTCATTGTCCAGTTTCTTTTTGGGTAAATAATTGTTAAAAATACAAAACGTCTATTTAAATGTATAGGGTCCAGTATCCAATGTAACTTTATTTCTTTTCTTGAGTTACGATTTGATTGAAATTTCAATTTAAAAAACAATAAAGTTAAATTCACTCCTATTTATACACATTCACCTACAAAGACTTTCAACGACCATATGTATACCAATCCATTCATTTTCTAAAGTTATAATCTACATGACTTTTTCTTTCCAAATGATATTACCAACAACGCCAAATTATGAATCTCCATCAAGTTCAAATACTGATAGAAAGTCGTATGATATCGAATTGGACGTCATAAGAAGACAGGTTAGTCTCGCATAGAAGAGGCATGTGGCGATATTGATGAAAAAAGTAGCTGAAGGAAAAAAAATTATATGCTACACGATGAGATTCAACGGCTGCAAAGGAACGTTGAAGATAAAAAATAAATAAATAAATAAATTGAGTACTACACAACTTTTTTTTTTTTTTTTTTTTTTTTGATGTTGTAGCATTATATTATGGATGTTTGTTTCTATTGCTTTTAATTTAAATTAATTTATTATTTTTATCTAATAATTTTTAAATGGAAGTTATCATAAATCATGTAACATGACATATCAGCTTCTATACATTAAATTACAAACACATTCCATTAAGTCAAAAATATAGTACAGTACAAATTATTACATTACACTACATAATAACGAATAGATCAACAAATCATGAAAAGTGCAATAGTAGTTGAAGCATCTTGGGGATAATGAATGAGATGATTGGGTGCTTGCATTAAGATTATAAGAAAAAAAAGAAAAAGAAAACTCGGTTGGAACACAAGACCCAAATCAAACATATGCTAGAGGTGCTTGCAGAGGACCCTCATGTACGACACTTCACTTTTAGTTAAAGATCTACACCCACACATAGAAATAATCGCAGTTGAAGCATCATCGCCTTAACACGATGCATCACACGACAAGGTGTAATCAAGATGGGGAAATTGTTGCAAAAAATGCAGTGAGGGTCGTTGTAGTTGATAAACAACCATGTACTCTAATATGGATGGTATGTTAAATTTCTCACACTTGGTTTGTGTTGGAATAAGCTCAAGTCATAATAAATAATTATATTACTAGACACATGTGAACCTATGGGGTCACACACTTATATACTGAGGTAACATTTAATATAACGTGTCTATTGTATTTATGTTATATAGTACATACGTAACTTGGGATCAATAAAAGGAAGAGAGGACCAATGGCTTGTGACCATTCTATGGACCAATGCATGTTACTAATAACACACTTGGTCCAATAGAACATCACCAAACTATGGACCGATGCATGTTATCAATAACACACTTGGTCTAATAGAACACCACCTATACATGCAACCAATGCATGTTACCAAACAACACACTTGTCCCTCCTCTCCTCCATTATATACCCCACGGCACCAACACACTTGTGTGTGTGTGTGAGTGTCTTTCTTGAGAGCTAGTTTTTCTCTCTAGTTTTAGTGCAAGAACAAGTTACATTGTGATAAAAATACTAGCATTTATTTTGTACTAAAGGAAGTGTAGTGTGTTTCCATGATCCGCGCAAAAGTACATATATAAATAATATCAGACGGATACGCGTGAATAAAGACAAATTAACCCTTTAGGAAAAAGGCTAACTTGCAAAACTCACGTTTGTGATATGTGTGATACCAGGTAAGTGATTACCCAGGTCGTGTCCCAACGAGGTGTGAATGGGCGATATCGTTTAAGGTTTAGAATTAGAGTGACTGATGTTTGGAATATGGAATTTTGATTTTTTAATTCTAATTAACAAATGAGAAACAAATTCTCACGGGAAAATTAAGGTTTAAACAATTTAAATTAAAAAAGCGATTCGGAAATTCTAAAAACGGGTTTACAACTGAAATATTTGGAAATCTAATCTTACAATTGCAAAATTATTTTTCTTAAATCCTAAATAATAAAAGGAAATTTTAGAAAAAAGATTTATATTTTTCTGATTTTTATATTTTTTATTATGAATTAAAAACTATATTAAAAAGATAAATAGATTAAAAATACTAAATGGAAATGGAAAATTACCAAAAAATACAGAAAAGTGCTAAATAATATTCTAGTCCTAGGAAAAATAGACGGGATGCAACAGCTTATTCGGATAAGCAGTAAATAAGCAAAAAAGGGAATAAGCTATAAGAACTAAAAATGTGTTAAAAGAATTATAGGTGGGAAGTCTAACGCAAAAGACCCAAGGGCACGTTTGGTTAGGCTGTGGTGTTGTGAGGCTTTGCTAGGCAAGAGGTCAAGGGTTCGAATCCCAGGCCTTGCCTTTTTTCTAAACTATATTTTTTTTTTCTTTTTGCAACTTATAAATAAGCTAAAGACTAGTACTTTTTGTAAAAGAAATATTTTTATAAACTACTAAATAAGCTTCTAATAAGCTGCAATTCACAACAGTTTAGTTTTAAGCTAAACTAGAACTAGGTTGAATGAAATAAGCTATAGGGCTAATTTTAAGCTAAAGTTAAGCTATCTATAAGCTAAAGTTAGGCTTCCAAACTGATATTACAATAACTTTATACTATGAACTTATTATAAACCAAGATTCAGACCTTGTGGTGGCTTAATTACAGCTTATAAAGAGGCTGCAAATCAGCCAAATGGTTGATTATGCTGCTGATCTAAGCAGTGACAGGGGAAAAAGTGCAGTTTTCAAGCTACGAAAAAGCAGGTAAAAAAAATTATTAAAAATAAACTAAAAATATGACCAAATACACAAGCCAGCAAACTCTATGCGTACCAAATTTTAGCTGAATTGGACTTAAGATGAAGAAATGAAAAATAAAAGAAATTTACTGCAGATTAAAAAAAAATCCGAAAATATAGTCTGCTATTACTTGTGTGGGCTGTTTTAAGGGAATTAGAGAACAAGGCTTAATACAATAGAACTAGTTATTGATTATAGACTATATGGATCTTAGAAATAACAAAATGATTGCCAAATAAGCTCAGGCTTATTGCAAGCTTATGTGAGCAGTTTAAGTGCTAGGATTGACACAGTCAAACTCAAATCTATGAAACCTATCAAATTGACTCTAAATAACTTAAAAACAACTTATTTAAACTATTTTAAGCAAGATCAAAATTAAGCTTATGACAAATGAACAGTAGAGGTCAATTTTTACCCGTTTGACCCAATGAGCCAAACAATCCTTAAGGGTGGGCTGATTTGGATTTTTTAAGGAAACAGACAATTTTAAGCTAGGTTTTGATTTCTAGGATGACTAGTAGGTATAATAAGCTTTAAATAGTAACTAAGAATGGAAATTAAGCAGTTTAATAAGATATTTTATATAAGAGCTATTTTTGATTTTTTTAGAGTTTTTAAGCAAAATGAAGAAACAGGCTATTTTAAATTAAGAATACAGACAATAAGCAATACTAGAGTACTTATAAGCAGAATAATAAAGAAATAAGCTATAATAAGCTATGTAACATGTGGAAAACTAGAAGGGGGGGTTGAATAGTTTTACGTCTTTTTAATTTATTATAAAACCTTTGTTTTATACTTTTAAAACTTTAGATTCTAGTTTGTTATGAAAAATAAAACTTAAATCTTATTATTAGTTATATATGTATTCTTTTAAATTGATTGTAAAAGTTTTGGTTTCTTGAATGGATTTTCAATTTGATCTTTATGTGAAGTTGACCTCTAATTAATACTAGCAATTATATAAGCCTATGTGTATGAAAGTAATGACGATGCAAGTAAAGAAATAAATAAGGTATGGAAAGATCTAACCGAGACACGAGAGATTTATAGTGGTTCGGCTACAAGGACACCTTCCTTGCCCTACTCCACTCCCCGAGCACACCTTGCTCGAGAGTTTTCTTCACAACTTCAATAAGCTCCCTTATGGCGGAGAAAACCGTACACAACTTTGGCTTACATGGGTTTAACGACACAAAGCTAAATGTCGAGTTCTAATCGTAGCTAGAACCAATCTCACAACTTCACAACACAACTTCTTCACAACTTATTCACGACTACTTCACAACGGCTTCACGACTTCTTCACGACTTCAACACGACCGCTACACAACCTCTATGATGCGGCTTCACGACTTCAACACTATGTCTTCATGACTAAGACTTCACGACTTCAACATGACCGCTAAACAACCTCTATGCTACGGCTTCACGACTTCAACACTCTGACTTCACGACTAGGACTTCACGGCTTCAACACGACCGCTACACAACTTCTATGCTATGGCTTCATGACTTCAACACTAGGACTTCACGACTAGGACTTCATTGCTTCAACACGACCGCT
Organism: Artemisia tridentata subsp. tridentata; assembly: GCA_021014915.2. Classification (NCBI taxonomy): domain Eukaryota; kingdom Viridiplantae; phylum Streptophyta; class Magnoliopsida; order Asterales; family Asteraceae; genus Artemisia; species Artemisia tridentata. The sequence goes on along the minus strand of CP139506.1, from coordinate 327,356,416 downwards.
ACACAGCTTCTATGTTATGGTTTCACGACTTCAACACAAGAACTTCACAACACAAGAACTTCACGACTAGGACTTCACAACTTTAACACGACCGCTTCACAGCTTCTATGCTACGGCTTCACGACTTCAACACAAGGACTTCATGTCTTCTAAGCTACGGCTTCACAACTTCTACACCACGGGTTCACGACTTCTACACAACGGCTTCACGACTTTTACACTTTGACCTCACAACTTCTATACCACAACTACTTATACAACATCTTCACTACTTACACACAACACTAATCTACAACACACACCTTACATACAAATGAATGAATGATTTACAAACTTTGTTAAACACACAACTTAAGTAACAAGATGATACTAAGTTGTAATACTTCTAATCTTGATTGATAGAAGTATTCTTCTTTTGCACTTGGATGGTGGAAGCTTGGATCACTTGGAAACCAATGCTTAATATTACATGATCAAAGGTTTTTTAAGATATGAAATGAGATCTACAACAGAAAGTTTTAGTGCAAAAGGGTTGAGTAAAAATCTAGGGGAAGGCTGGTATTTATAGGAGAAAAATCTGGACAGCTGGAGCCTACTGGAGCGGGGGCGGTCCCCTTAATTATTAAGGGGCCGCCTAGCAAAATTAAGGGGGCCGCCCCTACTGAACGTTGGCCAATTTTGTCCTTTTGTGGGGAAGGTTTTTCTGGAACATTTTAACTGATTTTGGTTAAAAATTTGAATTCATATTTTTATAAAAGATTAAACATTTTTATTTAATACCAAAAATGTTTTTCAAAAATATATAAAATGTTTTTGATGTTTTATAAAAAATCTAGTTATTAAGAAAATGTTCCTTTGATCATATAATGCATTAAGCATTAGTTCATTCATACCTTAAGTGATTTTAGTTTTAGAAGTGAATATTTACAACTAAGTACTTGTTTAACTTATAAGTTTATGTTTTAATGAGTTTACATTTTGTGATCATCAAAACATAGAGATATGAATAAATATTGATAATGTTTTTAGGCATTTATTTATGTCAACAATCTCCCCCTTTTTGATGATTACAAAACCTAAACTCATTAAATCCAAAAAGTTATTTTTGGACAAGTATTTAGTGAGTTTATATTCACTTCTCCCCCTTTTTGTAGCATCAAAAAGGTTGAGCCGACAAGTTTTAGAGACAAAATTTGTCGGAACGAGAACTCCCCCTTGTGCTCCCCCTCGTTTGAGGGCACCAAGGAATCGATACATGGAATACTTGCAAGAAAAATATTAGAAGCACAAGCATATATATAGCAAAAATAAGCATGCATATAAAGACATTCATTAACAATGTTGTGTATCAATACACAACCATCCAAGATTATATTCAATCCTACATTAGCTAGTAAGTAATGCAATCTACATAATCATTCTAGGAGTACATGATCTTCCATGGGGCTTGCACACAAAATGGTTTGAAAAATTATTTTTGATTAAGCATTGCATATGCTTAATTTGGTGAGAATGAAGGTGGTGGTAGTGTAGTGGGTGAAAATGATGGAGGTTGTGGTGGAGTTTGGTTGTTAAGCATGTGTTCAAGGGATGAAAACATGTAGTGTATCTCATCTCTAAGACCAAAGATGACGGTTCGGTTGTGGGTGTGGTGGTATTGGTGATGATGAGAAATGAGCATCAAGAGGTGTTATTGGTGATATGGAAATGACAAGTTGGGTGAATGGAGGTTCTTGAGTAGGAGGTGGAATTGATGCTCTTGATGGTGGTGATGAAAGGTGTGAGTTGATGTAGTTATTGATGGATGAAAGGGTGTTTTTGATGGTGCATTTGGTACACTTGGGGATTAACATTGAGGTGGTGGTGATGGAGTTTTGGTGTCTTAGAGATGATTTTGGTGATAGCATGGTGAATGAAAATGGGTGTTTGATGGAGGTGATGGTTGATTTAGGTAAGGTTTGGGCTAGATAAAAGGGGTCGCAAGATGCAAAAGAAAACAGTAAATTTTACTGCCAGATGGCCGGTCCCCTTAATTGTAGGCCGGCCCCCTTAAAATTAAGGGGACTGCCTAGGGAATTAAGGGGGCCGCCCATCTGGTGTTTTCCCAGGCGACCAAATTTGAAAAATTTCCAGAAAAGGGTCATTTTTAGGGTGTTTTTGCAGCAAGCTCCATTTGAATCATGTACATCAAGAATGATTAAATAGTGACATAAACATGTTAATTACGCATGCATACATTTAAAACATATTATGGAATAAGCATGTTATTAATCATTAAGCATGTATATATATTATGATATCAAGTATACAAGCAATAAGCATAACAATCATATATTAAAGACAAGAAATAAAGCATTCATTAGTTGAAAATAATTATGTTAAAAAACATAATTATTGATACAACACATATTTTGCTTATAGCATGCAATAAGTAGAAAATTTTAAATTGCCTAAGAGATCCATTGGACTTGCTTGAGACATGAAAACTTGGATTATTTTGGATGGATGATGGTAAAGAGGGGGTAAAAAAAATGTTGGATTAATGGGGTTGTAAGTTTGGGTGTATGGATGTTGGAGAGAGTGTTGATAGAGGAATTGGAGGTGGAGAGCTTGGACTTGACCATGTTGAATGAGGGTTTTGATGTTGTTCAAGTGGTGGTGTTGGATTAGATCTAGTGAGAAGATACTCAATCCAAGTGAGACGCTCATTTAAGGTGATGGTTTGGTTTTGGAGAAAGATGCAACAAGGACAATTGTTGACATGTTTCTCAATTTGACTCAAGTGATGTGGTGATGATGGTAATGATGGTGAGATGGATGGTGATGGGTTTAAGTTGCTTTGAGCAAGGTGCAAAGCAAGGAGAGCATTAAGCTCATGGGCTTCCTTGAGTTCTTCAATGAACTTCAAGTGTTGAGTGGAAGGTGATGATGATGGAGAGTGGTTGTTATTTGGTGGAGGTGGTGGTGACACTCGTGGTGGTGGAGACATTTGTGAACTTGGGTAATTATGAGTGAATGAAGGTGGACATATGGATGATTGGTTATGTGTGTGAAAGGGTTCATTAGGATGAGGTTTAGGTGTTGGTTGAGTTTGAACAACATCATTTGTTGGGTTATGGCAAATGTCAAGCTTCCTCCTCCAAATGGGTATGTATGGTGTAGTGATGATGTGATTGTGGAAGGTAAATTTTGGAGGGTGGTTTGTGACAAAATGTGTTTGTGAATTTTGGGAAGTATAGGATAAAATGGGCTAAAAAATAGAAAAGGGGAGCAGCACCTTCGACCATCAGATGGCCGGTCCCCTTAATTAAGGGGTCGGTCCCCTTAAATATTAAGGGGGCCGCCTAATGAATTAAGGGGGCCGCCCATCTGCTGATTTCCAGGTTACTGGAAATGGGTTTTTGGCAGAAAATTTTGAAAGGGTTGTGTTTTTTGGTTTAGTTTCAAGCAAGTCCAACTTCTTTTGAGGCAATTTAGGATTTAATAACTTATGTATGCTAAGCATATTCATTAGACATTATTATCTAGCATGCAAGCAACTCATTTAGCATGTAACATATATATGTTAGACAAGAAAACACTACATAGCACCAAGTAATTCATAGTATCATGTTTAGGAAGATTAATAAGCTAGTTAAATAATCCTAATGAATATTGATCCGTCCGAAAACGGTCGTCTTTTATTTCTCTATCACACAAGTCAACCACTTGTGAATGGTCAACCGTAATAAATGATAAAAGGCAAACAGTCTCGGAACGAATGCTCGTGTGTAGTGTGTGAAACCAGGCAAGTGATCACCCGGATCGTTTCCCAACGAGGTGTGAATGGAAAACTGTGAAAAGCTAGGATTAGAGTGATTGATGATTTAGATTGCTTTTGATTTTGCTTGATTAACAATTCTAAATAACAATTAAAAAAAACAGATATACACAGGAAAATAAAACGCGAATTAAATAAATTACAAACGCGTAACGGGACAGCTAAAATGGGACTAAATTTAAAATTTATGAAATTAAAAACCTAAAAATGTGAAATAACTTAAAACTTATTTAAAAACTTAAATTATATTTTTTTACACTTTTTATTTAATTATTATTAATTATTTATTATTTAATAACTTATTAAACTATTTAAATTTATAAAAAATACTAAATGAACTAAGAAAAATCTAAAACTTTTTCTATAAATATTATATGTTATTAAAAAGCTAAGAAAATTATAAAAATGAAAATTACTTAATTAAAATTTAAAAAGATAAATTCTATTAAATAGAAGCTATCACTTTATTTCTATTTTTGATTTTCTTAAGGTCTAAAAAATTTTTATATTTTTCCTAGATTAAAAATGACAAAAGAAAATTATGAAAATTGGAATTATATTTTTCTGATTATTTTTCTATTTATTATGATTTAATTACTATATTAAACTAATTAAAAGATAAAAAATATTAAAACTATTAATAAAAATCTGAAACTTTTTTCTAAAATACTTTATAACATTACTGAGCTATGAAAAATATAGTGGAGGTCACAGCTTATTCTGATAAGCAGAAATAAGCTAATAAGCTCGTATAAGCTTATAAGAGAAACTAGTTAAATATCTATGGCATGTAAAATCCAACGGAACTAGTGCCCTAGAGCAGTTGGGAAGGGGGTGTTGTGTTTAAGCGTGCTATCCTATCCGAGAGGTCCAGGGTTCGAATCCCACACACCCCACTTTTTGCTAAACTTTATTTTTTTGATTTTTTTCTTTTGAGATTTATCTAATAGCTATTAATAATGACTTTTAATACTGGACTTTATTTTTGGAACTCGAAAATTAAGCTGGAAACAGCTTTTGAAACAAGCAGTTGGCTTAAAAGCCTTTATGAACTAGAAAACTTCGAATGAGCTAAAAAGCCTCGAAATAAGCTATGAGCTTATCGAAAGGGATTCCTAGGTATTGTTATACGGTTAATGGACTTACAGAAACTAGAAAAGCTCTTGGCTTAAGAGCTTAAAAGCTCTAAATAAGCTGAGCTTTTTTTTTGGTCTGCTAGGGGTGTGCCCTGCACCAGGGCGAAAGGGGTCTGTTCGAGGGCTATTTTAGTGGCCTTCGAGTGGTCTAAAAATCGACACAAAATTACCTTATGTAGACGAGCTAGTGGGGTTTATAAATCAAAAAGAATCGGGTCGAAAGAGCTTATGTGGTGAGACTTAAAAATTCACAAAGTTTCTAAAAAGTCACAAAGTGACTGCTATATGCAGTTCGCATGACTGATGTTGTGCTATTTTTTGTGCACACTTGTGCAGTGGGCTGGGGTATCTAGGAACTAGCTAGGTGGTCTAAATGGAACTCAAAGATACCAAAGAAATCGACAAAACAAGCTCGAGGCTTGATGTGGCTTACTAGAGCTCATGGCAGTCTGAATTTCACAAGGACCATATAAACCAGCTATATCTAGCTGTAGGACCGATCAAAGGGTGATAATAGCTTGTATGGAATGTAAGAAGCTTGTACAAAAGTGGGCTTAATGCCAATCTACAGTAGCGATGTGTTTTGGCTTGTGGACTGACTGAACCAAACAGTCCCTTAGGGGACTGTTTTGAGTTTTTGTGATCGAACCTGGTAGAAATAAGCTAAAAAGTGACTTCTAATGATACTAATAAGTACAATTAAGCTATAACAAGTAACTTGTGATTGAAAATAGTACAGATTAATAAGCTAGCTTATTGAGTTCTTTTTGACTTTTATTTAGTTTTTTTAAGTGAAATGATGAACCAGGCAGTTAAAACTAAAGAACTTGAATGAAATATGTTTTTAAACTACTAGTAAGCTAATCTTTATAATGAAAAGCTAATAACAAGCTATTTAACAGTGAAATAGGTAAATAAGCTAAAAATGATATAGAGCTTACAATCGAATTTGCTAAGTGAAACAAGGAACTAGGGACCAAGAACAACCTCTAGGCTCTCCATAGGACCACTAAACCATAAGCTTCCAGAAATTTAGCTTGTTCAATCCAGAGTAGCTTATTTGACCTCCATTGACTTTTGTTGACTTTTCTTTGAACTTGAATTTCAGAACTGAGTTTTACTAATTAAGTTTACTAAAAGCTATATAGAGCTTTTATAAGCTTAATGAAAGGTTATTTAGAGCTTTTGATGATAACTTAAGTGAGCTTATAGCTTATTCGAATTACTAGGAAACTTGATAATTTAAATGATCACTAATATTGAGTACAAATTAACTTGAAACTGGACAAGATAACTGAAATGAGCTTATATTAAAACTGAACTTGAAATTACAATGAAATGAAAGACTGAAAAGGAAAATGCTTAAGCTAAAATTAACTACTTTTTTCTACTGGTTGATCTCTTCTGCCTCTTGCTCCTTTTATAGCATCCCACATGTTCCAGGTGTCATCAAGAGTAAATCCCACCATAAAGCAGCCTTGATACGTGTCTAATTTCTCAACACCTGTTTAAATGGATTTTGGCGCCAAATCCCAAGGGGTAACTTGCAGGTATTTTTCTAAGCATTTAATGCTTCTTGGTAGCTTGTGGAGGTGGAGGGGGATATTTTGGAGTGTAGAAGTGGGCAAAGGGTGGTGGATGTGATAGTTGCAGGGTAGAGGGGTGATGGCAGATGTAGGTTTGCTAGGTGGCATCTCCTAGGGTAAACCTAGGAGGTGGGTTTGGTTGAGGAGGTGACAGAGGGTGTATGAGGTGGAAAGGTGAAGCAAGTGGAGGTGTGGAGGAGGGGTAGTAGCAGGGTGATGAGGTGGAGTGGAGGTTGAAGACGGGTCAATGAAAGTCAAAGAGTATCCCTGGTTTTATATTTAAAAGGGTTGGGTGTTGGGCTGGATGTTTGGGCTTGGGTAGTTTTATTATTGGGTTGGGTATATGGGTTTATATAAGCAGCTAAGGTTTAGTTAGGATTTGGATTTTTGGATTTTTGGATTTTGGTTTTAGTTAAATCATAAGGACCATATTTGTAATATGCTGAAAATTGAGGGACCTGAATTGCCAACTTTCCAAACTTCCTTCAAAGTACCAAACCTGCCAATAAACAATATTACAAGGACCAAGGTTGATAATTTCACTTTTTTAAACACCAAGGACCATTTTTGTAATTTTTGGATTTTCAGGGGGTGAAGTTGTAAATTTCCCAAAAGTTATCAAATTGTTCCAATTTGTAATTTCATGATTCTTAAAGGACCTTTGATGACTTTTCCTGTTTTAGAATAACCAGGGACTAGTTTTGACAACTTTTGAAAGTTGAGGGACTGAAACTGCCAATTATGCAAACTTTGTTCGTTTTTCAACTGTTTTTAAACATTTTGCATCTGAAACATATAAAACACAATTTTGTGATAATTTCAGTATTATGATGCATTTCTGAGTGTTTTTGGATGTTTTGGCAGCTCAGATTAAGTAAAAATGATGAGTATTTAGACACTCATCAATCCCCCACACTAAACTATTGCTAGTCCCTAGCAATATTTTATGAAGATTTAATGGATTTGAAAGACTCTTTACCAAAAGCCATTACTTCTGGAGTAGCCAATTGTTTCAGTTCAAGTAAGAACTTTGGTACAATGATAACCAAGTGATTTTGAGCAAACCACAAGCTGTCAACGGTTTTGATTTGTCTTTACCAAAAGCCGTTTGCTTCTGGACTAGCCAACTCTTAGATAAATTATCACTATTATCTTTGGTGAGCTGATTACCAATCATGGATTTTCACTGCCTTAACCACAAGCCATAACCTTGCGGGCTAGCCAACTCTTCACTTATGAAGATATGGTGAGTCGAATACCATACAATTTTGGGCAAATTGCAAGCCATAAACGGATTTGATTCATCTTTACCAAGAGCCGTTTGCTCCTGGATTAGCCAATCCTTATGTGGGTTAGACATGGCGGACTGATAACCATTTTTTGAGTTCTAAGTGAGAAAAAATTTTAAAATTTTGGCTAAAATGGGGGTACTAGATGGTACATTTGATCAAATTCGCAAGAATTCCCCCCCACACTTAGAACTGAATATTGCCCTCAATATTCAAAGAACCGGTTGTTAAACCAACACTTAGAACGTGAAAGGGTAATACTAATAGCCTTTTATTTTATATACACACACATTTTATTTTTTATTTTTTTTTTTTTTATTTTTTTAATATTTATATATATACGACATGTGGGGCATCTCCCCCACACTAGATGGTAGAACAGAGAAAGAAAACAGAGACATGGGTGAAAACCCATGTTTTGCTAATGTTTTTGATCACCGAGTCACTAGCTTGACTCGATCCCCGCATTCATTGGTTCATGGGGAAAGTTTGAAGATCCGGGACAACCATGAATGGTATGTCCTCTCCAAAGTAGTGTTTCAAACGATGACCATTCACTTTGAAATTAGGCCCGTCAGCTTGAGATAACTCAACGGTACCATACGGATAAACCTTTGTGATAGTGAATGGACCAGTCCAACGGGTTTTGAGTTTGCCTGAGAAGATCTTTAATCTTGAATTGAAAAGAAGGACTCGATCACCAACGTTAAAAACGCGGTTCTTTATTTTTGAGTCATGAATCTTCTTTGTCTTTTCTTTATAGATCAAAGAGTTCTCGTAGGCTTGATCACGCAGTTCATTTAGTTCATTCATTTGAACTTTACGGTGATTACCCGCAGTTTGAAGGTCAAAGTTAGCATGTTTCAAGGCCCAGTAGGCTTTGTGCTCTAATTCGATCGGTAGATGACATGCCTTTCCGTACACAAGTTTGTAAGGCGTACACCCGATGGGTGTTTTGTAAGCTGTACGAAAGGCCCATAATGCATCATCTAACTTATCCGACCAGGATGCACGATTTTCTCCTACAGTCCTTTCCAGTATTCTTTTAATACCCCGATTTGAAACTTCTACTTGTCCACTTGTTTGTGGGTGATACGCAGTGGAAAGACGGTGAGTTACACCATACTTTTGCATGACTTTATCAAATTTGTCATTGCAAAAATGCGTACCACGATCACTGATTATAGCACGTGGAGTTCCAAAACGGGCAAACAGAGCTTTCAGGAATTTTACAACAACTCGGGCATCATTAGTGGGTAAAGCTTTTGCTTCAACCCATTTTGACAAGTAGTCAACAGCCACGAGAATGTATTTGTTTCCTCGAGATGATGGAAATGGCCCCATAAAGTCAATGCCCCAGACATCAAAGATTTCACAAACTTGAATAGCATTTTGTGGCATTTCATTTCGTTGTGAAATATTTCCGTGACGCTGACAAGCTTCACAAGTTTTGATAAGATCTTGGGCATCCTTATAGATTGTGGGCCAATAAAACCCGGAATCAAACACCTTTTTGGCGGTGTAGTTTGGACTATGATGGCCCCCAGTGGGTCCAGCATGGCAAGCTTTGAGAATGTCAATAGCTTCCTGTCCGTAAACACACCGTCGGATGACTTGATCCGCACAGATTTTGAATAAGTAGGGGTCGTCCCAGAAGTAATGTTTAACATCCTTGAAAAATTTATTCTTCTGTTGGGTCGACATCCCTTTCACTATGAAGTTACCCGCATGGTAATTTGCGAAGTCGGCAAACCATGGGGTAGTAGAATCTCCACGAAAAGCAACCGCACTGAGTGTCTCGAGAGGAAATGTTTCATTTATTTCCTTTTTCTCGAAAATATCTTGGTGAGGGTTCTCTAATCGGGACAGATGATCAGCAGCTAGGTTCTCAGCTCCCTTTTTATCACGTATGGTGATATCAAATTCTTGCAGGAGGAGAACCCAACAGAGCAATCTCGGCTTTGCATCTTGTTTTGCAAAGAGATATTTGAGAGCCGAGTGATCCGTATACACTACACATTTTGTCAAGATTAAATATGGCCGAAACTTCTCAAAGGCATATACCACAGCCAACAATTCTTTTTCTGTAGTGGTGTAATGAGTTTGAGCTTCAGTCATGGTTTTACTTGCGTAGTGGATAGGCTGAAAATGTTTAGCTTTTCGTTGCCTCAGGACTGCACCGATAGCAAAATCACTTGCATCGCACATGAGCTCAAAGGGAAAATCCCAGTCGGGGGCAACTAGAATGGGTGCTTCAGTAAGCTTTTTCTTTAATGTTTCAAAAGCTTTTATGCACTCGAGTGAGAAGATAAAAGGAGCATCCTTTTCAAGAAGATGAGTCATAGGCCGGGCAATTTTAGAAAAATCTTGTATGAATCTACGATAGAAACCGGCATGACCCAAAAAACTCCTAATACCTTTGACGGTAGTGGGATGAGGTAATTTAGCAATGACATCCACTTTAGATCTGTCAACCTCAATCCCGTTTTTTGATATCTTATGGCCGAGGACAATGCCCTCTTTGACCATAAAGTGACTCTTTTCCCAATTTAGACAAAGATTGGTGTCTTTACACCGTTTCAACATGTTTTCTAAATTGGAGAGACATGCTTGGAACGAATCCCCAATGACCGAGAAGTCATCCATAAAGACCTCCATAGTTTTCCCGATCATATCAGTAAATATGGCCATCATACACCTCTGGAATGTGCCTGGAGCATTACATAAGCCGAAAGGCATACGTTTATAAGCAAATGTTCCATAAGGGCATGTAAAGGTAGTCTTTTCTTGATCTTGTGGATCAATGGGGATTTGAAAGTAACCTGAGAAACCATCTAGGAAACAATAGTACTCGTTTCCCGCTAATCTCTCGAGCATCTGATCCATGAAGGGCAGAGGAAAATGGTATTTTCGGGTGGCATCATTTAACTTACGATAGTCAATGCAAACACGCCACCCCGTAACCAATCGAGTTGGGATCAACTCATTCTCCTCATTTGTGACAACAGTTATGCCACCCTTTTTTGGAACACAGTGAATGGGACTAACCCAAGGACTATCAGAGATGGGATAAATCAATCCTGCATCAAGAAGTTTGAGAACCTCTTGTTTGATAACATCGTGGATTTTAGGATTCACCCTTCGTTGGTGTTGGACTGCTGGTTTAAAGTCATCCTCCATTAAAATCTTGTGAGTACAAAATTCAGGGTCTATACCCTTTATGTCGGAGAGTTTCCAAGCAATTGCTTGTTTGTGTGACTTTAAGACCTTTATTAGAGCAGTCTTTTCCTCATCACTTAAGTCTTTAGCAATAATGATGGGTAATTTATCATCACCCTCCAAAAATGCGTACTCAAGATGAGGTGGTAAGTCTTTGAGTTCGACCTCAGGAAATTCATCGTTTTTCTCAACTGATTTGATTTCCTCATTATGAAGTTTAACGGGAGGGAGTGGAGGAGAATTGTCCTGGTTTAACAATTTCTCAAGAAGACGAATATCTCCCTCCAGATTAATCTCAGCGTCATCAATCCCTTCTAGGAATGAATCACACTTGAGAAAATCCTCGATCTCTTCCAAAATGAAATCACTTCTCTCAAACGGAGTGAGAGAAGGGGAAGAGTCGGAAATGACAGGTAGAGAAGATGTGGGTGGATTACCACTCACAGAATTATGAAAATAACCAACAATTTCTTGAGAGTACTCCTTTGAGGCAATGTCAATGACATCGATTCGGTTAACCGAAGCGGAATCAAAATTTGAGGAGTACCTCGAAGTTTGATCATGGTTAAAGGTAACAGCTTCATTACCCACACGCAATGTGATCTCATGCTTAAATACATCAATAAGAGCATGGCCCGTTTTAAGGAATCCTCTTCCAAGAATGAGAGGAACCTTTTGATCAGCATCGAAATCAACAACCACAAAGTCAGCTGGAAAATGGAACTTTTCTATTTTCACAAATACATCTTCGGCAATACCGCGAGGATGAGATATGGTACGATCTGCAAGCTCAAGAGTCATGCAGGTAGGAGTAAGAGCCGGAAGAGAAAGTTTCTTCCATACTGAATGAGGCATCAGGTTGATGCTTGCACCTAGATCTGCTAAAGCATAGCATTCAACCATTCCCGGAAATACACAAGGTAGTAGAAACTTTCCAGGATCTCCAAGCTTCTCCGGAAGCTTTTTCAAGATAACCGCTGAGCAGTTCTCATTTACTGGAGTTTTAGCCATTTCAATCAGTTTTTCCTTGTTGCTTAACAAGTGTTTGAATGTTGATGCAAATTTGGGCATCAGAATGATAGCATCCGCAAAACTTATGTCAAAATGTAATTCTTTAAAGATTTGAAAGAATTTGTCCATTTGTTGACTAGCCTTCTCACGGAGCTTTTGCTCATTTAAGCGCGATGGGTAAGGAATATGAGGTTTGGATTTAGGGGCTACAACTTCAGGAGTCTCTACAGATTCAAAGACAACTCCTGGTTTGGATTTTTTCGGGACAACCGGAGGATGGACTGGTGCTGTACTTTGTGGGCTTGGAATTTGCACTTTGTCCGTTGTATCCTCCGTCTCTTTTTCCATTTCAAACAACGGAGGAGGAATAGGGCCAGCTGGCCCCTCATAAGCAGCACCACTCCGAGTGGTGATAGCTTTGACGAAAGTGGTATCTTCATCATCATCACTGTCATCAAGTACACTGACAGGAACAGCATTGAGCATTTCGGAATAATATCTGGCTGATCTTTGCTCACTAAGTTTGGTTGACAAACTTTTAACCGTAAATCGTGAGGAGCAATTGTGGGTGTAGATTTTTGGATAACCGAAGGTTGGACGTATTTAGCACTTCCATTGTTAGTGGGAAGTACCGGGTCCTTTTTCACCTTGAGTTCAACATGAGCTTTACCACTACGTGTAGTGACAGCTTTGAGTTCACCCCTAGGGTTGACAACAGTGTTACTTGGGAGACCTCCCGAGGTAGAAGGTATATCAGTTAAAGACTTTTTGATCTGGTTTAATTGGGCAACCAATAACTGGTTTGTCTCACGTTGTGTCTTATTTGTTTCCTCTTGGGTTTTCATGAATTGCTTAAGCAACTCATCTGAGGACGTCTGATTTCGGTTTGAACCTTGGTTTTGATTAAAATTTGGACCACGGTTTTGGTTATAATTACCCTGATTCTGACCTCGGTTTTGATTGAAATTTTGAGAATTGTTGAAATTTTGTCCCTGATTTTGAACAAAGCGATTTTGATTATTCTGATTTGGCACGGGTGGAAAACCAGGTGGGACCATAGCATTTGGTGCTCGGTACTGAGTCTCAGCATGCGGACGGTACTGATTTTGGTTTACTGCAGCTACGGGAGCTGGGTAAACAGAAGCATCGGTTGCTTGACAATCATAATACGCATGTGGGCCACCACAAGTTTCACACACTTTGTTTATTGCTTTGATTTGTTCCGGTTTATGAATTTCACTTTTTAATTCTTTCATTTCCTTCATCATACAACGCATTGAGTCAGTTAAAAAGGCTAACTCTGATGAGTTACCGGATGAAGAAGCAACAGGAGTGACAGGAACATTCACTTTGTTTCTAGAAATAGGAACTTTTGATTTATTTTCACAAATTTCAACCATCTCTCTAGGTTTACGATTCAAGATATTGCCACCGGAGGCTGCGTTAAGTGCATCTTGATCGTTTTGGGTCAACCCATTATAAAACGTATTTATCTGTTGTAACACATTGAAATCGTGATGAGGGCATTTTCTTAGGAGATCTTTAAATCTGTCCCATGCCTCTCCGAAATTTTCATCAAAACCTTGACGAAAACCAGCAATTTCATTTTTTAGGTTAGTCGTCTTTGATGGAGGGAAGAAATAATTTACAAATTTCTTTACGAGATCTTCCCAGGTTTCAATGGATCGAGGGGGTTCTTTATCCAGCCAAATTCGGGCTGCCCCCTCAAGTGAGAATGGAAATAGCATCAATTTGATCACTGTTTGTGGCACATTCTTGTAATTGATTGTAGAGGTCAGTTTGTTGAACCAACGAATGTGTGCATATGGATCCTCTCGTTCAAACCCGTGAAATTGGTTTGTGGACACGAGCTGAATCAGATGTGTTTTCAGCTCAAAATGATCAGAATCGATGGCTGGTAAAACGATGGCATCTCCATAACCCTCGGTGGGTGCCTGGAGCATTTCAGCCATTGTGCGTTCGTCTGCCATATTATCAGTGAGAACAGTACGATTCTCGGGTTCGACTATTTGGGCAGCACGTCTACGATTACGTCTTCTCGGAATTTCTACGAGTTCACGTAAAGGGCTTGATGACGTGGAAGAACGAGTGCGCATGCACTAAGTAAAATATTCCAATTAAAACAAGACAGAAGCAAAACACAAGTTAACTTAAACCAACAATCAACAAGCGTACAGTAGCTCTCTAAAAGATAAACGCACAGAGTGGCGGAGAAGCAAAGGTGGGCAATTAAGCTCCTTAAAAACCCGCTTCTTTCAGTCCGACAATTTAATGTCAGACTATCCTTAAACCTCCGTTATAGTTTGTTTATCAATCAAAGGTGAGCCGATATTCGCAAGTGATACAAAGGTAAAGTTTTAAATCTTTGGTTTGGGAACTTATTATGGTCGTACCCCCAGTTAGGTAGTACTCTGTCTTGGTTCTCGATGGTAATTTTTTATTGTTATTTATTATTAACAAAGAAAACAGAAATTATTTTTGGTGTTTTTATTTTTTATATGATAATAATAATAATAATATATATAGAAAAGAAAAGAAAAATATTTTTGTATTTTATATGGTTTATGGGAAATAGGAACTTCTGATAGAAGGATCTCGAATCACTAATCGCTTATACTCTACACAATAGTCGCAGCACAACCTCCCCGGCAGCGGCGCCAAAATTTGATCCGTCTGAAAACGGTCGTCTTTTATTTCTCTATCACACAAGTCAACCACTTGTGAATGGTCAACCGTAATAAATGATAAAAGGCAAACAGTCTCGGAACGAATGCTCGTGTGTAGTGTGTGAAACCAGGCAAGTGATCACCCGGATCGTTTCCCAACGAGGTGTGAATGGAAAACTGTGAAAAGCTAGGATTAGAGTGATTGATGATTTAGATTGCTTTTGATTTTGCTTGATTAACAATTCTAAATAACAATTAAAAAAACAGATATACACAGGAAAATAAAACGCGAATTAAATAAATTACAAACGCGTAACGGGACAGCTAAAATGGGACTAAATTTAAAATTTATGAAATTAAAAACCTAAAAATGTGAAATAACTTAAAACTTATTTAAAAACTTAAATTATATTTTTTTTACACTTTTTATTTAATTATTATTAATTATTTATTATTTAATAACTTATTAAACTATTTAAATTTATAAAAAATACTAAATGAACTAAGAAAAATCTAAAACTTTTTCTATAAATATTATATGTTATTAAAAAGCTAAGAAAATTATAAAATGAAAATTACTTAATTAAAATTTAAAAAGATAAATTCTATTAAATAGAAGCTATCACTTTATTTCTATTTTTGATTTTCTTAAGGTCTAAAAATATTTTTATATTTTTCCTAGATTAAAAATGACAAAAGAAAATTATGAAAATTGGAATTATATTTTTCTGATTATTTTTCTATTTATTATGATTTAATTACTATATTAAACTAATTAAAAGATAAAAAATATTAAAACTATTAATAAAAATCTGAAACTTTTTTCTAAAATACTTTATAACATTACTGAGCTATGAAAAATATAGTGGAGGTCACAGCTTATTCTGATAAGCAAAAATAAGCTAATAAGCTCGTATAAGCTTATAAGAGAAACTAGTTAAATATCTATGGCATGTAAAATCCAACGGAACTAGTGCCCTAGAGCAGTTGGGAAGGGGGTGTTGTGTTTAAGCGTGCTATCCTATCCGAGAGGTCCAGGGTTCGAATCCCACACACCCCACTTTTTGCTAAACTTTATTTTTTTGATTTTTTTCTTTTGAGATTTATCTAATAGCTATTAATAATGACTTTTAATACTGGACTTTATTTTTGGAACTCGAAAATTAAGCTGGAAACAGCTTTTGAAACAAGCAGTTGGCTTAAAAGCCTTTATGAACTAGAAAACTTCGAATGAGCTAAAAAGCCTCGAAATAAGCTATGAGCTTATCAAAAGGGATTCCTAGGTATTGTTATACGGGTAATGGACTTACAGAAACTAGAAAAGCTCTTGGCTTAAGAGCTTAAAAGCTCTAAATAAGCTGAGCTTTTTTTTTGGTCTGCTAGGGGTGTGCCCTGCACCAGGGCGAAAGGGGTCTGCTCGAGGGCTATTTTAGTGGCCTTCGAGTGGTCTAAAAATCGACACAAAATTACCTTATGTAGACGAGCTAGTGGGGTTTATAAATCAAAAAGAATCGGGTCGAAAGAGCTTATGTGGTGAGACTTAAAAATTCACAAAGTTTCTAAAAAGTCACAAAGTGACTGCTATATGCAGTTCGCATGACTGATGTTGCGTTATTTTTTGTGCACACTTGTGCAGTGGGCTGGGGTATCTAGGAACTAGCTAGGTGGTCTAAATGGAACTCAAAGATACCAAAGAAATCGACAAAACAAGCTCGAGGCTTGATGTGGCTTACTAGAGCTCATGGCAGTCTGAATTTCACAAGGACCATATAAACCAGCTATATCTAGCTGTAGGACCGATCAAAGGGTGATAATAGCTTGTATGGAATGTAAGAAGCTTGTACAAAAGTGGGCTTAATGCCAATCTACAGTAGCGATGTGTTTTGGCTTGTGGACTGACTGAACCAAACAGTCCCTTAGGGGACTGTTTTGAGTTTTTGTGATCGAACCTGGTAGAAATAAGCTAAAAAGTGACTTCTAATGATACTAATAAGTACAATTAAGCTATAACAAGTAACTTGTGATTGAAAATAGTACAGATTAATAAGCTAGCTTATTGAGTTCTTTTTGACTTTTATTTAGTTTTTTTAAGTGAAATGATGAACCAGGCAGTTAAAACTAAAGAACTTGAATGAAATATGTTTTTAAACTACTAGTAAGCTAATCTTTATAATGAAAAGCTAATAACAAGCTATTTAACAGTGAAATAGGTAAATAAGCTAAAAATGATATAGAGCTTACAATCGAATTTGCTAAGTGAAACAAGGAACTAGGGACCAAGAACAACCTCTAGGCTCTCCATAGAACCACTAAACCATAAGCTTCCAGAAATTTAGCTTGTTCAATCCAGAGTAGCTTATTTGACCTCCATTGACTTTTGTTGACTTTTCTTTGAACTTGAATTTCAGAACTGAGTTTTACTAATTAAGTTTACTAAAAGCTATATAGAGCTTTTATAAGCTTAATGAAAGGTTATTTAGAGCTTTTGATGATAACTTAAGTGAGCTTATAGCTTATTCGAATTACTAGGAAACTTGATAATTTAAATGATCACTAATATTGAGTACAAATTAACTTGAAACTGGACAAGATAACTGAAATGAGCTTATATTAAAACTGAACTTGAAATTACAATGAAATGAAAGACTGAAAAGGAAAATGCTTAAGCTAAAATTAACTACTTTTTTCTACTGGCTGATCTCTTCTGCCTCTTGCTCCTTTTATAGCATCCCACATGTTCCAGGTGTCATCAAGAGTAAATCCCACCATAAAGCAGCCTTGATACGTGTCTAATTTCTCAACACCTGTTTAAATGGATTTTGGCGCCAAATCCCAAGGGGTAACTTGCAGGGTTTTTCTAAGCATTTAATGCTTCTTGGTAGCTTGTGGAGGTGGAGGGGGATATTTTGGAGTGTAGAAGTGGGCAAAGGGTGGTGGATGTGATAGTTGCAGGGTAGAGGGGTGATGGCAGATGTAGGTTTGCTAGGTGGCATCTCCTAGGGTAAACCTAGGAGGTGGGTTTGGTTGAGGAGGTGACAGAGGGTGTATGAGGTGGAAAGGTGAAGCAAGTGGAGGTGTGGAGGAGGGGTAGTAGCAGGGTGATGAGGTGGAGTGGAGGTTGAAGACGGGTCAATGAAAGTCAAAGAGTATCCCTGGTTTTATATTTAAAAGGGTTGGGTGTTGGGCTGGATGTTTGGGCTTGGGTAGTTTTATTATTGGGTTGGGTATATGGGTTTATATAAGCAGCTAAGGTTTAGTTAGGATTTGGATTTTTGGATTTTTGGATTTTGGTTTTAGTTAAATCATAAGGACCATATTTGTAATATGCTGAAAATTGAGGGACCTGAATTGCCAACTTTCCAAACTTCCTTCAAAGTACCAAACCTGCCAATAAACAATATTACAAGGACCAAGGTTGATAATTTCACTTTTTTAAACACCAAGGACCATTTTTGTAATTTTTGGATTTTCAGGGGGTGAAGTTGTAAATTTCCTAAAAGTTATCAAATTGTTCCAATTTGTAATTTCATGATTCTTAAAGGACCTTTGATGACTTTTCCTGTTTTAGAATAACCAGGGACTAGTTTTGACAACTTTTGAAAGTTGAGGGACTGAAACTGCCAATTATGCAAACTTTGTTCGTTTTTCAACTGTTTTTAAACATTTTGCATCTGAAACATATAAAACACAATTTTGTGATAATTTCAGTATTATGATGCATTTCTGAGTGTTTTTGGATGTTTTGGCAGCTCAGATTAAGTAAAAATGATGAGTATTTAGACACTCATCAAATATCTATGTGCATGGGAATGTAGAGTTGTGATAGCATGGACTTCTAGACTTGTACCAAGTGAGGTCTTTAATAAGTAAACCATGATTTTTCATTTTTGATTTAGTTCACTTATAAGTGTCATATACACAAGTATATATGACATATATGAGATCACCAAGCATGATTTAAAGAAATATTTTTGGCATTATTAAACAATGCTTGAAAGTAGGTTTTATGTGAATGTGAAAAATATATTACTGAAATAGTTTTGGCTTTATTTCAAAATGTTTTTATGAGGAAAGAAAACATATTTTTCCAATCTTTGGTTTTTGATAAACACGTAATTATAGACACAAGTTTGGAAGAAAGATAGGATGGTGAAACATGTTTATTAGAAATATGTCATAATCTTTTGAAAAATCATTTTTCCAAAATGTGAAGTTTTTGAAAATTTAAAAATAAGTCCCACTAATTATATGTTTAAAAATAGTGGTTTATAAAAGATCTCATGCTCAAGTCTATTGTCACATGCTACCTCTTTCTACATATCCTATGGCATTTAAGCATGTATTATGACTAAATACAAAAATACATCATGTCAGAGTAGTTAGAGAAAAACAAAAGCTATTATAATGACAATGCATTTAACAACTAAACAAATAATTACGAAGGCATGCAGTCAAATCACATATGAGCAAGTAAACATCTAGAAATTTTATATATGCAAGATAACATACATCTAGGAATGAAAAGCTCTAGTGAAAAGCAAAGTTCATAGCAGTAAACTATCGTTAGGTATATTTAGGAAAAATAATGTATTCAAGTTGGAGAATGAGTATGAGACTATTACTAGTGGTGCTCAATTCAGGCTAAACACGACTGTTTTTACGGGTTACACACACCCAACTTCTCACATAGAAGCAATTCAACCGTTAGGTCAAATTGAGTTTCTAGTCAATAGATTCTCCAGTAGTCATTCTCCTTTTAGAAGAAATTAAGTTCCTAAATTTACCTATCGGAGAGTACCAAATATGAAGATTGCTTGGTTTACTAATACTTAGGGGGGCTAACTAAAGGGTTTCTAGTTCATTAAGCCACAGAACGAATATAACTAAAGTGTAAAGGCAAAGCAACCTATCAGACTAAGCGTATCCTAAGGCATTAATAAGATTATATGCATGAAGTAATTACTTATGAAATTTAAAAAGAAAACTTACCTCACGTCCTAGATTTTCTTCGTAATGTCTTAGATGATGATCGACGTGTGAATGATAGGTGAGTCTTCAAGATAACCAAGGTGTGAAAATATATCATGGCAAGCTTCTAACACCTTATTTAAACCGAAGTGACTTGACCCGAACATGTCTTGTACGGATGATGATCTTCTCCTTCGTCTGTGTCACTCCATGATTTTGGATTGAGTTCACTTTGGAGTTGATTCATGTAGTCTTCGTCGTTAATACCTACATTGACAACATTTGAACTAGTAGCACATGTATCTATTTTATCTAAATGTTTATCTATTAAATTTTCTAAGATAACTAATTCATGTACAAGATCAAAATCCTCATCTTTGGCTTGACATTTTTCATGATGAAAGTTTAAGAGATTTTTCCAAATATCATTTGCCGTTTTACAGAAAGATATTCTTTCATATTCAACTTTCGGCAAGGTTTTGTAAATAATTATTTTAGCTTCATTATTTTTGTTATTCTTTGTTTTTAAATAATCATTTTGAGTTTCAAAATCCGTTTTTGTTTGACTTTCAAAATCCGTTTTTGTTGGTTGAAAATCACCAATCGAAGTGACATGCCAAAGATCTAGATCAATTGATTTCACATAATTTTTAAACTTATTTTTCCATTCAAGAAAAGTATAGTTTTCAAATAGTGGTGGTGTTTACATAAATTCCCCTTCTAAATATTTTTTGGATTCCATAGATCGATTCAAGTTTTAAAATACAGTATATTTTAAAGATCTTGATTGACGTGGCTCTTGATACCAATTGTGGAAAACTAGAAGGGGGGGTTGAATAGTTTTACGTCTTTTTAATTTATTATAAAACCTTTGTTTTATACTTTTAAAACTTTAGATTCTAGTTTGTTTTGAAAAATAAAACTTAAATCTTATTATTAGTTATATATGTATTCTTTTAAATTGATTGTAAAAGTTTTGGTTTCTTGAATGGATTTTCAATTTGATCTTTATGTGAAGTTGACCTCTAATTAATACTAGCAATTATATAAGCCTATGTGTATGAAAGTAATGACGATGCAAGTAAAGAAATAAATAAGGTATGGAAAGATCTAACCGAGACACGAGAGATTTATAGTGGTTCGGCTACAAGGACACCTTCCTTGCCCTACTCCACTCCCCGAGCACACCTTGCTCGAGAGTTTTCTTCACAACTTCAATAAGCTCCCTTATGGCGGAGAAAACCGTACACAACTTTGGCTTACACGGGTTTAACGACACAAAGCTAAATGTCGAGTTCTAATCGTAGCTAGAACCAATCTCACAACTTCACAACACAACTTCTTCACAACTTATTCACGACTACTTCACAACGGCTTCACGACTTCTTCACGACTTCTTCACGACTTCAACACGACCGCTACACAACCTCTATGATGCGGCTTCACGACTTCAACACTATGTCTTCATGACTAAGACTTCACGACTTCAACATGACCGCTACACAACCTCTATGCTACGGCTTCACGACTTCAACACCAGGACTTCACGACTAGGACTTCACGGCTTCAACACGACCGCTACACAACTTCTATGCTATGGCTTCATGACTTCAACACTAGGACTTCACGACTAGGACTTCATTGCTTCAACACGACCGCTACACAGCTTCTATGCTATGGCTTCACGACTTCAACACAAGAACTTCACGACTAGGACTTCACAACTTTAACACGACCGCTTCACAGCTTCTATGCTACGGCTTCACGACTTCAACACAAGGACTTCATGTCTTCTAAGCTACGGCTTCACAACTTCTACACCACGGGTTCACGACTTCTACACAACGGCTTCACGACTTCTACACTTTGACCTCACAACTTCTATACCACAACTACTTATACAACATCTTCACTACTTACACACAACACTAATCTACAACACACACCTTACATACAAATGAATGAATGATTTACAAACTTTGTTAAACACACAACTTAAGTAACAAGATGATACTAAGTTGTAATACTTCTAATCTTGATTGATAGAAGTATTCTTCTTTTGCACTTGGATGGTGGAAGCTTGGATCACTTGGAAACCAATGCTTAAGATTACATGATCAAAGGTTTTTTAAGATATGAAATGAGATCTACAACAGAAAGTTTTAGTGCAAAAGGGTTGAGTAAAAATCCAGGGGAAGGCTGGTATTTATAGGAGAAAAATCTGGACAGCTGGAGCCTACTGGAGCGGGGGCGGTCCCCTTAATTATTAAGGGGGCCGCCTAGCAAAATTAAGGGGGCCGCCCCTACTGAACGTTGGCCAATTTTGTCCTTTTGTGGGGAAGGTTTTTCTGGAACATTTTAACTGATTTTGGTTAAAAATTTGAATTCATATTTTTATAAAAGATTAAACATTTTTATTTAATACCAAAAATGTTTTTCAAAAATATATAAAATGTTTTTGATGTTTTATAAAAAATCTAGTTATTAAGAAAATGTTCCTTTGATCATATAATGCATTAAGCATTAGTTCATTCATACCTTAAGTGATTTTAGTTGTAGAAGTGAATATTTACAACTAAGTACTTGTTTAACTTATAAGTTTATGTTTTAATGAGTTTACATTTTGTGATCATCAAAACATAGAGATATGAATAAATATTGATAATGTTTTTAGGCATTTATTTATGTCAACATAACAGTAACTTGCAAAAATAATTTGAAAATGCTTACAACTGTGAGGATTTGAAACAGTGGAACTTATGATCACCCAACAAGCCTAGCTTGTCAATATTAACCTAGAACACCCATTTAAGCTTTCCAGAATTGCTTATTCCACCAGAACAGCTTAATTTGAGCTTCTTTGACTTTTGTTGACTTTTTTGGAAATTTCACAATTAGAACTGTTCTTAACTAATATAAGCTTACAAAAGCTATGATAAGCTTATATAAGCTTATAGCAAGGGTTATGAGTGTTTGTGGTGATTCTTAACAACTGAATAGCTTAATTCGAGTTAATAAAAACTTGAATTCCTATTATAACTGAAACTGAGTACAAAGCTGCTTGAAATTAGAACAATTAACTTAAAAAACACTTGAATTAATACTGAAATGTGGAATACAATAATTTTAGACAACAGAAATTAAAACTAATTTACACTACGAATGGTCTAAAAACAGGACAAGTATTTCTGTGTGCTGTGAGGGCTTTTTATGCTCTTCAAAAAGTTTCTTGGAGTCTTCTGAGCAAATCCCAGCTGTTGGTTAAGCTTGAGGTGATCACAGCCCTTGATTGCAAATTTTGGCGGGAAAAGATATAATGGGTAAAACCCACTTGGGTTTAACGTGTGAGGGGGAGGAGTGCATTGAATGCACTTTGGATTGTTAGGAGAAGTGCTAGAGAAGCTTGGAGGAGGGTGGTGGAGTGTCAGGGGATAAGGTGATGGGATATGGTGGTATTGGGCGGGTAATGGTTTAGAGAAGAAGGTTTTGACTGGTTGGTGTTGTGTTTGACCCCGGTATTTAGAGTTTTAGCTTTTTAGGATTGGGCCAAGGGTGGTGATGGGCTGGCGGGTTAAAGGGATAAAGGGGTAAATGGGTTTGTAATTATTTTGGGTTTAGGATTTAGTTATTTTTGGATTTAAAGGGTTAGGATTGGAATTGGTTTATTTTTAAGGTTTAGGGATTAATGTTGCCAATTTTTGAAAACCGAGGGACCATTTATGTCAAATTCTAAAAATTGTCTCCAAGGACCAATCTTGACATTTTGATATTCTTGGAGGTTGACTTTGACTTTTTGAGCAATATCCCGGTCCAAACTCATAAGTTTCTTCCCCGTCCTCGGCTTTTCACGATTTTCCAATCTTGTGCTCGGTTTTGTCTGTTTTTGCCTTGTTTTCAATCCTTTTGTACCTGAAACACATAAAAACACAAACCACAAATATTTGCAATATATTTGATCTATTTGGGTGTTTTTAGTCATTTTTGTGTCTTTAATGGGTGTAAAATGATGAGTATTTACACACTCATCATTCCACATAGAGGAGATCAACCTTATTGATCTCTTGGGTTTCTAGTATAGATCGAGGTGTGGTGATAATCTCCATTCGATCCTACCGAATCACGCTACAATGGTATGCATTTATTTGTTATTCTCACAATTGATTATATGACTCAGTGGATCCGTATGGCCGATTTATTTCCATTGCCATTTATATTCATTTATATGTTTTTTATCTATAAAATCACCTTTAGTTCGTACGACGAGGCTTGACCAGGTTTATGATGCACCTGCATCTTGTAGGTAACTTGATACACTTCATACACCAGGAAAACAATCATTAGATGGTCAATGTTTTAGAAGCACAGTACCACCCCTATATTGTCTTGGCTGTTACCGCAACCTTCTCTTTTGAAACGTTGAAAAACTTGGACAATTGGAAAACCATCCGTCAAAGTTCTCGGTTTCATTGAACTCTGTCATTAACCTTCATAAAGTGGTAAATATAAAGTAGCTGGAAATATCGTAACTAGAGTTTAAGATGGTATTTATAGGTAGCCGGAATAATCATAAGTAGATTTTAAGATGGTGTTTATAGGTATAGAGAGTTTAAGAGGGATAGGTTGAAGTAGAAAAAGGTAGAGTGAATTTGTAGGGGAAAAAATCAACTAAATATTGATGATGAAATTGAAGTTCCAAAGTTTTATTAAAAAGGTAAACAATTCTCTTGTCAACGTTCCTCTCACACCCACTCGCAATATATTCGCAAAGTGTCCACAATCTTTATAAGAAACAACCCATTCTGTTGAACCACTCATAATTGCTTCGCATGCTATCGTAGTGTAGAAACCGTTGGGTGATAACGGGGCCCGTTTATTTGTCACGTGACCCTCACTTCATATATGGATCTTATCATCTTCGATTTCGATTAAGTCATAATCTGATGTGCATGAAAACAGACGAGACGGGCATCATCGTGATCGGAATGAGACGACGGTGAAGACGGTGTAGATTTTGAGAAGAATGGAGGTGCGTGCGAAGAGATATGGCCGATTATGTGACATTGGGTGCATAATAGGCTTAATAATATACCACAAAGTTGAGTCAAGTTACAAATTAGTGTCATATTTGATATCAGTTTTGCTAATTTCCCTTAAAATTTCACATATATAATATCGATTTCCCTCTCCGCATTACAACATTTTTTTTTACACGTGGCATATCCTCATATTATTAGGCATATATAATAGAGTTATGCTACAACCATAAAAGGTTTACAAAAAAATATCCCCAAAATGTTTTGATTGGGTTAATCAAAGAGAAGAGAGATAAATTATTGCAAAAGTCACCAATCAAAACATGACACCTCATTTTGTAAATGTTTTTTTAAAGGGGTATGTTATACATACCCTCCCTATGGGCTATTTGTACAAACCGCGAAGCACATGATACAACCGCCCGGAGCTTACAATCATTGAAAACCCCCTATAAAGAGGTCCTTATAAACAGCCCTTTTTTAAAATCTTTTGTAGTTCTAGCATAGCTCTAAAATTTATGCATATCAATCAGTTCTCTATTTTTTGTTTTCACACATGCCACATGCTCAGCTCATAGTAGTTTTAACTTTCAAAGGGTTCTACTATGGTAACACCCCCTATGAGGCTGCACCTACTACCCCCCCCCCTCCCATGTTTTGTACCTATTTTGTCCTATTATGTTTTGTACCTATTTTGTCCTTTTATTTATTTATTTATTTATTTATTATTGGAAGCAGTTGCTTCTTCTTCTTTTTTTGTTTTTTTTGTCTAAGTTTTTGTTACACAAATTTTTTGTCAAAGTTTTTGTTAGACAAAAATTTTTTCTAAGTTATTTCTTTTGCTAAAGTATCAAAATGTTTTTGTCTAAGTTTTTTTTTTTTTTTTTTTTTTTTTTGCCTTTAGTTTTTTTTTTTTTTTCTTTCTTTCTAATAATACAAGTTTTATTTTTATTTTTTTGCCTTTAGCTGTTCAAGTTTTTGTCCATTGCCTTTGGCTGTCAAAATTTTTCCAGTGCTTTAGTACACATTCACGGGCTTCAAACTCATTGAAGCGACATTTTGATTCTTTTTCTTTTAATTATAAAGACGAGCTTCACAACATGTAGTTTCACAACAAGCAGTTTCAATAACAAGCACTTTCACAACAAGCACAAAGCAGTTTCACAACAAAAGCAGTTTCACAATAAGCACTTTCAAATAAGCAGTTTCACAATAAGCAGTTTCACTTAAAAGCAGTTTCACAATAAGCAGTTTCACTTAAAAGCAGCTCATAGTAGTTTAAACTTTCAAAGGGTTCTACTATGGTAACACCCCCTATGGGGCTGCACCTACTACCCCCCCCCCTATGTTTTGTACCTATTTTGTCCTATTATGTTTTGTACCTATTTTGTCCTTTTTTTTATTTATTTATTTATTTATTTATTTATTATTGGAAGCAGTTGCTTTTTTTGTTTTTTTTGTCAAAGTTTTTGTTACACAAATTTTTTGTCAAAGTTTTTGTTAGACAAAAATTTTGTCTAAGTTATTTCTTTTGCTAAAGTATCAAAATGTTTTTGTGTAAGTTTTTTTTTTTTTTTTTTTTTGCCTTCAGTTTTTTTTTTCTTTCTTTCTAATAATACAAGTTTTATTTTTATTTTTTTGCCTTTAGCTGTTCAAGTTTTTGTCCATTGCCTTTGGCTGTAAAAGTTTTTTCCAGTGCTTTAGTACACATTCACGGGCTTCAAACTCGTTGAAGCGACATTTTGATTCTTTTTCTTTTGATTATAAAGACGAGCTTCACAACATGCAGTTTCACAACAAGCAGTTTCAATAACAAGCACTTTCACAACAAGCACAAAGCAGTTTCACAATAAAAGCAGTTTCACAATAAGCAGTTTCACTTAAAAGCAGTTTCACAATAAGCAGTTTCACTTAAAAGCAGTTTCACAACAAGCAATTTCACAACAAAAGCAGTTTCACAACAAAAGGTTTCACAACAAGCAGTTTCACAACAAGCAGTTTTACAACAAGCAGTTTCACAACAAGCAGTTTCACAACAAGCAGTTTCACAAAAAAAGCAGTTTCAAACAAGCAGTTTCACAACAAAAGCAGTTCTACGATGAATACATCACCGTTTTACACGGACGAGGTATCATTTTACGCTATTACTTTCAAAAATTAAATGAGTTTCAAATTGAAGTAGTTTCAAATAAACAGTTTCACATAAGTAGTTAAACATAAGATGGCTCAGATTGTTTTTTTTACACATATGGCTGCAAATTTGAAGGTTGCAAAAGGTTTGCCGTCCATTTCGCCATCAAAACTGCTATTAGATCATAAACTGCTTAAAGTTTCAACAAGATCAAAAACTGCTTAAAGTCTGTGATAAACACCAGTTTCACATAAGCAGTTAAACATTAGCAGTTTCACATAAAAGCAGTTTCACAACAAAAGCAGTTTCACAACAAGCACTTTCACAACAAGCAATTTCACAATAAGCACCATCAGAACCAATAAAGAATCAGAACCAACATAAAGAAGGGTAATGTTAACCAAGCACCCCCTATTTTTACAATAAACCAACATAAAGAATCAGTTACAATAAACCAACATAAAGAATCAGAACCAACATAATCACCAACATATGTGAACTGCTTATTGTGAAACTGCTTACTAGACCCTTTTTTTAGATCTAACCACCATCAGAACCAAGCATCACGCGGGGTTAGATCTAAAAATGGGTCTAGTTTAGATCTTTTTTAGATCTAAAAAGATCTAAAAAAAGCACCAACATGAATCAGCACCAACATCAGACTTACCAACATCACAGATCTTTTTAGATCTAAAAAGATCTAAAAAAAAAGTTAAAACCGCGTGTATTCAATACCACCAACCCCACAGACTTCCCATATCCCACCACCAAAAAGTAAAAAGGGTCGAGTTTTAGATCTAAAAAGATCTAAAAGGTAAAAAGGGTCGAGTTTTACATCAATCAGAACCAAGAACCACCAAAAATTAAAAAGGGTCGAGTTTTAGATCTAAAAAGGGTCGGTTTTACATCAGAAATATCAATCAGAACCAAGAACCACCAAAGCATCATCATCCCTTTTAGATCTAAAAAGAACCAAGAACCACCAAAAATATCTAAAAACCACCAGCAGACTTACCAACATAAGAACCACACAAGAAACCAATAAACCATCAGAACCATCCCATCCTTCTACAAACAAAACCACCATCAAAAACCACCAAGAACACGGTTTTTGAGTGATTGAGTGAGAGAAAAGAGAGAGTCAGAGTTATCACATGGGGGTGGGGTGGGATAGAGGAAAGTCTGTGGGTGGGGTGGTATTGATACACGCGGTTTTAACTCTTTTTTTATTTTTTATTTTTTTTTTCTCTCTAAGACAAAGTAAAAAAAAAAAAAAAAGTTGTAAAAGTTTTAAAAAATAAAGTAAGTTATAAAAAATAAAGTAAGTTGTTAAAAAAAAGTTGTACAAGTTATTAAAAACAAAGTAATTTGTTAAAATAAATAAAAGTTGTTAACGCTGAAATGTATTTTCAGGTGTTTAGTTCTCACGAGCAACTAACTGATTGGGTGCAAAATATAGCTCGAGGGATCGGTTTTGTTATTGTTAAAAAAAGAACCAAAACAGATAAGGGGTATTTGTACGCAATCCAGTATGGGTGTTCAAAGGGTGGGATTTATGTACGTGAAGGTTTTGAAGATGAAATTAAACGGCAAACCAGTACCTCTAAAACCGATTGTCCATTCAGATTAGTGGCTAAATATTCACAAACACAAGATTTTTGGAGGTTGAGGGTGAAGTGTGATAGGCATAATCATGATTTTGAAGAGTCATTGCATGGTTTCTCATATGCAATGAGACTAAATGATGATGAGTTCAGTTTGGTGCAACAATTGACAAAGTATCACGTACGACCACGTCATATACTTTCGTCAGTAAAGGAGCGTAATCCGGATAACGTGTCTAGCATTAGAACTATATATAACGCACAAAGTAAGATCCGTGGAGCCCTAATAGGTGATAGAACTCCAATCCAAGTCCTTTACTCACATTTGATGCATTCAGGGTATACATATTACGAGAGGGTAAATGAGCATAATGAGCTTGAGGAACTATTTTTTGTTCACCCCACGTCATATGCTCTATGGTGTACATTCCCTGAAATCATGCTAATGGACTCAACATACAATATCACGTTGTTTAAATTGCCATTTTTTGAAATTGTCGGATTAACTTCAACAAACAAAACATTTTCAATGGCGTTTTGTTTTTTGGACAAAGAAAAGGGGCCTAATTTTCAATGGGTATTGCAATGTGTGAAGGAGGTGATAGAGGAAAGATATTACCCGCGTGTTATCATCACTGACAGAGATTTAGCGTTGGTTGGGGCATACAGAGTAGAATTCCCGAACGCAAACAAATTACTCTGTCAGTGGCACATTAACCAAAATGTGCTTCAGTATTGCAGAAATAGATGCAAGTCGCTAAAGGAGTACCAGTCCATTAAAGGAACATGGGATTGGATGGTTAAAGCTCCAACACGCGATATATTCATGCATTATTATCAACACCTACAACAGTTGTTGGTCGAACATGCAGGTACTTAATTATTAATTCATTTTTATTATTATTTAATAAATAACAACCCGAATGACTTTTTGTTAATTCATTGTTTTTTCAAATATTTCTTCGTATCTGAATAACTGGCTGCAAAATTACTCTGACATGTTTATCGCGTGTGTTACCGATCAATATCCCGCCTTCAGCTAGATAACAACATGCAGAATTGAGGCTTAACACGCGTTGTTGAAATTATACTTGGGCAGCACACAGTCCAACTTAGACACGTTGGTAAGTTCGATCGATAAGATTTTCGTTTCGCAAGAAACTACGATAAAGGAATCTTTTAACAGAAGCAAAAACGAGAGAATGAATAAATGTAATGTACCAATATTTTAAGAATTGTGGTATAAAGTTTCCAAACATGCTTTGGAACTCATGTTCGATGAACTCCAACTGTCGATCGATGCCCAAGATTGTACTCATCAGTTGCGGTCAGTTTATGGCCTACCATGCTTTCACGAACTGCTTTACTATCGAATTCATAGTAAGTATATTAAATTTATGACTATTAAGTTATTTTCCCCATTAATATCAGTAATTTATATAAGTCACTTTTAATGAATGCAGGTATGGCCATTCCACTGAATACGGTTGATATTTTTTGGAGAACCCTATCTGTTCCTTGTCCTAGTATCAATACTGAAGCTGGTCCTTCTTGTGATCCTGACGATGATCCTGATTGTGAAGATGACATACAACAATTCAGGAGTGTTTTTGGCAAAATGTCATCGTTTTTGAAGAAAGGTATGTTAAAGAAGGTGAGAGGGATATACAATCCGGAATCTGTTGATATACGTAAACCTGCTGTTCATAAAAGTACTCGTGGACGACCGAGCGCAAAGGACAAAAAGTCCCAGGCTACAAAAGTCCCAGACTTGAATAAAGTACCAACCGTAGATCACCGAAGAAGCACAAATTCAAGATCTACAAAAGTCCCGGACTTGAACAAACAACCTGCGAGACATAGTTCTTACATGGGTCCTAGAGTTGAAAGAAGTCCCAGACACAGGTTATACGTTGGAAATACGAAGAGCGAGTATTTGATTAAGCAGCTTCCACAGCTTTTCCGTCCATACATCATAAGTATCTATAATGTGCTAGGTGATGGAAATTGTGGGTTTCGGTGCGTTGCCCACGGTATTGGTCAACCCCAAGAAAACTGGCTCAATGTCCGAAGGTGGTTATTGCAAGAGTTGGACGTTAATCGTGAGTTTTACATAAGTATGTGGTGGCAAATGGACTATGACAATCTTCGGAGCACAATAAACTGGTTATATGATAGACCTTGTCCGGGAGACTACTGGATGCTTATGCCAAACACGGGGTTGGTTATTGCCACAGTGACTAACCGGCCTGTTGTATTTATATCCGAGCGACAAAGTCATACGTGTTTTTCGCTTTTTTCCGGTCCAGATTTATCACAAGGAACTGGCCCCCTTGTGATTGCCCGTGTGGGGAGTGGGGATTGTGGTCACTACATTCATCTTACGCTAGACGAAAACTCACCATTTCCGACTATTCACCCACAATGGAGGGGGTACAGAGTTGCCGCTGCATCCGGATGGGAAACTTTATATCTCGATCAACTACACCTGTATAATGAGATTAGACAAACACAAACATAGTACATGATTACTGATTTATGTTGTAAATAATTATACAGAAAAAACATTGTAAATGATTACTGATTTATGTTGTAAATAATTATACCGACAAAACATTGTGAATGATTACTGATTTATGTTGTAAATAACTGTTTGTATTATTTAAATTAACAATACATTACTGATTTATGTTGTAAATAACTATTTGTATTATTTGAATTAATTCTTTGGCCAGGTGGAACAAAATAATCCTTTTTTGTGTCGCTGTCAGAGAGGATTGATTATAGAGAGGATATCCCGTAAAGACACTAGTTATGGTCAACCGTATTATGCATGTCCTTTTTCAGTGGTAAATAATCATACGTTTGCTTAGTTATGTAAATTATTTGTTTGTTAATAATACATTTCTTATTATTTTCTTAACATGTAACAGCCAGGAACAGATGACTATGGGTGTCGGTACTTTATGTGGAAGGATGCGTTTCAAAAGAAGTACTTTAGTCAAGCCTCTTCTTCAACACAGTGCTCAAACTACGTAGCTAAAGATAATAAAATTGACAAGCAGGCTAATAAGATTGACCAGCTTGAAACAAGAAACAAGATATTAGTATCTCAAAACAAGATGTTGATGACAAGAATAAAGACGCTCGAGACATCACTGGAATTGGCAAGGAATCCTGAGGATCATGCATGTCAGTCGGGTGCAATGCTCCATGAGCTTTTAGATGACATAAATTATCTTCACATGTAGTAGGTGTTGTTGTTTTTAAATAATGTGTTAATGTTCTTGTTTAATTGAATAATAACAGTTATTTTTGTAGTTGTTTAATGTGTTAACGTTAACGTGTTATTGTTTAATGTGTTAATTAAATAGAAACACGTCAGACGAATACATTGTAGTTGTTTAATGTGTTAACGTTAACGTGTACAAAAAAACATTACACAAAATAAACATTACCAAAAAAAAAAAAAAAAAAAAAAAAAAAAGGCTACCCTACTAGGGGTGCCTCCTTTGTAAAAATAGGGGGTGCTTGGTTATAACGTCCCTTTTCAAAAGATTGTGATAGTGGACTTATACGCGTCAAAAGGTCAAACATAATGATTACTCTCAAAAAATCAATCCCCACTAAGGGTGTTCAAAATTCGGGTAATACCTATAGTAACTTAAAACCGAAATCGAACTGAATAAAAAAAATCAAACCGAATTTGTAACCGAACTGAATTTGTCAAAACCAAACCAAACTGAATTAAATATTCGGTTTTTGGTTTGGATATAATTTTGGCGATCTAAACCGAAAACCGAATTCATATAAATATAGATATTTTATTTATTTATTTATATACAAAAAATGATCATTAAAACTATTTCATAGTATAAATATATCATTTTTAAGCTTTGTTGCTAAAAACCTATATAAATAAATAAATAATTAAAATTAAGTATTTCGGATTATTCGATTCGGTTGAATCAAATTTGAATTCTGTTTGGTTCGGTTTTTTGTTTTACCCATAAAAAAATTTAACAGAACTAATGAATCGAATAAACCAAACAACACAATAAACGAACCGATAAATACCCTTAATTCCCACACTATTACCGTGACATTCTAGTTAGCCCACTGGTTATTATGTTGTGTTTATAGTTTGGCCTAGCCCAGTCGATTCCTAGTATGCTTACAATTGTCATTCGGCCGAATAGGTTTATGCATGTGTATATATATACTTTACGTTGATGTTTAATTATATTTATAGGGATTTATCAAATATTCAAATCTAATATGGTATTATAGCTTCAGGATCCTCTCCCACAAAAACTTTAAAATTTTTATTTGACCATGCCTTTTAGTCGAATGTAATTTTTTAATTTTTTTGGTTTTCCTATTTTCTTGCTTTGATACCGATATGTCTCTATTTGTTTTTCATCGCGGTTATGATATTGCTTATCTATTGTTATATATGGATGACATTATTCTCACAGCTTCTTCTCCAGCTCTTTTACAGCGTAGTATTGCATTACTCTACACTAAGTTTGTTATGACAAATCTTGGCTCTCTCAATTATTTCCTTGGTATTTCTACTCAACGATCAGCTTCTGGCATGTTTTTGTCATAGTCGAAATTTGCAGAGGAAAGTCTTGAGCGAGCTCATTTAACCCGTGCAGGACACTTGTTGATATTGAGTCCAAGCTTGGAACCGATGGTGAACATGTCAGTGATCCCACTTTATATTGCAGCCTTGCTGGTGCTCTTCAATATCTTACTTTTACGTGACCGGATTTGTCCTATGTTGTTCAACAGGTCTGTCTTTATATGCATGGCCCCTGTGATATGCACTTCACTGCTTTGAAGCACATTTTGCGCAATGTTCGTGGTACTATTGATCATGGTCTTCAGCTACATATATCTTCTACTGCTCAGCTTACTGCATATATTGATGTTGATTGGGCTGGTTGCCCGGTTACTCGTCGGCCTACTTCTTGTTATTGTGTATTTCTCGATGATAACATCTTGTCGTAGTTCACTAAGCGACAAGTTACCTTATCTCGCTCTAGTGTTGAAGCAGAATATCGTGGTGTTGCTAATGTGGTCGCTGAAACTGCTTGGATCCGTAATTTGTTACGTGGGTTACATGCTCCTTTATTTACATCTGCTTTGGTTTATTGTGATAGTGTTAGTGTTGTATATATGTCTGTGAATCCAGTTCAACATCAGTATACGAAACACAGTGAAATTGATATTTACTTTGTTCGTGACTTTGTTGCTTCGGGACAAGTTCGTGTTCTTCATGTTCGTCCAAGTTTCAGTATTCAGATATATATTACTAAAGGTCTTCCAGCTGCATTGTTTCTTAAGTTTCGCTCTAGTTTAAACACTCGAATGTCTGTCGTTCCAACTGCGAGAGAGTATTAGTGTGACATTTTAGTTGCCCACCGGTTATTATGTTGTGCTTACACATCGTGTTATCACTTACGTGATATCACATCGTGTTTTGCCGTTATAGCCATTTTTAGTTACCTATGACTTAGAGCCACCACACCCCCTATATAGGTATTAGAAATGCTAGACTCACATAATTTTCACAAAAGAAAATACACATGTATATGTGTCAAATGAGATGTATCAACCAACTTGTTTTAAGTTCTCTCTTTCTTCTTTCTCACTCTGTATAATCAAGTGCCACACATATGTGTGAATTTTCTTTTGTAAAAATTGTGTGAATCTTGCATCATTATAGCCTTTTTTTTTCTTTTTTTTTTTTTTGATATTTTTTTTGCAAGTGTTTGCGTTTTTGTTTAAATATGTTATATTGTGGGCATGCGCTCCTCTAACCTCATGTTACTGGCGAACGTTTTTCTTTTTATATTATAAGATTCATTTATAGGTAAAGAAAACGATGTGACAACAGTTTTACTTATAACGTTATAATCAATGTTTTAAAAACCGGACCGAATCAGCCAGTTGAACCGGGGGGTCTAACCGGTTTTGAAAACCTAGGGTAAGCCTGTTGTAGTTGAACCGATGCAAACCGGTCAAAACCGGTTATAAGAAAAACCAGAAACCCTAAGCCGATAAAAAAATCAGTCAACGTTTTTCCTCTATTTTTTTTGTTTTTGATTATTTGATAATTATATAGAATTTGTTTTGAATCAATAGGATTTAAAATATTGATTTTTAGACGTTTGGGAATGTTTGCCTTAAGCTACTAATTGTTTATTGTCTATTGCTTATATACTCGTCGTGATTTTTTCAAAACTACCCAATCAGCTCGATCGACCGATCCAACCGGTTAAACTACCAGTTGACCAACCGGTTCATTTTTTTGAACGGCTACCGACCGGTTCATTAGCCGATTCGGTTTTCAAAAACATTGCCCATAACCTATCACTTTTGGAAATGATTCCCTAAAATCACAAACACACATAAATACACAAACTTCCCAAAACAAAATATCAATTTAAAATTCCAAAAACTTAAACCAAAAATTCACACACCACCACAGTCAAAAAAACAAAATAATAACCGC